>OZ026822.1:5954265-6506765 GCA_964023185.1 Macaria liturata
GTGAAGGCACTGAATGTTTAGATCCAAGACCAGGGGCTTACGCGCACTCTTCGTGTGCTGTTGCGCGCCCGCCTGGTGCGCTGCTGCGCGCACTCCCGGTGCGCTGCTGCGCGCGCTCCTCGTGTGCTGTTGCGCGCACTCCTGGTGCGCTGCTGCGCGCACTCCTGGTGCGCTGTTGCGCGCACTCCTGGTGCGCTGCTGCGCGCATTCCTGGTGCGCTGCTGCGCGCACTCCTGGTGTGCTGCTGCGCGCACTCCTGGTGCGCTGCTGCGCGCACTCCTGGTGCGCTGCTGCGCGCACTCCTGGTGCGCTGCTGCGCGCACTCCTGGTGCGCTGCTGCACGCACTCCTCGTGCGCTATTGCGTGCACTCCTGGTGTTATTAAAAGGGTTATATATCAGGTAGGTGCGGGAGGATTTTGTAAATCTATCTCCCAAATCTACGGCGGTTCCTAACTTTGGTTTATGATGAATTCCAGGGTCATCGAAAGCCGCGTCTCCGCCCACACCCCGGGATTCGAGCCCGCAGACTTCGGGTACGAGACCAGACGCCGCAGGGTGTTCCATGTTTCCTGCTCGGTGCTGACGACATCAGCTCGTGAACTTCCCCCAGCGCGTCGGGTTGGAGATCCGAGCGGTTCAGTGAGCCTGCTACGGACAAAGACATATTTAGAGTCCCGAATTGACGCTACCCTCATTTCGTTTTTGTTAATGAGATTCTGATCGTGACCTAGATTTGTTGTGTGAGTTTTCCCTCGGTAGGGGCCCATACCGAGGTTTATTGCATGTTTGTAACATATTCCATTTTGAACTTTTAATCCGTGAGCATTGGCCAGCTCGTGGATTGGATGTTTGAGAAGGACGAGTAGTCTTGTTTGATTAACAAAAACTAACAAATTAACGGAACTTGGTTACATACCGTGGGTTTTTGAATAATTTTTGCCATTGTCCTCAGAAAACGGTAATGATTGTGAAGGCACTGAATGTTTAGATCCAAGACCAGGGGCTTACGCGCACTCTTCGTGTGCTGTTGCGCGCCCGCCTGGTGCGCTACTGCGCGCACTCCAGGTGCGCTGCTGCGCGCACTCTTCGTGTGCTGCTGCGCGCACTCCTGGTGCGCTGCTGCGCGCGCTCCTCGTATGCTGCTGCGCGCGCTCCTCGTATGCTGTTGCGCGCACTCCTGGTGCGCTGTTGCGCGCACTCCCCGTGCGCTGTTGCGCGCACTCCTGGTGCGCTGCTGCGCGCACTCCTGGTGCGCAGCTGCGCGCACTCCTGGTGCGCTGCTACGCGCACTCCTGGTGCGCTGCTGCGCGCACTCCTGGTGTTATTAAAAGGGTTATATATCAGGTAGGTGCGGGAGGATTTTGTAAATCTATCTCCCAAATCTACGGCGGTTCCTAACGTTGGTGTATGATGAATTCCAGGGTCATCGAAAGCCGCGTCTCCGCCCACACCCCGGGATTCGAGCCCGCAGACTTCGGGTACGAGACCAGACGCCGCAGGGTGTTCCATGTTTCCTGCTCGGTGCTGACGACATCAGCTCGTGAACTTCCCCCAGCGCGTCGGGTTGGAGATCCGAGCGGTTGGACAAACACATATTTCCAAAGTAAGATCTGTCCATTTTTATTTCGAGTCCCGAGTTGACGCTACCCTCATTTCGTTTTTGTTAGTGAGATTCTGATCGTGACCTAGATTTGTTGTGTGCAGTTTTCCCTCGGTAGGGGCCCATACCGAGGTTTATTGCATGTTTGTAACATATTCCATTTTGAACTTTTAATCCGTGAGCATTGGCCAGCTCGTGGATTGGATGTTTGAGAAGGACGAGTAGTCTTGTTTGATTAATAAAAACTAACAAATTAACGGTAGGTACTTGGTTACGGTTACATACAGTGGGTTTTTTGAATAATTTTTGCCTTTGTCCTCAGAAAACGGTAATGATGGTGAAGGCACTGAATGTTTAGATCCAAGACCAGGGGCTTACGCGCACTCTTCGTGTGCTGTTGCGCGCCCGCCTGGTGCGCTACTGCGCGCACTCCAGGTGCGCTGCTGCGCGCGCTCCTCGTGTGCTATTGCGTGCACTCCTGGTGTTATTAAAAGGGTTATATATCAGGTAGGTGCGGGAGGATTTTATAAATGTATCTCCCAAATCTACGGCGGTTCCTAACTTTGGTGTATGATGAATTCCAGGGTCATCGAAAGCCGCGTCTCCGCCCACACCCCGGGATTCGAGCCCGCAGACTTCGGGTACGAGACCAGACGCCGCAGGGTGTTCCATGTTTCCTGCTCGGTGCTGACGACATCAGCTCGTGAACTTCCCCCAGCGCGTCGGGTTGGAGATCCGAGCGGTTCAGTGAGCCTGCTACGGACAAAGACATATTTAGAGTCCCGAATTGACGCTACCCTCATTTCGTTTTTGTTAATGAGATTCTGATCGTGACCTAGATTTGTTGTGTGAGTTTTCCCTCGGTAGGGGCCCATACCGAGGTTTATTGCATGTTTGTAACATATTCCATTTTGAACTTTTAATCCGTGAGCATTGGCCAGCTCGTGGATTGGATGTTTGAGAAGGACGAGTAGTCTTGTTTGATTAACAAAAACTAACAAATTAACGGTACTTGGTTACGGTTACATACCGTGGGTTTTTGAATAATTTTTGCCATTGTCCTCAGAAAACGGTAATGATTGTGAATGAATGACTGAATGTTTAGATCCAAGACCAGGGGCTTACGCGCACTCTTCGTGTGCTGTTGCGCGCCCGCCTGGTGCGCTACTGCGCGCACTCCAGGTGCGCTGCTGCGCGCACTCTTCGTGTGCTGCTGCGCGCACTCCTGGTGCGCTGCTGCGCGCGCTCCTCGTATGCTGCTGCGCGCGCTCCTCGTATGCTGTTGCGCGCACTCCTGGTGCGCTGTTGCGCGCACTCCCCGTGCGCTGTTGCGCGCACTCCTGGTGCGCTGCTGCGCGCACTCCTGGTGCGCAGCTGCGCGCACTCCTGGTGCGCTGCTACGCGCACTCCTGGTGCGCTGCTGCGCGCACTCCTGGTGTTATTAAAAGGGTTATATATCAGGTAGGTGCGGGAGGATTTTGTAAATCTATCTCCCAAATCTACGGCGGTTCCTAACGTTGGTGTATGATGAATTCCAGGGTCATCGAAAGCCGCGTCTCCGCCCACACCCCGGGATTCGAGCCCGCAGACTTCGGGTACGAGACCAGACGCCGCAGGGTGTTCCATGTTTCCTGCTCGGTGCTGACGACATCAGCTCGTGAACTTCCCCCAGCGCGTCGGGTTGGAGATCCGAGCGGTTGGACAAACACATATTTCCAAAGTAAGATCTGTCCATTTTTATTTCGAGTCCCGAGTTGACGCTACCCTCATTTCGTTTTTGTTAGTGAGATTCTGATCGTGACCTAGATTTGTTGTGTGCAGTTTTCCCTCGGTAGGGGCCCATACCGAGGTTTATTGCATGTTTGTAACATATTCCATTTTGAACTTTTAATCCGTGAGCATTGGCCAGCTCGTGGATTGGATGTTTGAGAAGGACGAGTAGTCTTGTTTGATTAATCAAAACTGACAAATTAACGGTAGGTACTTGGTTACGGTTACATACAGTGGGTTTTTTGAATAATTTTTGCCTTTGTCCTCAGAAAACGGTAATGATGGTGAAGGCACTGAATGTTTAGATCCAAGACCAGGGGCTTACGCGCACTCTTCGTGTGCTGTTGCGCGCCCGCCTAGTGCGCTACTGCGCGCACTCCAGGTGCGCTGCTGCGCGCGCTCCTCGTGTGCTGTTGCGCGCACTCCTGGTGCGCTGCTGCGCGCACTCCTGGTGCGCTGCTGCGCGCACTCCTGGTGTACTGCTGCGCGCACTCCTGGTGCGCTGCTGCGCGCACTCCTGGTGCGCTGCTGCGCGCACTCCTGGTGCGCTGCTGCACGCACTCCTCGTGCGCTATTGCGTGCACTCCTGGTGTTATTAAAAGGGTTATATATCAGGTAGGTGCGGGAGGATTTTATAAATGTATCTCCCAAATCTACGGCGGTTCCTAACGTTGGTGTATGATGAATTCCAGGGTCATCGAAAGCCGCGTCTCCGCCCACACCCCGGGATTCGAGCCCGCAGACTTCGGGTACGAGACCAGACGCCGCAGGGTGTTCCATGTTTCCTGCTCGGTGCTGACGACATCAGCTCGTGAACTTCCCCCAGCGCGTCGGGTTGGAGATCCGAGCGGTTCAGTGAGCCTGCTACGGACAAAGACATGTTTAGAGTCCCGAATTGACGCTACCCTCATTTCGTTTTTGTTAGTGAGATTCTGATCGTGACCTAGATTTGTTGTGTGAGTTTTCCCTCGGTAGGGGCCCATACCGAGGTTTATTGCATGTTTGTAACATATTCCATTTTGAACTTTTAATCCGTGAGCATTGGCCAGCTCGTGGATTGGATGTTTGAGAAGGACGAGTAGTCTTGTTTGATTAATAAAAACTAACAAATTAACGGTACTTGGTTACGGTTACATACCGTGGGTTTTTGAATAATTTTTGCCATTGTCCTCAGAAAACGGTAATGATTGTGAAGGCACTGAATGTTTAGATCCAAGACCAGGGGCTTACGCGCACACTTCGTGTGCTGTTGCGCGCCCGCCTGGTGCGCTACTGCGCGCACTCCAGGTGCGCTGCTGCGCGCACTCTTCGTGTGCTGCTGCGCGCACTCCTGGTGCGCTGCTGCGCGCGTTCCTCGTATGCTGCTGCGCGCGCTCCTCGTATGCTGTTGCGCGCACTCCTGGTGCGCGCGCTCCTCGTATGCTGTTGCGCGCACTCCTGGTGCGCTGTTGCGCGCACTCCCCGTGCGCTGTTGCGCGCACTCCTGGTGCGCTGCTGCGCGCACTCCTGGTGCGCAGCTGCGCGCACTCCTGGTGCGCTGCTACGCGCACTCCTAGTGCGCTGCTGCGCGCACTCCTGGTGTTATTAAAAGGGTTATATATCAGGTAGGTGCGGGAGGATTTTGTAAATCTATCTCCCAAATCTACGGCGGTTCCTAACGTTGGTGTATGATGAATTCCAGGGTCATCGAAAGCCGCGTCTCTGCCCACACCCCGGGATTCGAGCCCGCAGACTTCGGGTACGAGACCAGACGCCGCAGGGTGTTCCATGTTTCCTGCTCGGTGCTGACGACATCAGCTCGTGAACTTCCCCCAGCGCGTCGGGTTGGAGATCCGAGCGGTTGGACAAACACATATTTCCAAAGTAAGATCTGTCCATTTTTATTTCGAGTCCCGAGTTGACGCTACTCTCATTTCGTTTTTGTTAGTGAGATTCTGATCGTGACCTAGATTTGTTGTGTGCAGTTTTCCCTCGGTAGGGGCCCATACCGAGGTTTATTGCATGTTTGTAACATATTCCATTTTGAACTTTTAATCCGTGAGCATTGGCCAGCTCGTGGATTGGATGTTTGAGAAGGACGAGTAGTCTTGTTTGATTAATCAAAACTGACAAATTAACGGTAGGTACTTGGTTACGGTTACATACAGTGGGTTTTTTGAATAATTTTTGCCTTTGTCCTCAGAAAACGGTAATGATGGTGAAGGCACTGAATGTTTAGATCCAAGACCAGGGGCTTACGCGCACTCTTCGTGTGCTGTTGCGCGCCCGCCTGGTGCGCTACTGCGCGCGCTCCTCGTATGCTGCTGCGCGCGCTCCTCGTATGCTGTTGCGCGCACTCCTAGTGCGCTGTTGCGCGCACTCCTAGTGCGCTGTTGCGCGCACTCCCCGTGCGCTGTTGCGCGCACTCCTGGTGCGCTGCTGCGCGCATTCCTGGTGCTCAGCTGCGCGCACTCCTGGTGCGCTGCTACGCGCACTCCTAGTGCGCTGCTGCGCGCACTCCTGGTGTTATTAAAAGGGTTATATATCAGGTAGGTGC
The DNA here is from genome assembly GCA_964023185.1 of Macaria liturata. Taxonomy (NCBI): domain Eukaryota; kingdom Metazoa; phylum Arthropoda; class Insecta; order Lepidoptera; family Geometridae; genus Macaria; species Macaria liturata. Next base: position 5,960,173 of record OZ026822.1, read on the forward strand.
GGGAGGATTTTGTAAATCTATCTCCCAAATCTACGGCGGTTCCTAACGTTGGTGTATGATGAATTCCAGGGTCATCGAAAGCCGCGTCTCTGCCCACACCCCGGGATTCGAGCCCGCAGACTTCGGGTACGAGACCAGACGCCGCAGGGTGTTCCATGTTTCCTGCTCGGTGCTGACGACATCAGCTCGTGAACTTCCCCCAGCGCGTCGGGTTGGAGATCCGAGCGGTTGGACAAACACATATTTCCAAAGTAAGATCTGTCCATTTTTATTTCGAGTCCCGAGTTGACGCTACTCTCATTTCGTTTTTGTTAGTGAGATTCTGATCGTGACCTAGATTTGTTGTGTGCAGTTTTCCCTCGGTAGGGGCCCATACCGAGGTTTATTGCATGTTTGTAACATATTCCATTTTGAACTTTTAATCCGTGAGCATTGGCCAGCTCGTGGATTGGATGTTTGAGAAGGACGAGTAGTCTTGTTTGATTAATAAAAACTGACAAATTAACGGTAGGTACTTGGTTACGGTTACATACAGTGGGTTTTTTGAATAATTTTTGCCTTTGTCCTCAGAAAACGGTAATGATGGTGAAGGCACTGAATGTTTAGATCCAAGACCAGGGGCTTACGCGCACTCTTCGTGTGCTGTTGCGCGCCCGCCTGGTGCGCTACTGCGCGCACTCCAGGTGCGCTGCTGCGCGCGCTCCTCGTGTGCTGTTGCGCGCACTCCTGGTGCGCTGCTGCGCGCACTCCTGTTGCGCTGCTGCGCGCACTCCTGGTGTGCTGCTGCGCGCATTCCTGGTGTGCTGCTGCGCGTACTCCTGGTGCGCTGCTGCGCGCACTCCTGGTGCGCTGCTGCGCGCACTCCTCGTGCGCTATTGCGTGCACTCCTGGTGTTATTAAAAGGGTTATATATCAGGTAGGTGCGGGAGGATTTTATAAATGTATCTCCCAAATCTACGGCGGTTCCTAACGTTGGTGTATGATGAATTCCAGGGTCATCGAAAGCCGCGTCTCCGCCCACACCCCGGGATTCGAGCCCGCAGACTTCGGGTACGAGACCAGACGCCGCAGGGTGTTCCATGTTTCCTGCTCGGTGCTGACGACATCAGCTCGTGAACTTCCCCCAGCGCGTCGGGTTGGAGATCCGAGCGGTTCAGTGAGCCTGCTACGGACAAAGACATATTTAGAGTCCCGAATTGACGCTACCCTCATTTCGTTTTTGTTAATGAGATTCTGATCGTGACCTAGATTTGTTGTGTGAGTTTTCCCTCGGTAGGGGCCCATACCGAGGTTTATTGCATGTTTGTAACATATTCCATTTTGAACTTTTAATCCGTGAGCATTGGCCAGCTCGTGGATTGGATGTTTGAGAAAGACGAGTAGTCTTGTTTGATTAACAAAAACTAACAAATTAACGGTACTTGGTTACGGTTACATACCGTGGGTTTTTGAATATTTTTTGCCATTGTCCTCAGAAAACGGTAATGATTGTGAAGGCACTGAATGTTTAGATCCAAGACCAGGGGCTTACGCGCACTCTTCGTGTGCTGTTGCGCGCCCGCCTGGTGCGCTACTGCGCGCACTCCTGGTGCGCTGCTGCGCGCGCTCCTCGTATGCTGCTGCGCGCGCTCCTCGTATGCTGTTGCGCGCACTCCTGGTGCGCTGTTGCGCGCACTCACCGTGCGCTGTAGCGCGCACTCCTGGTGCGCTGCTGCGCGCACTCCTGGTGCGCAGCTGCGCGCACTCCTGGTGCGCTGCTACGCGCACTCCTGGTGCGCTGCTGCGCGCACTCCTGGTGTTATTAAAAGGGTTATATATCAGGTAGGTGCGGGAGGATTTTGTAAATCTATCTCCCAAATCTACGGCGGTTCCTAACGTTGGTGTATGATGAATTCCAGGGTCATCGAAAGCCGCGTCTCCGCCCACACCCCGGGATTCGAGCCCGCAGACTTCGGGTACGAGACCAGACGCCGCAGGGTGTTCCATGTTTCCTGCTCGGTGCTGACGACATCAGCTCGTGAACTTCCCCCAGCGCGTCGGGTTGGAGATCCGAGCGGTTGGACAAACACATATTTCCAAAGTAAGATCTGTCCATTTTTATTTCGAGTCCCGAGTTGACGCTACCCTCATTTCGTTTTTGTTAGTGAGATTCTGATCGTGACCTAGATTTGTTGTGTGCAGTTTTCCCTCGGTAGGGGCCCATACCGAGGTTTATTGCATGTTTGTAACATATTCCATTTTGAACTTTTAATCCGTGAGCATTGGCCAGCTCGTGGATTGGATGTTTGAGAAGGACGAGTAGTCTTGTTTGATTAATAAAAACTGACAAATTAACGGTAGGTACTTGGTTACGGTTACATACAGTGGGTTTTTTGAATAATTTTTGCCTTTGTCCTCAGAAAACGGTAATGATGGTGAAGGCACTGAATGTTTAGATCCAAGACCAGGGGCTTACGCGCACTCTTCGTGTGCTGTTGCGCGCACTCCTGGTGAGCTGCTGCGCGCACTCCTGGTGTGCTGCTGCGCGCACTCCTGGTGCGCTGCTGCGCGCACTCCTGGTGCGCTGCTGCGCGCACTCCTGGTGCGCTGCTGCGCGCACTCCTGGTGCGCTGCTGCGCGCACTCCTGGTGCGCTGCTGCGCGCACTCCTGGTGCGCTGCTGCGCGCACTCCTGGTGCGCTGCTGCACGCACTCCTCGTGCGCTATTGCGTGCACTCCTGGTGTTATTAAAAGGGTTATATATCAGGTAGGTGCGGGAGGATTTTATAAATGTATCTCCCAAATCTACGGCGGTTCCTAACGTTGGTGTATGATGAATTCCAGGGTCATCGAAAGCCGCGTCTCCGCCCACACCCCGGGATTCGAGCCCGCAGACTTCGGGTACGAGACCAGACGCCGCAGGGTGTTCCATGTTTCCTGCTCGGTGCTGACGACATCAGCTCGTGAACTTCCCCCAGCGCGTCGGGTTGGAGATCCGAGCGGTTCAGTGAGCCTGCTACGGACAAAGACATATTTAGAGTCCCGAATTGACGCTACCCTCATTTCGTTTTTGTTAATGAGATTCTGATCGTGACCTAGATTTGTTGTGTGAGTTTTCCCTCGGTAGGGGCCCATACCGAGGTTTATTGCATGTTTGTAACATATTCCATTTTGAACTTTTAATCCGTGAGCATTGGCCAGCTCGTGGATTGGATGTTTGAGAAGGACGAGTAGTCTTGTTTGATTAACAAAAACTAACAAATTAACGGAACTTGGTTACGGTTACATACCGTGGGTTTTTGAATAATTTTTGCCATTGTCCTCAGAAAACGGTAATGATTGTGAAGGCACTGAATGTTTAGATCCAAGACCAGGGGCTTACGCGCACTCTTCGTGTGCTGTTGCGCGCCCGCCTGGTGCGCTACTGCGCGCACTCCAGGTGCGCTGCTGCGCGCACTCTTCGTGTGCTGCTGCGCGCACTCCTGGTGCGCTGCTGCGCGCGCTCCTCGTATGCTGCTGCGCGCGCTCCTCGTATGCTGTTGCGCGCACTCCTGGTGCGCTGTTGCGCGCACTCCCCGTGCGCTGTTGCGCGCACTCCTGGTGCGCTGCTGCGCGCACTCCTGGTGCGCAGCTGCGCGCACTCCTGGTGCGCTGCTACGCGCACTCCTGGTGCGCTGCTACGCGCACTCCTGGTGCGCTGCTGCGCGCACTCCTGGTGTTATTAAAAGGGTTATATATCAGGTAGGTGCGGGAGGATTTTGTAAATCTATCTCCCAAATCTACGGCGGTTCCTAACGTTGGTGTATGATGAATTCCAGGGTCATCGAAAGCCGCGTCTCCGCCCACACCCCGGGATTCGAGCCCGCAGACTTCGGGTACGAGACCAGACGCCGCAGGGTGTTCCATGTTTCCTGCTCGGTGCTGACGACATCAGCTCGTGAACTTCCCCCAGCGCGTCGGGTTGGAGATCCGAGCGGTTGGACAAACACATATTTCCAAAGTAAGATCTGTCCATTTTTATTTCGAGTCCCGAGTTGACGCTACCCTCATTTCGTTTTTGTTAGTGAGATTCTGATCGTGACCTAGATTTGTTGTGTGCAGTTTTCCCTCGGTAGGGGCCCATACCGAGGTTTATTGCATGTTTGTAACATATTCCATTTTGAACTTTTAATCCGTGAGCATTGGCCAGCTCGTGGATTGGATGTTTGAGAAGGACGAGTAGTCTTGTTTGATTAATAAAAACTGACAAATTAACGGTAGGTACTTGGTTACGGTTACATACAGTGGGTTTTTTGAATAATTTTTGCCTTTGTCCTCAGAAAACGGTAATGATGGTGAAGGCACTGAATGTTTAGATCCAAGACCAGGGGCTTACGCGCACTCTTCGTGTGCTGTTGCGCGCCCGCCTGGTGCGCTACTGCGCGCACTCCAGGTGCGCTGCTGCGCGCGCTCCTCGTGTGCTATTGCGTGCACTCCTGGTGTTATTAAAAGGGTTATATATCAGGTAGGTGCGGGAGGATTTTATAAATGTATCTCCCAAATCTACGGCGGTTCCTAACTTTGGTGTATGATGAATTCCAGGGTCATCGAAAGCCGCGTCTCCGCCCACACCCCGGGATTCGAGCCCGCAGACTTCGGGTACGAGACCAGACGCCGCAGGGTGTTCCATGTTTCCTGCTCGGTGCTGACGACATCAGCTCGTGAACTTCCCCCAGCGCGTCGGGTTGGAGATCCGAGCGGTTCAGTGAGCCTGCTACGGACAAAGACATATTTAGAGTCCCGAATTGACGCTACCCTCATTTCGTTTTTGTTAATGAGATTCTGATCGTGACCTAGATTTGTTGTGTGAGTTTTCCCTCGGTAGGGGCCCATACCGAGGTTTATTGCATGTTTGTAACATATTCCATTTTGAACTTTTAATCCGTGAGCATTGGCCAGCTCGTGGATTGGATGTTTGAGAAGGACGAGTAGTCTTGTTTGATTAACAAAAACTAACAAATTAACGGTACTTGGTTACGGTTACATACCGTGGGTTTTTGAATAATTTTTGCCATTGTCCTCAGAAAACGGTAATGATTGTGAAGGCACTGAATGTTTAGATCCAAGACCAGGGGCTTACGCGCACTCTTCGTGTGCTGTTGCGCGCCCGCCTGGTGCGCTACTGCGCGCACTCCAGGTGCGCTGCTGCGCGCACTCTTCGTGTGCTGCTGCGCGCACTCCTGGTGCGCTGCTGCGCGCGCTCCTCGTATGCTGCTGCGCGCGCTCCTCGTATGCTGTTGCGCGCACTCCTGGTGCGCTGTTGCGCGCACTCCCCGTGCGCTGTTGCGCGCACTCCTGGTGCGCTGCTGCGCGCACTCCTGGTGCGCAGCTGCGCGCACTCCTGGTGCGCTGCTACGCGCACTCCTGGTGCGCTGCTGCGCGCACTCCTGGTGTTATTAAAAGGGTTATATATCAGGTAGGTGCGGGAGGATTTTGTAAATCTATCTCCCAAATCTACGGCGGTTCCTAACGTTGGTGTATGATGAATTCCAGGGTCATCGAAAGCCGCGTCTCCGCCCACACCCCGGGATTCGAGCCCGCAGACTTCGGGTACGAGACCAGACGCCGCAGGGTGTTCCATGTTTCCTGCTCGGTGCTGACGACATCAGCTCGTGAACTTCCCCCAGCGCGTCGGGTTGGAGATCCGAGCGGTTGGACAAACACATATTTCCAAAGTAAGATCTGTCCATTTTTATTTCGAGTCCCGAGTTGACGCTACCCTCATTTCGTTTTTGTTAGTGAGATTCTGATCGTGACCTAGATTTGTTGTGTGCAGTTTTCCCTCGGTAGGGGCCCATACCGAGGTTTATTGCATGTTTGTAACATATTCCATTTTGAACTTTTAATCCGTGAGCATTGGCCAGCTCGTGGATTGGATGTTTGAGAAGGACGAGTAGTCTTGTTTGATTAATCAAAACTGACAAATTAACGGTAGGTACTTGGTTACGGTTACATACAGTGGGTTTTTTGAATAATTTTTGCCTTTGTCCTCAGAAAACGGTAATGATGGTGAAGGCACTGAATGTTTAGATCCAAGACCAGGGGCTTACGCGCACTCTTCGTGTGCTGTTGCGCGCCCGCCTAGTGCGCTACTGCGCGCACTCCAGGTGCGCTGCTGCGCGCGCTCCTCGTGTGCTGTTGCGCGCACTCCTGGTGCGCTGCTGCGCGCACTCCTGGTGCGCTGCTGCGCGCACTCCTGGTGTACTGCTGCGCGCACTCCTGGTGCGCTGCTGCGCGCACTCCTGGTGCGCTGCTGCGCGCACTCCTGGTGCGCTGCTGCACGCACTCCTCGTGCGCTATTGCGTGCACTCCTGGTGTTATTAAAAGGGTTATATATCAGGTAGGTGCGGGAGGATTTTATAAATGTATCTCCCAAATCTACGGCGGTTCCTAACGTTGGTGTATGATGAATTCCAGGGTCATCGAAAGCCGCGTCTCCGCCCACACCCCGGGATTCGAGCCCGCAGACTTCGGGTACGAGACCAGACGCCGCAGGGTGTTCCATGTTTCCTGCTCGGTGCTGACGACATCAGCTCGTGAACTTCCCCCAGCGCGTCGGGTTGGAGATCCGAGCGGTTCAGTGAGCCTGCTACGGACAAAGACATGTTTAGAGTCCCGAATTGACGCTACCCTCATTTCGTTTTTGTTAGTGAGATTCTGATCGTGACCTAGATTTGTTGTGTGAGTTTTCCCTCGGTAGGGGCCCATACCGAGGTTTATTGCATGTTTGTAACATATTCCATTTTGAACTTTTAATCCGTGAGCATTGGCCAGCTCGTGGATTGGATGTTTGAGAAGGACGAGTAGTCTTGTTTGATTAATAAAAACTAACAAATTAACGGTACTTGGTTACGGTTACATACCGTGGGTTTTTGAATAATTTTTGCCATTGTCCTCAGAAAACGGTAATGATTGTGAAGGCACTGAATGTTTAGATCCAAGACCAGGGGCTTACGCGCACTCTTCGTGTGCTGTTGCGCGCCCGCCTGGTGCGCTACTGCGCGCACTCCAGGTGCGCTGCTGCGCGCACTCTTCGTGTGCTGCTGCGCGCACTCCTGGTGCGCTGCTGCGCGCGTTCCTCGTATGCTGCTGCGCGCGCTCCTCGTATGCTGTTGCGCGCACTCCTGGTGCGCGCGCTCCTCGTATGCTGTTGCGCGCACTCCTGGTGCGCTGTTGCGCGCACTCCCCGTGCGCTGTTGCGCGCACTCCTGGTGCGCTGCTGCGCGCACTCCTGGTGCGCAGCTGCGCGCACTCCTGGTGCGCTGCTACGCGCACTCCTAGTGCGCTGCTGCGCGCACTCCTGGTGTTATTAAAAGGGTTATATATCAGGTAGGTGCGGGAGGATTTTGTAAATCTATCTCCCAAATCTACGGCGGTTCCTAACGTTGGTGTATGATGAATTCCAGGGTCATCGAAAGCCGCGTCTCTGCCCACACCCCGGGATTCGAGCCCGCAGACTTCGGGTACGAGACCAGACGCCGCAGGGTGTTCCATGTTTCCTGCTCGGTGCTGACGACATCAGCTCGTGAACTTCCCCCAGCGCGTCGGGTTGGAGATCCGAGCGGTTGGACAAACACATATTTCCAAAGTAAGATCTGTCCATTTTTATTTCGAGTCCCGAGTTGACGCTACTCTCATTTCGTTTTTGTTAGTGAGATTCTGATCGTGACCTAGATTTGTTGTGTGCAGTTTTCCCTCGGTAGGGGCCCATACCGAGGTTTATTGCATGTTTGTAACATATTCCATTTTGAACTTTTAATCCGTGAGCATTGGCCAGCTCGTGGATTGGATGTTTGAGAAGGACGAGTAGTCTTGTTTGATTAATCAAAACTGACAAATTAACGGTAGGTACTTGGTTACGGTTACATACAGTGGGTTTTTTGAATAATTTTTGCCTTTGTCCTCAGAAAACGGTAATGATGGTGAAGGCACTGAATGTTTAGATCCAAGACCAGGGGCTTACGCGCACTCTTCGTGTGCTGTTGCGCGCCCGCCTGGTGCGCTACTGCGCGCGCTCCTCGTATGCTGCTGCGCGCGCTCCTCGTATGCTGTTGCGCGCACTCCTAGTGCGCTGTTGCGCGCACTCCTAGTGCGCTGTTGCGCGCACTCCCCGTGCGCTGTTGCGCGCACTCCTGGTGCGCTGCTGCGCGCATTCCTGGTGCTCAGCTGCGCGCACTCCTGGTGCGCTGCTACGCGCACTCCTAGTGCGCTGCTGCGCGCACTCCTGGTGTTATTAAAAGGGTTATATATCAGGTAGGTGCGGGAGGATTTTGTAAATCTATCTCCCAAATCTACGGCGGTTCCTAACGTTGGTGTATGATGAATTCCAGGGTCATCGAAAGCCGCGTCTCTGCCCACACCCCGGGATTCGAGCCCGCAGACTTCGGGTACGAGACCAGACGCCGCAGGGTGTTCCATGTTTCCTGCTCGGTGCTGACGACATCAGCTCGTGAACTTCCCCCAGCGCGTCGGGTTGGAGATCCGAGCGGTTGGACAAACACATATTTCCAAAGTAAGATCTGTCCATTTTTATTTCGAGTCCCGAGTTGACGCTACTCTCATTTCGTTTTTGTTAGTGAGATTCTGATCGTGACCTAGATTTGTTGTGTGCAGTTTTCCCTCGGTAGGGGCCCATACCGAGGTTTATTGCATGTTTGTAACATATTCCATTTTGAACTTTTAATCCGTGAGCATTGGCCAGCTCGTGGATTGGATGTTTGAGAAGGACGAGTAGTCTTGTTTGATTAATAAAAACTGACAAATTAACGGTAGGTACTTGGTTACGGTTACATACAGTGGGTTTTTTGAATAATTTTTGCCTTTGTCCTCAGAAAACGGTAATGATGGTGAAGGCACTGAATGTTTAGATCCAAGACCAGGGGCTTACGCGCACTCTTCGTGTGCTGTTGCGCGCCCGCCTGGTGCGCTACTGCGCGCACTCCAGGTGCGCTGCTGCGCGCGCTCCTCGTGTGCTGTTGCGCGCACTCCTGGTGCGCTGCTGCGCGCACTCCTGTTGCGCTGCTGCGCGCACTCCTGGTGTGCTGCTGCGCGCATTCCTGGTGTGCTGCTGCGCGCACTCCTGGTGCGCTGCTGCGCGCACTCCTGGTGCGCTGCTGCGCGCACTCCTGGTGCGCTGCTGCGCGCACTCCTCGTGCGCTATTGCGTGCACTCCTGGTGTTATTAAAAGGGTTATATATCAGGTAGGTGCGGGAGGATTTTATAAATGTATCTCCCAAATCTACGGCGGTTCCTAACGTTGGTGTATGATGAATTCCAGGGTCATCGAAAGCCGCGTCTCCGCCCACACCCCGGGATTCGAGCCCGCAGACTTCGGGTACGAGACCAGACGCCGCAGGGTGTTCCATGTTTCCTGCTCGGTGCTGACGACATCAGCTCGTGAACTTCCCCCAGCGCGTCGGGTTGGAGATCCGAGCGGTTCAGTGAGCCTGCTACGGACAAAGACATATTTAGAGTCCCGAATTGACGCTACCCTCATTTCGTTTTTGTTAATGAGATTCTGATCGTGACCTAGATTTGTTGTGTGAGTTTTCCCTCGGTAGGGGCCCATACCGAGGTTTATTGCATGTTTGTAACATATTCCATTTTGAACTTTTAATCCGTGAGCATTGGCCAGCTCGTGGATTGGATGTTTGAGAAAGACGAGTAGTCTTGTTTGATTAACAAAAACTAACAAATTAACGGTACTTGGTTACGGTTACATACCGTGGGTTTTTGAATATTTTTTGCCATTGTCCTCAGAAAACGGTAATGATTGTGAAGGCACTGAATGTTTAGATCCAAGACCAGGGGCTTACGCGCACTCTTCGTGTGCTGTTGCGCGCCCGCCTGGTGCGCTACTGCGCGCACTCCTGGTGCGCTGCTGCGCGCGCTCCTCGTATGCTGCTGCGCGCGCTCCTCGTATGCTGTTGCGCGCACTCCTGGTGCGCTGTTGCGCGCACTCCCCGTGCGCTGTAGCGCGCACTCCTGGTGCGCTGCTGCGCGCACTCCTGGTGCGCAGCTGCGCGCACTCCTGGTGCGCTGCTACGCGCACTCCTGGTGCGCTGCTGCGCGCACTCCTGGTGTTATTAAAAGGGTTATATATCAGGTAGGTGCGGGAGGATTTTGTAAATCTATCTCCCAAATCTACGGCGGTTCCTAACGTTGGTGTATGATGAATTCCAGGGTCATCGAAAGCCGCGTCTCCGCCCACACCCCGGGATTCGAGCCCGCAGACTTCGGGTACGAGACCAGACGCCGCAGGGTGTTCCATGTTTCCTGCTCGGTGCTGACGACATCAGCTCGTGAACTTCCCCCAGCGCGTCGGGTTGGAGATCCGAGCGGTTGGACAAACACATATTTCCAAAGTAAGATCTGTCCATTTTTATTTCGAGTCCCGAGTTGACGCTACCCTCATTTCGTTTTTGTTAGTGAGATTCTGATCGTGACCTAGATTTGTTGTGTGCAGTTTTCCCTCGGTAGGGGCCCATACCGAGGTTTATTGCATGTTTGTAACATATTCCATTTTGAACTTTTAATCCGTGAGCATTGGCCAGCTCGTGGATTGGATGTTTGAGAAGGACGAGTAGTCTTGTTTGATTAATAAAAACTGACAAATTAACGGTAGGTACTTGGTTACGGTTACATACAGTGGGTTTTTTGAATAATTTTTGCCTTTGTCCTCAGAAAACGGTAATGATGGTGAAGGCACTGAATGTTTAGATCCAAGACCAGGGGCTTACGCGCACTCTTCGTGTGCTGTTGCGCGCACTCCTGGTGAGCTGCTGCGCGCACTCCTGGTGCGCTGCTGCGCGCACTCCTGGTGCGCTGCTGCGCGCACTCCTGGTATGCGCGCAGCAGCGCACCAGGAGTGCGCGCAGCAGCGCACCAGGAGTGCGCGCAGCAGCACACGAAGAGTGCGCGCAGCAGCGCACCTGAAGTGCGCGCAGTAGCGCACCAGGCTGGCGCGCAACAGCACACGAAGAGTGCGCGTAAGCCCCTGGTCTTGGATCTAAACATTTTTTTTTTTTTTTTTTTTTTTTTTTTTTTTTTTTTATATTAATAGGAATACTTTCTTTTTGCCTCATCCTAAAACAAATATGCTGAAGCATTCCCCTGTCTATCGAATCTGCGATACTTATAATAAAATTAGGAATGAAATTGATATTTTCCAAAATATGTCATTGACCCTGCTAAAACGCAAGCTGTGCAAGTTGTTTTAAATATATATATGTTAAGTTGTTCTGATATATTAATTTAGTCTTGAGTGATGATTACTACTTATATGTTTTTTTTTATTGTTAGCTTGTTTATTTCTATTTTGGGCAGTTATAATAATTATCATCGTTTGTATTGCCATACCTGTTTCATTGTATTGCCATACCTGTTTCATTAATAAAAGGTAACAAGTTTGGCAATAGTGAACATGCTTAGTATTTAGTTTTTAATATTACAAACGTTCAGAATTTTTGTAAACATGTAATGTATAGATATATATATATATATAGGGTATTAGATAGTTAGTTTTTTTTATGTATGTTAGGTTTACATCTAGAAGAAAATTTACATTCATTAGTTTATTCATATAAGTTTTTTTTTTAAGTAGTATAAGTATATTTTCAGTTATGTAAACTTTTTACAAATAAAAAAAAAAAAAAAAAAAAAAAAAAAAATCTCCCAAATCTACGGCGGTTCCTAACGTTGGTGTATGATGAATTCCAGGGTCATCGAAAGCCGCGTCTCCGCCCACACCCCGGGATTCGAGCCCGCAGACTTCGGGTACGAGACCAGACGCCGCAGGGTGTTCCATGTTTCCTGCTCGGTGCTGACGACATCAGCTCGTGAACTTCCCCCAGCGCGTCGGGTTGGAGATCCGAGCGGTTCAGTGAGCCTGCTACGGACAAAGACATATTTAGAGTCCCGAATTGACGCTACCCTCATTTCGTTTTTGTTAATGAGATTCTGATCGTGACCTAGATTTGTTGTGTGAGTTTTCCCTCGGTAGGGGCCCATACCGAGGTTTATTGCATGTTTGTAACATATTCCATTTTGAACTTTTAATCCGTGAGCATTGGCCAGCTCGTGGATTGGATGTTTGAGAAGGACGAGTAGTCTTGTTTGATTAACAAAAACTAACAAATTAACGGTACTTGGTTACGGTTACATACCGTGGGTTTTTGAATAATTTTTGCCATTGTCCTCAGAAAACGGTAATGATTGTGAAGGCACTGAATGTTTAGATCCAAGACCAGGGGCTTACGCGCACTCTTCGTGTGCTGTTGCGCGCCCGCCTGGTGCGCTACTGCGCGCACTCCAGGTGCGCTGCTGCACGCACTCTTCGTGTGCTGCTGCGCGCACTCCTGGTGCGCTGCTGCGCGCGCTCCTCGTATGCTGCTGCGCGCGCTCCTCGTATGCTGTTGCGCGCACTCCCCGTGCGCTGTTGCGCGCACTCCTGGTGCGCTGCTGCGCGCACTCCTGGTGCGCAGCTGCGCGCACTCCTGGTGCGCTGCTACGCGCACTCCTGGTGCGCTGCTGCGCGCACTCCTGGTGTTATTAAAAGGGTTATATATCAGGTAGGTGCGGGAGGATTTTGTAAATCTATCTCCCAAATCTACGGCGGTTCCTAACGTTGGTGTATGATGAATTCCAGGGTCATCGAAAGCCGCGTCTCCGCCCACACCCCGGGATTCGAGCCCGCAGACTTCGGGTACGAGACCAGACGCCGCAGGGTGTTCCATGTTTCCTGCTCGGTGCTGACGACATCAGCTCGTGAACTTCCCCCAGCGCGTCGGGTTGGAGATCCGAGCGGTTGGACAAACACATATTTCCAAAGTAAGATCTGTCCATTTTTATTTCGAGTCCCGAGTTGACGCTACCCTCATTTCGTTTTTGTTAGTGAGATTCTGATCGTGACCTAGATTTGTTGTGTGCAGTTTTCCCTCGGTAGGGGCCCATACCGAGGTTTATTGCATGTTTGTAACATATTCCATTTTGAACTTTTAATCCGTGAGCATTGGCCAGCTCGTGGATTGGATGTTTGAGAAGGACGAGTAGTCTTGTTTGATTAATAAAAACTGACAAATTAACGGTAGGTACTTGGTTACGGTTACATACAGTGGGTTTTTTGAATAATTTTTGCCTTTGTCCTCAGAAAACGGTAATGATGGTGAAGGCACTGAATGTTTAGATCCAAGACCAGGGGCTTACGCGCACTCTTCGTGTGCTGTTGCGCGCACTCCTGGTGAGCTGCTGCGCGCACTCCTGGTGCGCTGCTGCGCGCACTCCTGGTGTGCTGCTGCGCGCACTCCTGGTGCGCTGCTGCGCGCACTCCTGGTGCGCTGCTGCGCGCACTCCTGGTGCGCTGCTGCGCGCACTCCTGGTGCGCTGCTGCACGCACTCCTCGTGCGCTATTGCGTGCACTCCTGGTGTTATTAAAAGGGTTATATATCAGGTAGGTGCGGGAGGATTTTATAAATGTATCTCCCAAATCTACGGCGGTTCCTAACGTTGGTGTATGATGAATTCCAGGGTCATCGAAAGCCGCGTCTCCACCCACACCCCGGGATTCGAGCCCGCAGACTTCGGGTACGAGACCAGACGCCGCAGGGTGTTCCATGTTTCCTGCTCGGTGCTGACGACATCAGCTCGTGAACTTCCCCCAGCGCGTCGGGTTGGAGATCCGAGCGGTTCAGTGAGCCTGCTACGGACAAAGACATATTTAGAGTCCCGAATTGACGCTACCCTCATTTCGTTTTTGTTAATGAGATTCTGATCGTGACCTAGATTTGTTGTGTGAGTTTTCCCTCGGTAGGGGCCCATACCGAGGTTTATTGCATGTTTGTAACATATTCCATTTTGAACTTTTAATCCGTGAGCATTGGCCAGCTCGTGGATTGGATGTTTGAGAAGGACGAGTAGTCTTGTTTGATTAACAAAAACTAACAAATTAACGGTACTTGGTTACGGTTACATACCGTGGGTTTTTGAATAATTTTTGCCATTGTCCTCAGAAAACGGTAATGATTGTGAAGGCACTGAATGTTTAGATCCAAGACCAGGGGCTTACGCGCACTCTTCGTGTGCTGTTGCGCGCCCGCCTGGTGCGCTACTGCGCGCACTCCAGGTGCGCTGCTGCGCGCACTCTTCGTGTGCTGCTGCGCGCACTCCTGGTGCGCTGCTGCGCGCGCTCCTCGTATGCTGCTGCGCGCGCTCCTCGTATGCTGTTGCGCGCACTCCCCGTGCGCTGTTGCGCGCACTCCTGGTGCGCTGCTGCGCGCACTCCTGGTGCGCAGCTGCGCGCACTCCTGGTGCGCTGCTACGCGCACTCCTGGTGCGCTGCTGCGCGCACTCCTGGTGTTATTAAAAGGGTTATATATCAGGTAGGTGCGGGAGGATTTTGTAAATCTATCTCCCAAATCTACGGCGGTTCCTAACGTTGGTGTATGATGAATTCCAGGGTCATCGAAAGCCGCGTCTCCGCCCACACCCCGGGATTCGAGCCCGCAGACTTCGGGTACGAGACCAGACGCCGCAGGGTGCTCCATGTTTCCTGCTCGGTGCTGACGACATCAGCTCGTGAACTTCCCCCAGCGCGTCGGGTTGGAGATCCGAGCGGTTGGACAAACACATATTTCCAAAGTAAGATCTGTCCATTTTTATTTCGAGTCCCGAGTTGACGCTACCCTCATTTCGTTTTTGTTAGTGAGATTCTGATCGTGACCTAGATTTGTTGTGTGCAGTTTTCCCTCGGTAGGGGCCCATACCGAGGTTTATTGCATGTTTGTAACATATTCCATTTTGAACTTTTAATCCGTGAGCATTGGCCAGCTCGTGGATTGGATGTTTGAGAAGGACGAGTAGTCTTGTTTGATTAATAAAAACTGACAAATTAACGGTAGGTACTTGGTTACGGTTACATACAGTGGGTTTTTTGAATAATTTTTGCCTTTGTCCTCAGAAAACGGTAATGATGGTGAAGGCACTGAATGTTTAGATCCAAGACCAGGGGCTTACGCGCACTCTTCGTGTGCTGTTGCGCGCCCGCCTGGTGCGCTACTGCGCACACTCCAGGTGCGCTGCTGCGCGCGCTCCTCGTATGCTGTTGCGCGTACTCCTGGTGCGCTGCTGCGCGCACTCCTGGTGTGCTGCTGCGCGCACTCCTGGTGCGCTGCTGCGCGCACTCCTGGTGCGCTGCTGCGCGCACTCCTGGTGCGCTGCTGCGCGCACTCCTGGTGCGCTGCTGCACGCACTCCTCGTGCGCTATTGCGTGCACTCCTGGTGTTATTAAAAGGGTTATATATCAGGTAGGTGCGGGAGGATTTTATAAATGTATCTCCCAAATCTACGGCGGTTCCTAACGTTGGTGTATGATGAATTCCAGGGTCATCGAAAGCCGCGTCTCCGCCCACACCCCGGGATTCGAGCCCGCAGACTTCGGGTACGAGACCAGACGCCGCAGGGTGTTCCATGTTTCCTGCTCGGTGCTGACGACATCAGCTCGTGAACTTCCCCCAGCGCGTCGGGTTGGAGATCCGAGCGGTTGGACAAACACATATTTCCAAAGTAAGATCTGTCCATTTTTATTTCGAGTCCCGAGTTGACGCTACCCTCATTTCGTTTTTGTTAGTGAGATTCTGATCGTGACCTAGATTTGTTGTGTGCAGTTTTCCCTCGGTAGGGGCCCATACCGAGGTTTATTGCATGTTTGTAACATATTCCATTTTGAACTTTTAATCCGTGAGCATTGGCCAGCTCGTGGATTGGATGTTTGAGAAGGACGAGTAGTCTTGTTTGATTAATAAAAACTGACAAATCAACGGTAGGTACTTGGTTACGGTTACATACAGTGGGTTTTTTGAATAATTTTTGCCTTTGTCCTCAGAAAACGGTAATGATGGTGAAGGCACTGAATGTTTAGATCCAAGACCAGGGGCTTACGCGCACTCTTCGTGTGCTGTTGCGCGCCCGCCTGGTGCGCTACTGCGCGCACTCCAGGTGCGCTGCTGCGCGCGCTCCTCGTGTGCTGTTGCGCGCACTCCTGGTGCGCTGCTGCGCGCACTCCTGGTGCGCTGCTGCGCGCACTCCTGGTGCGCTGCTGCGCGCACTCCTGGTGCGCTGCTGCGCGCACTCCTGGTGCGCTGCTGCGCGCACTCCTGGTGCGCTGCTGCGCGCACTCCTGGTGCGCTGCTGCACGCACTCCTCGTGCGCTATTGCGTGCACTCCTGGTGTTATTAAAAGGGTTATATATCAGGTAGGTGCGGGAGGATTTTGTAAATCTATCTCCCAAATCTACGGCGGTTCCTAACGTTGGTGTATGATGAATTCCAGGGTCATCGAAAGCCGCGTCTCCGCCCACACCCCGGGATTCGAGCCCGCAGACTTCGGGTACGAGACCAGACGCCGCAGGGTGTTCCATGTTTCCTGCTCGGTGCTGACGACATCAGCTCGTGAACTTCCCCCAGCGCGTCGGGTTGGAGATCCGAGCGGTTCAGTGAGCCTGCTACGGACAAAGACATATTTAGAGTCCCGAATTGACGCTACCCTCATTTCGTTTTTGTTCATGAGATTCTGATCGTGACCTAGATTTGTTGTGTGCAGTTTTCCCTCGGTAGGGGCCCATACCGAGGTTTATTGCATGTTTGTAACATATTCCATTTTGAACTTTTAATCCGTGAGCATTGGCCAGCTCGTGGATTGGATGTTTGAGAAGGACGAGTAGTCTTGTTTGATTAATAAAAACTGACAAATTAACGGTAGGTACTTGGTTACGGTTACATACAGTGGGTTTTTTGAATAATTTTTGCCTTTGTCCTCAGAAAACGGTAATGATGGTGAAGGCACTGAATGTTTAGATCCAAGACCAGGGGCTTACGCGCACTCTTCGTGTGCTGTTGCGCGCCCGCCTGGTGCGCTACTGCGCGCACTCCAGGTGCGCTGCTGCGCGCGCTCCTCGTGTGCTGTTGCGCGCACTCCTGGTGCGCTGCTGCAAGCACTCCTGGTGCGCTGCTGCGCGCACTCCTGGTGTGCTGCTGCGCGCACTCCTGGTGCGCTGCTGTGCGCACTCCTGGTGCGCTGCTGCGCGCACTCCTTGTGCGCTGCTGCACGCACTCCTCGTGCGCTATTGCGTGCACTCCTGGTGTTATTAAAAGGGTTATATATCAGGTAGGTGCGGGAGGATTTTATAAATGTATCTCCCAAATCTACGGCGGTTCCTAACGTTGGTGTATGATAAATTCCAGGGTCATCGAAAGCCGCGTCTCCGCCCACACCCCGGGATTCGAGCCCGCAGACTTCGGGTACGAGACCAGACGCCGCAGGGTGTTCCATGTTTCCTGCTCGGTGCTGACGACATCAGCTCGTGAACTTCCCCCAGCGCGTCGGGTTGGAGATCCGAGCGGTTCAGTGAGCCTGCTACGGACAAAGACATATTTAGAGTCCCGAATTGACGCTACCCTCATTTCGTTTTTGTTAATGAGATTCTGATCGTGACCTAGATTTGTTGTGTGAGTTTTCCCTCGGTAGGGGCCCATACCGAGGTTTATTGCATGTTTGTAACATATTCCATTTTGAACTTTTAATCCGTGAGCATTGGCCAGCTCGTGGATTGGATGTTTGAGAAGGACGAGTAGTCTTGTTTGATTAACAAAAACTAACAAATTAACGGTACTTGGTTACGGTTACCTACCGTGGGTTTTTGAATAATTTTTGCCATTGTCCTCAGAAAACGGTAATGATTATGAAGGCACTGAATGTTTAGATCCAAGACCAGGGGCTTACGCGCACTCTTCGTGTGCTGTTGCGCGCCCGCCTGGTGCGCTACTGCGCGCACTCCAGGTGCGCTGCTGCGCGCACTCTTCGTGTGCTGCTGCGCGCACTCCTGGTGCGCTGCTGCGCGCGCTCCTCGTATGCTGCTGCGCGCGCTCCTCGTATGCTGTTGCGCGCACTCCTGGTGCGCTGTTGCGCGCACTCCCCGTGCGCTGTTGCGCGCACTCCTGGTGCGCTGCTGCGCGCACTCCTGGTGCGCAGCTGCGCGCACTCCTGGTGCGCTGCTACGCGCACTCCTGGTGCGCTGCTGCGCGCACTCCTGGTGTTATTAAAAGGGTTATATATCAGGTAGGTGCGGGAGGATTTTGTAAATCTATCTCCCAAATCTACGGCGGTTCCTAACGTTGGTGTATGATGAATTCCAGGGTCATCGAAAGCCGCGTCTCCGCCCACACCCCGGGATTCGAGCCCGCAGACTTCGGGTACGAGACCAGACGCCGCAGGGTGTTCCATGTTTCCTGCTCGGTGCTGACGACATCAGCTCGTGAACTTCCCCCAGCGCGTCGGGTTGGAGATCCGAGCGGTTGGACAAACACATATTTCCAAAGTAAGATCTGTCCATTTTTATTTCGAGTCCCGAGTTGACGCTACCCTCATTTCGTTTTTGTTAGTGAGATTCTGATCGTGACCTAGATTTGTTGTGTGCAGTTTTCCCTCGGTAGGGGCCCATACCGAGGTTTATTGCATGTTTGTAACATATTCCATTTTGAACTTTTAATCCGTGAGCATTGGCCAGTTTGTGGATTGGATGTTTGAGAAGGACGAGTAGTCTTGTTTGATTAATAAAAACTGACAAATTAACGGTAGGTACTTGGTTACGGTTACATACAGTGGGTTTTTTGAATAATTTTTGCCTTTGTCCTCAGAAAACGGTAATGATGGAGAAGTCGACCAAGTTGAAATGGGACCTACCAATCAGGGACAACGGAGCTCCCATCACAGGATACGTCATCGAAGTCATGGACAGAGACCGTGGCGAGTTTGTTAAGGTATGTACTAGTGGACTGTTTGCTTTACTTTAGTAGCGTTTTAGTAGCACTCCTGGTGTGCTGCTGCGCGCACTCCTGGTGCGCTGCTGCGCGCACTCCTGGTGCGCTGCTGCGCACACTCCTCGTGTGCTGCTGCACGCACTCCTCGTGCGCTATTGCGCGCACTCCTGGTGTTATTAAAAGGGTTATATATCAGGTAGGTGCGGGAGGATTTTATAAATCTATCTCCCAAATCTACGGCGGTTCCTAACGTTGGTGTATGATGAATTCCAGGGACATCGAAAGCCGCGTCTCCGCCCACACCCCGGGATTCGAGCCCGCAGACTTCGGGTACGAGACCAGACGCCGCAGGGTGTTCCATGTTTCCTGCTCGGTGCTGACGACATCAGCTCGTGAACTTCCCCCAGCGCGTCGGGTTGGAGATCCGAGCGGTTCAGTGAGCCTGCTACGGACAAAGACATATTTCGTCCCGAGTTGACGCTACCCTCATTTCGTTTTTGTTAATGAGATTCTGATCGTGACCTAGATTTGTTGTGTGTAGTTTTCCCTCGGTAGGGGCCCATACCGAGGTTTATTGCATGTTTGGAACATATTCCATTTTGAACTTTTAATCCGTGAGCATTGGCCAGCTCGTGGATTGGATGTTTGAGAAGGACGAGTAGTCTTGTTTGATTAATAAAAACTAACAAATTAACGGTAGGTACTTGGTTACGGTTACATACAGTGGGTTTTTTGAATAATTTTTGCCTTTGTCCTCAGAAAACGGTAATGATGGTGAAGGCACTGAATGTTTAGATCCAAGACCAGGGGCTTACGCGCACTCTTCGTGTGCTGTTGCGCGCCCGCCTGGTGCGCTACTGCGCGCACTCCAGGTGCGCTGCTGCGCGCACTCTTCGTGTGCTGCTGCGCGCACTCCTGGTGCGCTGCTGCGCGCGCTCCTCGTATGCTGCTGCGCGCGCTCCTCGTATGCTGTTGCGCGCACTCCCCGTGCGCTGTTGCGCGCACTCCTGGTGCGCTGCTGCGCGCACTCCTGGTGCGCAGCTGCGCGCACTCCTGGTGCGCTGCTACGCGCACTCCTGGTGCGCTGCTGCGCGCACTCCTGGTGTTATTAAAAGGGTTATATATCAGGTAGGTGCGGGAGGATTTTGTAAATCTATCTCCCAAATCTACGGCGGTTCCTAACGTTGGTGTATGATGAATTCCAGGGTCATCGAAAGCCGCGTCTCCGCCCACACCCCGGGATTCGAGCCCGCAGACTTCGGGTACGAGACCAGACGCCGCAGGGTGTTCCATGTTTCCTGCTCGGTGCTGACGACATCAGCTCGTGAACTTCCCCCAGCGCGTCGGGTTGGAGATCCGAGCGGTTGGACAAACACATATTTCCAAAGTAAGATCTGTCCATTTTTATTTCGAGTCCCGAGTTGACGCTACCCTCATTTCGTTTTTGTTAGTGAGATTCTGATCGTGACCTAGATTTGTTGTGTGCAGTTTTCCCTCGGTAGGGGCCCATACCGAGGTTTATTGCATGTTTGTAACATATTCCATTTTGAACTTTTAATCCGTGAGCATTGGCCAGCTCGTGGATTGGATGTTTGAGAAGGACGAGTAGTCTTGTTTGATTAATAAAAACTGACAAATTAACGGTAGGTACTTGGTTACGGATACATACAGTGGGTTTTTTGAATAATTTTTGCCTTTGTCCTCAGAAAACGGTAATGATGGTGAAGGCACTGAATGTTTAGATCCAAGACCAGGGGCTTACGCGCACTCTTCGTGTGCTGTTGCGCGCCCGCCTGGTGCGCTACTGCGCGCACTCCAGGTGCGCTGCTGCGCGCGCTCCTCGTGTGCTGTTGCGCGCACTCCTGGTGCGCTGCTGCGCGCACTCCTGGTGCGCTGCTGCGCGCACTCCTGGTGTGCTGTTGCGCGCACTCCTGGTGCGCTGTTGCGCGCACTCCCCGTGCGCTGTTGCGCGCACTCCTGGTGCGCTGCTGCGCGCACTCCTGGTGCGCAGCTGCGCGCACTCCTGGTGCGCTGCTGCGCGCACTCCTGGTGTTATTAAAAGGGTTATATATCAGGTAGGTGCGGGAGGATTTTGTAAATCTATCTCCCAAATCTACGGCGGTTCCTAACGTTGGTGTATGATGAATTCCAGGGTCATCGAAAGCCGCGTCTCCGCCCACACCCCGGGATTCGAGCCCGCAGACTTCGGGTACGAGACCAGACGCCGCAGGGTGTTCCATGTTTCCTGCTCGGTGCTGACGACATCAGCTCGTGAACTTCCCCCAGCGCGTCGGGTTGGAGATCCGAGCGGTTCAGTGAGCCTGCTACGGACAAAGACATATTTAGAGTCCCGAATTGACGCTACCCTCATTTCGTTTTTGTTAATGAGATTCTGATCGTGACCTAGATTTGTTGTGTGAGTTTTCCCTCGGTAGGGGCCCATACCGAGGTTTATTGCATGTTTGTAACATATTCCATTTTGAACTTTTTTTTTTTTTTTTTTTTTAATCTTTATTTTAAGAGGGAGTTTTGTCGAAGCCGACTATGTCACTCCCATAAGGCTTATACAATATACAATTACATCTATTTAATATACAATTACATACTATCCATAAAATTACTATATATATCTAGCAGAATCTTGGCCTCGTCCGAAGTAGGTGAAGCCAAGATACTGCTACATAGTCCAACACTGTTGTTATTACAATTTCTAGTATTTACAAACAATTTCTGGCGTAAAGTCTCGCCGCGGACACATTCCATCAAAATATGTTGTAAGTCTTCTTTTTTGTCACACAACCGGCAGTTCGGCGAGTCTGCGAAGCCCATCAGATGTTTGTAAACATTGCATGGAATGTGTCCGGAGCGAATCCTTAGCAAACCAACTATCTGCCTTCTTTTCATAATAATATTATCGAACCATGGGTAATTAGGCGGCTCATACTGTATGGTTCTGTACCATATTCCTTTACACAAAGAGCGCTCGTCAAAATATTCTCGCCATTGATTTCGGCATTGTAATCTAACGTCACTCAATAGCTCGGTGTGCAAGGGAAGATGGTGGCATAGCACGCCCTCCTCTAAAGCTTGTCTGGCCGCGCGATCAGCCTCCTCGTTACCCACGATTCCGATATGGGACGGGATCCACTGCAGCACTATTGTTTTACCTTGATTGACACGTTTAAAAATAGAATCAACTATGCTGTAGGCTATAGGGTTTTTGAACTTTTAATCCGTGAGCATTGGCCAGCTCGTGGATTGGATGTTTGAGAAGGACGAGTAGTCTTGTTTGATTAATAAAAACTGACAAATTAACGGTAGGTACTTGGTTACGGTTACATACAGTGGGTTTTTTGAATAATTTTTGCCTTTGTCCTCAGAAAACGGTAATGATGGTGAAGGCACTGAATGTTTAGATCCAAGACCAGGGGCTTACGCGCACTCTTCGTGTGCTGTTGCGCGCCCGCCTGGTGCGCTACTGCGCGCACTCCAGGTGCGCTGCTGCGCGCGCTCCTCGTGTGCTGTTGCGCGCACTCCTGGTGCGCTGCTGCGCGCACTCCTGGTGCGCTGCTGCGCGCACTCCTGGTGCGCTGCTGCGCGCACTCCTGGTGCGCTGCTGCGCGCACTCCTGGTGCGCTGCTGCGCGCACTCCTGGTGCGCTGCTGCGCGCACTCCTGGTGCGCTGCTGCGCGCACTCCTGGTGCGCTGCTGCACGCACTCCTCGTGCGCTATTGCGTGCACTCCTGGTGTTATTAAAAGGGTTATATATCAGGTAGGTGCGGGAGGATTTTATAAATGTATCTCCCAAATCTACGGCGGTTCCTAACGTTGGTGTATGATAAATTCCAGGGTCATCGAAAGCCGCGTCTCCGCCCACACCCCGGGATTCGAGCCCGCAGACTTCGGGTACGAGACCAGACGCCGCAGGTTGTTCCATGTTTCCTGCTCGGTGCTGACGACATCAGCTCGTGAACTTCCCCCAGCGCGTCGGGTTGGAGATCCGAGCGGTTCAGTGAGCCTGCTACGGACAAAGACATATTTAGAGTCCCGAATTGACGCTACCCTCATTTCGTTTTTGTTAATGAGATTCTAATCGTGACCTAGATTTGTTGTGTGAGTTTTCCCTCGGTAGGGGCCCATACCGAGGTTTATTGCATGTTTGTTACATATTCCATTTTGAACTTTTAATCCGTGAGCATTGGCCAGCTCGTGGATGGGATGTTTGAGAAGGACGAGTAGTCTTGTTTGATTAACAAAAACTAACAAATTAACGGTACTTGGTTACGGTTACATACCGTGGGTTTTTGAATAATTTTTGCCATTGTCCTCAGAAAACGGTAATGATTGTGAAGGCACTGAATGTTTAGATCCAAGACCAGGGGCTTACGCGCACTCTTCGTGTGCTGTTGCGCGCCCGCCTGGTGCGCTACTGCGCGCACTCCAGGTGCGCTGCTGCGCGCACTCTTCGTGTGCTGCTGCGCGCACTCCTGGTGCGCTGCTGCGCGCGCTCCTCGTATGCTGCTGCGCGCGCTCCTCGTATGCTGTTGCGCGCACTCCTGGTGCGCTGTTGCGCGCACTCCCCGTGCGCTGTTGCGGGCACTCCTGGTGCGCTGCTGCGCGCACTCCTGGTGCGCAGCTGCGCGCACTCCTGGTGCGCTGCTGCGCGCACTCCTGGTGTTATTAAAAGGGTTATATATCAGGTAGGTGCGGGAGGATTTTGTAAATCTATCTCCCAAATCTACGGCGGTTCCTAACGTTGGTGTATGATGAATTCCAGGGTCATCGAAAGCCGCGTCTCCGCCCACACCCCGGGATTCGAACCCGCAGACTTCGGGTACGAGACCAGACGCCGCAGGGTGTTCCATGTTTCCTGCTCGGTGCTGACGACATCAGCTCGTGAACTTCCCCCAGCGCGTCGGGTTGGAGATCCGAGCGGTTGGACAAACACATATTTCCAAAGTAAGATCTGTCCATTTTTATTTCGAGTCCCGAGTTGACGCTACCCTCATTTCGTTTTTGTTAGTGAGATTCTGATCGTGACCTAGATTTGTTGTGTGCAGTTTTCCCTCGGTAGGGGCCCATACCGAGGTTTATTGCATGTTTGTAACATATTCCATTTTGAACTTTTAATCCGTGAGCATTGGCCAGCTTGTGGATTGGATGTTTGAGAAGGACGAGTAGTCTTGTTTGATTAATAAAAACTGACAAATTAACGGTAGGTACTTGGTTACGGTTACATACAGTGGGTTTTTTGAATAATTTTTGCCTTTGTCCTCAGAAAACGGTAATGATGGTGAAGGCACTGAATGTTTAGATCCAAGACCAGGGGCTTACGCGCACTCTTCGTGTGCTGTTGCGCGCCCGCCTGGTGTGCTACTGCGCGCACTCCAGGTGCGCTGCTGCGCGCGCTCCTCGTGTGATGTTGCGCGCACTCCTGGTGCGCTGCTGCGCGCACTCCTGGTGCGCTGCTGCGCGCACTCCTGGTGCGCTGCTGCGCGCACTCCTGGTGCGCTGCTGCGCGCACTCCTGGTGTTATTAAAAGGGTTATATATCAGGTAGGTGCGGGAGGATTTTATAAATGTATCTCCCAAATCTACGGCGGTTCCTAACGTTGGTGTATGATGAATTCCAGGGTCATCGAAAGCCGCGTCTCCGCCCACACCCCGGGATTCGAGCCCGCAGACTTCGGGTACGAGACCAGACGCCGCAGGGTGTTCCATGTTTCCTGCTCGGTGCTGACGACATCAGCTCGTGAACTTCCCCCAGCGCGTCGGGTTGGAGATCCGAGCGGTTCAGTGAGCCTGCTACGGACAAAGACATATTTAGAGTCCCGAATTGACGCTACCCTCATTTCGTTTTTGTTAATGAGATTCTGATCGTGACCTAGATTTGTTGTGTGAGTTTTCCCTCGGTAGGGGCCCATACCGAGGTTTATTGCATGTTTGTAACATATTCCATTTTGAACTTTTAATCCGTGAGCATTGGCCAGCTCGTGGATTGGATGTTTGAGAAGGACGAGTAGTCTTGTTTGATTAACAAAAACTAACAAATTAACGGTACTTGGTTACGGTTACATACCGTGGGTTTTTGAATAATTTTTGCCATTGTCCTCAGAAAACGGTAATGATTGTGAAGGCACTGAATGTTTAGATCCAAGACCAGGGGCTTACGCGCACTCTTCGTGTGCTGTTGCGCGCCCGCCTGGTGCGCTACTGCGCGCACTCCAGGTGCGCTGCTGCGCGCACTCTTCGTGTGCTGCTGCACGCACTCCTGGTGCGCTGCTGCGCGCGCTCCTCGTATGCTGCTGCGCGCGCTCCTCGTATGCTGCTGCGCGCACTCCTGGTGCGCTGCTGCGCGCACTCCTGGTGCGCTGCTGCACGCACTCCTCGTGCGCTATTGCGTGCACTCCTGGTGTTATTAAAAGGGTTATATATCAGGTAGGTGCGGGAGGATTTTATAAATGTATCTCCCAAATCTACGGCGGTTCCTAACGTTGGTGTATGATAAATTCCAGGGTCATCGAAAGCCGCGTCTCCGCCCACACCCCGGGATTCGAGCCCGCAGACTTCGGGTACGAGACCAGACGCCGCAGGTTGTTCCATGTTTCCTGCTCGGTGCTGACGACATCAGCTCGTGAACTTCCCCCAGCGCGTCGGGTTGGAGATCCGAGCGGTTCAGTGAGCCTGCTACGGACAAAGACATATTTAGAGTCCCGAATTGACGCTACCCTCATTTCGTTTTTGTTAATGAGATTCTGATCGTGACCTAGATTTGTTGTGTGAGTTTTCCCTCGGTAGGGGCCCATACCGAGGTTTATTGCATGTTTGTTACATATTCCATTTTGAACTTTTAATCCGTGAGCATTGGCCAGCTCGTGGATGGGATGTTTGAGAAGGACGAGTAGTCTTGTTTGATTAACAAAAACTAACAAATTAACGGTACTTGGTTACGGTTACATACCGTGGGTTTTTGAATAATTTTTGCCATTGTCCTCAGAAAACGGTAATGATTGTGAAGGCACTGAATGTTTAGATCCAAGACCAGGGGCTTACGCGCACTCTTCGTGTGCTGTTGCGCGCCCGCCTGGTGCGCTATACTGCGCGCACTCCAGGTGCGCTGCTGCGCGCACTCTTCGTGTGCTGCTGCGCGCACTCCTGGTGCGCTGCTGCGCGCGCTCCTCGTATGCTGCTGCGCGCGCTCCTCGTATGCTGCTGCGCGCGCTCCTCGTATGCTGCTGCGCGCGCTCCTCGTATGCTGTTGCGCGCACTCCTGGTGCGCTGTTGCGCGCACTCCCCGTGCGCTGTTGCGCGCACTCCTGGTGCGCTGCTGCGCGCACTCCTGGTGCGCTGCTACGCGCACTCCTGGTGCGCTGCTGCGCGCACTCCTGGTGTTATTAAAAGGGTTATATATCAGGTAGGTGCGGGAGGATTTTGTAAATCTATCTCCCAAATCTACGGCGGTTCCTAACGTTGGTGTATGATGAATTCCAGGGTCATCGAAAGCCGCGTCTCCGCCCACACCCCGGGATTCGAGCCCGCAGACTTCGGGTACGAGACCAGACGCCGCAGGGTGTTCCATGTTTCCTGCTCGGTGCTGACGACATCAGCTCGTGAACTTCCCCCAGCGCGTCGGGTTGGAGATCCGAGCGGTTGGACAAACACATATTTCCAAAGTAAGATCTGTCCATTTTTATTTCGAGTCCCGAGTTGACGCTACCCTCATTTCGTTTTTGTTAGTGAGATTCTGATCGTGACCTAGATTTGTTGTGTGCAGTTTTCCCTCGGTAGGGGCCCATACCGAGGTTTATTGCATGTTTGTAACATATTCCATTTTGAACTTTTAATCCGTGAGCATTGGCCAGCTTGTGGATTGGATGTTTGAGAAGGACGAGTAGTCTTGTTTGATTAATAAAAACTGACAAATTAACGGTAGGTACTTGGTTACGGTTACATACAGTGGGTTTTTTGAATAATTTTTGCCTTTGTCCTCAGAAAACGGTAATGATGGTGAAGGCACTGAATGTTTAGATCCAAGACCAGGGGCTTACGCGCACTCTTCGTGTGCTGTTGCGCGCCCGCCTGGTGCGCTACTGCGCGCACTCCAGGTGCGCTGCTGCGCGCGCTCCTCGTGTGCTGTTGCGCGCACTCCTGGTGCGCTGCTGCGCGCACTCCTGGTGCGCTGCTGCACGCACTCCTCGTGCGCTATTGCGTGCACTCCTGGTGTTATTAAAAGGGTTATATATCAGGTAGGTGCGGGAGGATTTTATAAATGTATCTCCCAAATCTACGGCGGTTCCTAACGTTGGTGTATGATGAATTCCAGGGTCATCGAAAGCCGCGTCTCCGCCCACACCCCGGGATTCGAGCCCGCAGACTTCGGGTACGAGACCAGACGCCGCAGGGTGTTCCATGTTTCCTGCTCGGTGCTGACGACATCAGCTCGTGAACTTCCCCCAGCGCGTCGGGTTGGAGATCCGAGCGGTTCAGTGAGCCTGCTACGGACAAAGACATATTTAGAGTCCCGAATTGACGCTACCCTCATTTCGTTTTTGTTAATGAGATTCTGATCGTGACCTAGATTTGTTGTGTGAGTTTTCCCTCGGTAGGGGCCCATACCGAGGTTTATTGCATGTTTGTAACATATTCCATTTTGAACTTTTAATCCGTGAGCATTGGCCAGCTCGTGGATTGGATGTTTGAGAAGGACGAGTAGTCTTGTTTGATTAACAAAAACTAACAAATTAACGGTACTTGGTTACGGTTACATACCGTGGGTTTTTGAATAATTTTTGCCATTGTCCTCAGAAAACGGTAATGATTGTGAAGGCACTGAATGTTTAGATCCAAGACCAGGGGCTTACGCGCACTCTTCGTGTGCTGTTGCGCGCCCGCCTGGTGCGCTGCTGCGCGCACTCTTCGTGTGCTGCTGCGCGCACTCCTGGTGCGCTGCTGCGCGCGCTCCTCGTATGCTGCTGCGCGCGCTCCTCGTATGCTGTTGCGCGCACTCCTGGTGCGCTGTTGCGCGCACTCCCCGTGCGCTGTAGCGCGCACTCCCCGTGCGCTGTAGCGCGCACTCCTGGTGCGCTGCTGTGCGCACTCCTGGTGCGCAGCTGCGCGCACTCCTGGTGCGCTGCTACGCGCACTCCTGGTGCGCTGCTGCGCGCACTCCTGGTGTTATTAAAAGGGTTATATATCAGGTAGGTGCGGGAGGATTTTGTAAATCTATCTCCCAAATCTACGGCGGTTCCTAACGTTGGTGTATGATGAATTCCAGGGTCATCGAAAGCCGCGTCTCCGCCCACACCCCGGGATTCGAGCCCGCAGACTTCGGGTACGAGACCAGACGCCGCAGGGTGTTCCATGTTTCCTGCTCGGTGCTGACGACATCAGCTCGTGAACTTCCCCCAGCGCGTCGGGTTGGAGATCCGAGCGGTTGGACAAACACATATTTCCAAAGTAAGATCTGTCCATTTTTATTTCGAGTCCCGAATTGACGCTACCCTCATTTCGTTTTTGTTAATGAGATTCTGATCGTGACCTAGATTTGTTGTGTGCAGTTTTCCCTCGGTAGGGGCCCATACCGAGGTTTATTGCATGTTTGTAACATATTCCATTTTGAACTTTTAATCCGTGAGCATTGGCCA
The DNA here is from genome assembly GCA_964023185.1 of Macaria liturata. NCBI lineage: Eukaryota > Metazoa > Arthropoda > Insecta > Lepidoptera > Geometridae > Macaria > Macaria liturata. The sequence continues at coordinate 5,988,642 of OZ026822.1, forward strand.
GCTCGTGGATTGGATGTTTGAGAAGGACGAGTAGTCTTGTTTGATTAACAAAAACTAACAAATTAACGGTACTTGGTTACGGTTACATACCGTGGGTTTTTGAATAATTTTTGCCATTGTCCTCAGAAAACGGTAATGATTGTGAAGGCACTGAATGTTTAGATCCAAGACCAGGGGCTTACGCGCACTCTTCGTGTGCTGTTGCGCGCCCGCCTGGTGCGCTACTGCGCGCACTCCAGGTGCGCTGCTGCGCGCACTCCAGGTGCGCTGCTGCGCGCACTCTTCGTGTGCTGCTGCGCGCACTCCTGGTGCGCTGCTGCGCGCGCTCCTCGTATGCTGCTGCGCGCGCTCCTCGTATGCTGCTGCGCGCGCTCCTCGTATGCTGCTGCGCGCGCTCCTCGTATGCTGTTGCGCGCACTCCTGGTGCGCTGTTGCGCGCACTCCCCGTGCGCTGTTGCGCGCACTCCTGGTGCGCTGCTGCGCGCACTCCTGGTGCGCAGCTGCGCGCACTCCTGGTGCGCTGCTACGCGCACTTCTGGTGCGCTGCTGCGCGCACTCCTGGTGTTATTAAAAGGGTTATTATATCAGGTAGGTGCGGGAGGATTTTGTAAATCTATCTCCCAAATCTACGGCGGTTCCTAACGTTGGTGTATGATGAATTCCAGGGTCATCGAAAGCCGCGTCTCCGCCCACACCCCGGGATTCGAGCCCGCAGACTTCGGGTACGAGACCAGACGCCGCAGGGTGTTCCATGTTTCCTGCTCGGTGCTGACGACATCAGCTCGTGAACTTCCCCCAGCGCGTCGGGTTGGAGATCCGAGCGGTTGGACAAACACATATTTCCAAAGTAAGATCTGTCCATTTTTATTTCGAGTCCCGAATTGACGCTACCCTCATTTCGTTTTTGTTAATGAGATTCTGATCGTGACCTAGATTTGTTGTGTGCAGTTTTCCCTCGGTAGGGGCCCATACCGAGGTTTATTGCATGTTTGTAACATATTCCATTTTGAACTTTTAATCCGTGAGCATTGGCCAGCTCGTGGATTGGATGTTTGAGAAGGACGAGTAGTCTTGTTTGATTAACAAAAACTAACAAATTAACGGTACTTGGTTACGGTTACATACCGTGGGTTTTTGAATAATTTTTGCCATTGTCCTCAGAAAACGGTAATGATTGTGAAGGCACTGAATGTTTAGATCCAAGACCAGGGGCTTACGCGCACTCTTCGTGTGCTGTTGCGCGCCCGCCTGGTGCGCTACTGCGCGCACTCCAGGTGCGCTGCTGCGCGCACTCCAGGTGCGCTGCTGCGCGCACTCTTCGTGTGCTGCTGCGCGCACTCCTGGTGCGCTGCTGCGCGCGCTCCTCGTATGCTGCTGCGCGCGCTCCTCGTATGCTGCTGCGCGCGCTCCTCGTATGCTGCTGCGCGCGCTCCTCGTATGCTGTTGCGCGCACTCCTGGTGCGCTGTTGCGCGCACTCCCCGTGCGCTGTTGCGCGCACTCCTGGTGCGCTGCTGCGCGCACTCCTGGTGCGCAGCTGCGCGCACTCCTGGTGCGCTGCTACGCGCACTTCTGGTGCGCTGCTGCGCGCACTCCTGGTGTTATTAAAAGGGTTATTATATCAGGTAGGTGCGGGAGGATTTTGTAAATCTATCTCCCAAATCTACGGCGGTTCCTAACGTTGGTGTATGATGAATTCCAGGGTCATCGAAAGCCGCGTCTCCGCCCACACCCCGGGATTCGAGCCCGCAGACTTCGGGTACGAGACCAGACGCCGCAGGGTGTTCCATGTTTCCTGCTCGGTGCTGACGACATCAGCTCGTGAACTTCCCCCAGCGCGTCGGGTTGGAGATCAGAGCGGTTGGACAAACACATATTTCCAAAGTAAGATCTGTCCATTTTTATTTCGAGTCCCGAGTTGACGCTACCCTCATTTCGTTTTTGTTAGTGAGATTCTGATCGTGACCTAGATTTGTTGTGTGCAGTTTTCCCTCGGTAGGGGCCCATACCGAGGTTTATTGCATGTTTGTAACATATTCCATTTTGAACTTTTAATCCGTGAGCATTGGCCAGCTTGTGGATTGGATGTTTGAGAAGGACGAGTAGTCTTGTTTGATTAATAAAAACTGACAAATTAACGGTAGGTACTTGGTTACGGTTACATACAGTGGGTTTTTTGAATAATTTTTGCCTTTGTCCTCAGAAAACGGTAATGATGGTGAAGGCACTGAATGTTTAGATCCAAGACCAGGGGCTTACGCGCACTCTTCGTGTGCTGTTGCGCGCCCGCCTGTAGCGCTACTGCGCGCACTCCAGGTGCGCTGCTGCGCGCGCTCCTCGTGTGCTGTTGCGTGCACTCCTGGTGCGCTGCTGCGCGCACTCCTGGTGCGCTGCTGCACGCACTCCTCGTGCGCTATTGCGTGCACTCCTGGTGTTATTAAAAGAGTTATATATCAGGTAGGTGCGGGAGGATTTTATAAATGTATCTCCCAAATCTACGGCGGTTCCTAACGTTGGTGTATGATGAATTCCAGGGTCATCGAAAGCCGCGTCTCCGCCCACACCCCGGGATTCGAGCCCGCAGACTTCGGGTACGAGACCAGACGCCGCAGGGTGTTCCATGTTTCCTGCTCGGTGCTGACGACATCAGCTCGTGTACTTCCCCCAGCGCGTCGGGTTGGAGATCCGAGCGGTTCAGTGAGCCTGCTACGGACAAAGACATATTTAGAGTCCCGAATTGACGCTACCCTCATTTCGTTTTTGTTAATGAGATTCTGATCGTGACCTAGATTTGTTGTGTGTAGTTTACCCTCGGTAGGGGCCCATACCGAGGTTTATTGCATGTTTGTAACATATTCCATTTTGAACTTTTAATCCGTGAGCATTGGCCAGCTCGTGGATTGGATGTTTGAGAAGGACGAGTAGTCTTGTTTGATTAACAAAAACTAACAAATTAACGGTACTTGGTTACGGTTACATACCGTGGGTTTTTGAATAATTTTTGCCATTGTCCTCAGAAAACGGTAATGATTGTGAAGGCACTGAATGTTTAGATCCAAGACCAGGGGCTTACGCGCACTCTTCGTGTGCTGTTGCGCGCCCGCCTGGTGCGCTGCTGCGCGCACTCTTCGTGTGCTGCTGCGCGCACTCCTGGTGCGCTGCTGCGCGCGCTCCTCGTATGCTGCTGCGCGCGCTCCTCGTATGCTGTTGCGCGCACTCCTGGTGCGCTGTTGCGCGCACTCCTGGTGCGCTGCTGCGCGCGCTCCTCGTATGCTGTTGCGCGCACTCCCCGTGCGCTGTTGCGCGCACTCCTGGTGCGCTGCTGCGCGCACTCCTGGTGCGCAGCTGCGCGCACTCCTGGTGCGCTGCTACGCGCACTCCTGGTGCGCTGCTGCGCGCACTCCTGGTGTTATTAAAAGGGTTATATATCAGGTAGGTGCGGGAGGATTTTGTAAATCTATCTCCCAAATCTACGGCGGTTCCTAACGTTGGTGTATGATGAATTCCAGGGTCATCGAAAGCCGCGTCTCCGCCCACACCCCGGGATTCGAGCCCGCAGACTTCGGGTACGAGACCAGACGCCGCAGGGTGTTCCATGTTTCCTGCTCGGTGCTGACGACATCAGCTCGTGAACTTCCCCCAGCGCGTCGGGTTGGAGATCCGAGCGGTTGGACAAACACATATTTCCAAAGTAAGATCTGTCCATTTTTATTTCGAGTCCCGAGTTGACGCTACCCTCATTTCGTTTTTGTTAGTGAGATTCTGATCGTGACCTAGATTTGTTGTGTGCAGTTTTCCCTCGGTAGGGGCCCATACCGAGGTTTATTGCATGTTTGTAACATATTCCATTTTGAACTTTTATTCCGTGAGCATTGGCCAGCTCGTGGATTGGATGTTTGAGAAGGACGAGTAGTCTTGTTTGATTAATAAAAACTGACAAATTAACGGTAGGTACTTGGTTACGGTTACATACAGTGGGTTTTTTGAATAATTTTTGCCTTTGTCCTCAGAAAACGGTAATGATGGTGAAGGCACTGAATGTTTAGATCCAAGACCAGGGGCTTACGCGCACACTTCGTGTGCTGTTGCGCGCCCGCCTGGTGCGCTACTGCGCGCACTCCAGGTTTGCTGCTGCGCGCGCTCCTCGTGTGCTGTTGCGCGCACTCCTGGTGCGCTGCTGCGCGCACTCCTGGTGCGCTGCTGCGCGCACTCCTGGTGCGCTGCTGCACGCACTCCTCGTGCGCTATTGCGTGCACTCCTGGTGTTATTAAAAGGGTTATATATCAGGTAGGTGCGGGAGGATTTTATAAATGTATCTCCCAAATCTACGGCGGTTCCTAACGTTGGTGTATGATGAATTCCAGGGTCATCGAAAGCCGCGTCTCCGCCCACACCCCGGGATTCGAGCCCGCAGACTTCGGGTACGAGACCAGACGCCGCAGGGTGTTCCATGTTTCCTGCTCGGTGCTGACGACATCAGCGCGTGAACTTCCCCCAGCGCGTCGGGTTGGAGATCCGAGCGGTTCAGTGAGCCTGCTACGGACAAAGACATATTTAGAGTCCCGAATTGACGCTACCCTCATTTCGTTTTTGTTAATGAGATTCTGATCGTGACCTAGATTTGTTGTGTGAGTTTTCCCTCGGTAGGGGCCCATACCGAGGTTTATTGCATGTTTGTAACATATTCCATTTTGAACTTTTAATCCGTGAGCATTGGCCAGCTCGTGGATTGGATGTTTGAGAAGGACGAGTAGTCTTGTTTGATTAACAAAAACTAACAAATTAACGGTACTTGGTTACGGTTACATACCGTGGGTTTCTGAATAATTTTTGCCATTGTCCTCAGAAAACGGTAATGATTGTGAAGGCACTGAATGTTTAGATCCAAGACCAGGGGCTTACGCGCACTCTTCGTGTGCTGTTGCGCGCCCGCCTGGTGCGCTACTGCGCGCACTCCAGGTGCGCTGCTGCGCGCACTCCTGGTGCGCTGCTGCGCGCGCTCCTCGTATGCTGCTGCGCGCGCTCCTCGTATGCTGTTGCGCGCACTCCTGGTGCGCTGTTGTGCGCACTCCCCGTGCGCTGTTGCGCGCACTCCTGGTGCGCTGCTGCGCGCACTCTTGGTGCGCAGCTGCGCGCACTCCTGGTGCGCTGCTACGCGCACTCCTGGTGCGCTGCTACGCGCACTCCTGGTGTTATTAAAAGGGTTATATATCAGGTAGGTGCGGGAGGATTTTGTAAATCTATCTCCCAAATCTACGGCGGTTCCTAACGTTGGTGTATGATGAATTCCAGGGTCATCGAAAGCCGCGTCTCCGCCCACACCCCGGGATTCGAGCCCGCAGACTTCGGGTACGAGACCAGACGCCGCAGGGTGTTCCATGTTTCCTGCTCGGTGCTGACGACATCAGCTCGTGAACTTCCCCCAGCGCGTCGGGTTGGAGATCCGAGCGGTTCAGTGAGCCTGCTACGGACAAAGACATATTTAGAGTCCCGAATTGACGCTACCCTCATTTCGTTTTTGTTAATGAGATTCTGATCGTGACCTAGATTTGTTGTGTGAGTTTTCCCTCGGTAGGGGCCCATACCGAGGTTTATTGCATGTTTGTAACATATTCCATTTTGAACTTTTAATCCGTGAGCATTGGCCAGCTCGTGGATTGGATGTTTGAGAAGGACGAGTAGTCTTGTTTGATTAACAAAAACTAACAAATTAACGGTACTTGGTTACGGTTACATACCGTGGGTTTTTGAATAATTTTTGCCATTGTCCTCAGAAAACGGTAATGATTGTGAAGGCACTGAATGTTTAGATCCAAGACCAGGGGCTTACGCGCACTCTTCGTGTGCTGTTGCGCGCCCGCCTGGTGCGCTACTGCGCGCACTCCAGGTGCGCTGCTGCGCGCACTCTTCGTGTGCTGCTGCGCGCACTCCTGGTGCGCTGCTGCGCGCGCTCCTCGTATGCTGCTGCGCGCGCTCCTCGTATGCTGTTGCGCGCACTCCTGGTGCGCTGTTGCGCGCACTCCCCGTGCGCTGTAGCGCGCACTCCTGGTGCGCTGCTGCGCGCACTCCTGGTGCTCAGCTGCGCGCACTCCTGGTGCGCTGCTACGCGCACTCCTGGTGCGCTGCTGCGCGCACTCCTGGTGTTATTAAAAGGGTTATATATCAGGTAGGTGCGGGAGGATTTTGTAAATCTATCTCCCAAATCTACGGCGGTTCCTAACGTTGGTGTATGATGAATTCCAGGGTCATCGAAAGCCGCGTCTCCGCCCACACCCCGGGATTCGAGCCCGCAGACTTCGGGTACGAGACCAGACGCCGCAGGGTGTTCCATGTTTCCTGCTCGGTGCTGACGACATCAGCTCGTGAACTTCCCCCAGCGCGTCGGGTTGGAGATCCGAGCGGTTGGACAAACACATATTTCCAAAGTAAGATCTGTCCATTTTTATTTCGAGTCCCGAGTTGACGCTACCCTCATTTCGTTTTTGTTAGTGAGATTCTGATCGTGACCTAGATTTGTTGTGTGCAGTTTTCCCTCGGTAGGGGCCCATACCGAGGTTTATTGCATGTTTGTAACATATTCCATTTTGAACTTTTAATCCGTGAGCATTGGCCAGCTCGTGGATTGGATGTTTGAGAAGGACGAGTAGTCTTGTTTGATTAATAAAAACTGACAAATTAACGGTAGGTACTTGGTTACGGTTACATACAGTGGGTTTTTTGAATAATTTTTGCCTTTGTCCTCAGAAAACGGTAATGATGGTGAAGGCACTGAATGTTTAGATCCAAGACCAGGGGCTTACGCGCACTCTTCGTGTGCTGTTGCGCGCCCGCCTGGTGCGCTACTGCGCGCACTCCAGGTGCGCTGCTGCGCGCGCTCCTCGTGTGCTGTTGCGCGCACTCCTGGTGCGCTGCTGCGCGCACTCCTGGTGCGCTGCTGCGCGCACTCCTGGTGTGCTGCTGCGCGCACTCCTGGTGCGCTGCTGCGCGCACTCCTGGTGCGCTGCTGCGCGCACTCCTGGTGCGCTGCTGCACGCACTCCTCGTGCGCTATTGCGTGCACTCCTGGTGTTATTAAAAGGGTTATATATCAGGTAGGTGCGGGAGGATTTTATAAATGTATCTCCCAAATCTACGGCGGTTCCTAACGTTGGTGTATGATGAATTCCAGGGTCATCGAAAGCCGCGTCTCCGCCCACACCCCGGGATTCGAGCCCGCAGACTTCGGGTACGAGACCAGACGCCGCAGGGTGTTCCATGTTTCCTGCTCGGTGCTGACGACATCAGCTCGTGAACTTCCCCCAGCGCGTCGGGTTGGAGATCCGAGCGGTTCAGTGAGCCTGCTACGGACAAAGACATATTTAGAGTCCCGAATTGACGCTACCCTCATTTCGTTTTTGTTAATGAGATTCTGATCGTGACCTAGATTTGTTGTGTGAGTTTTCCCTCGGTAGGGGCCCATACCGAGGTTTATTGCATGTTTGTAACATATTCCATTTTGAACTTTTAATCCGTGAGCATTGGCCAGCTCGTGGATTGGATGTTTGAGAAGGACGAGTAGTCTTGTTTGATTAACAAAAACTAACAAATTAACGGTACTTGGTTACGGTTACATACCGTGGGTTTTTGAATAATTTTTGCCATTGTCCTCAGAAAACGGTAATGATTGTGAAGGCACTGAATGTTTAGATCCAAGACCAGGCGCTTACGCGCACTCTTCGTGTGCTGTTGCGCGCCCGCCTGGTGCGCTACTGCGCGCACTCCAGGTGCGCTGCTGCGCGCACTCCTGGTGCGCTGCTGCGCGCGCTCCTCGTATGCTGCTGCACGCGCTCCTCGTATGCTGTTGCGCGCACTCCTGGTGCGCTGTTGCGCGCACTCCCCGTGCGCTGTTGCGCGCACTCCTGGTGCGCAGCTGCGCGCACTCCCGGTGCGCTGCTACGCGCACTCCTGGTGCGCTGCTGCGCGCACTCCTGGTGTTATTAAAAGGGTTATATATCAGGTAGGTGCGGGAGGATTTTGTAAATCTATCTCCCAAATCTACGGCGGTTCCTAACGTTGGTGTATGATGAATTCCAGGGTCATCGAAAGCCGCGTCTCCGCCCACACCCCGGGATTCGAGCCCGCAGACTTCGGGTACGAGACCAGACGCCGCAGGGTGTTCCATGTTTCCTGCTCGGTGCTGACGACATCAGCTCGTGAACTTCCCCCAGCGCGTCGGGTTGGAGATCCGAGCGGTTGGACAAACACATATTTCCAAAGTAAGATCTGTCCATTTTTATTTCGAGTCCCGAGTTGACGCTACCCTCATTTCGTTTTTGTTAGTGAGATTCTGATCGTGACCTAGATTTGTTGTGTGCAGTTTTCCCTCGGTAGGGGCCCATACCGAGGTTTATTGCATGTTTGTAACATATTCCATTTTGAACTTTTAATCCGTGAGCATTGGCCAGCTCGTGGATTGGATGTTTGAGAAGGACGAGTAGTCTTGTTTGATTAATAAAAACTGACAAATTACCGGTAGGTACTTGGTTACGGTTACATACAGTGGGTTTTTTGAATAATTTTTGCCTTTGTCCTCAGAAAACGGTAATGATTGTGAAGGCACTGAATGTTTAGATCCAAGACCAGGGGCTTACGCGCACTCTTCGTGTGCTGTTGCGCGCCCGCCTGGTGCGCTACTGCGCGCACTCCAGGTGCGCTGCTGCGCTACTGCGCGCACTCCAGGTGCGCTGCTGCGCGCACTCTTCGTGTGCTGCTGCGCGCACTCCTGGTGCGCTGCTGCGCGCGCTCCTCGTATGCTGCTGCGCGCGCTCCTCGTATGCTGTTGCGCGCACTCCTGGTGCGCTGTTGCGCGCACTCCTGGTGCGCTGCTGCGCGCACTCCTGGTGCGCAGCTGCGCGCACTCCTGGTGCGCTGCTACGCGCACTTCTGGTGCGCTGCTGCGCGCACTCCTGGTGTTATTAAAAGGGTTATATATCAGGTAGGTGCGGGAGGATTTTGTAAATCTATCTCCCAAATCTACGGCGGTTCCTAACGTTGGTGTATGATGAATTCCAGGGTCATCGAAAGCCGCGTCTCCGCCCACACCCCGGGATTCGAGCCCGCAGACTTCGGGTATTCGACCAGACGCCGCAGGGTGTTCCATGTTTCCTGCTCGGTGCTGACGACATCAGCTCGTGAACTTCCCCCAGCGCGTCGGGTTGGAGATCCGAGCGGTTGGACAAACACATATTTCCAAAGTAAGATCTGTCCATTTTTATTTCGAGTCCCGAGTTGACGCTACCCTCATTTCGTTTTTGTTAGTGAGATTCTGATCGTGACCTAGATTTGTTGTGTGCAGTTTTCCCTCGGTAGGGGCCCATACCGAGGTTTATTGCATGTTTGTAACATATTCCATTTTGAACTTTTAATCCGTGAGCATTGGCCAGCTTGTGGATTGGATGTTTGAGAAGGACGAGTAGTCTTGTTTGATTAATAAAAACTGACAAATTAACGGTAGGTACTTGGTTACGGTTACATACAGTGGGTTTTTTGAATAATTTTTGCCTTTGTCCTCAGAAAACGGTAATGATGGTGAAGGCACTGAATGTTTAGATCCAAGACCAGGGGCTTACGCGCACTCTTCGTGTGCTGTTGCGCGCCCGCCTGGTGCGCTACTGCGCGCACTCCAGGTGCGCTGCTGCGCGCGCTCCTCGTGTGCTGTTGCGCGCACTCCTGGTGCGCTGCTGCGCGCACTCCTGGTGCGCTGCTGCGCGCACTCCTGGTGCGCTGCTGCACGCACTCCTCGTGCGCTGCTGCACGCACTCCTCGTGCGCTATTGCGTGCACTCCTGGTGTTATTAAAAGGGTTATATATCAGGTAGGTGCGGGAGGATTTTATAAATGTATCTCCCAAATCTACGGCGGTTCCTAACGTTGGTGTATGATGAATTCCAGGGTCATCGAAAGCCGCGTCTCCGCCCACACCCCGGGATTCGAGCCCGCAGACTTCGGGTACGAGACCAGACGCCGCAGGGTGTTCCATGTTTCCTGCTCGGTGCTGACGACATCAGCTCGTGAACTTCCCCCAGCGCGTCGGGTTGGAGATCCGAGCGGTTCAGTGAGCCTGCTACGGACAAAGACATATTTAGAGTCCCGAATTGACGCTACCCTCATTTCGTTTTTGTTAATGAGATTCTGATCGTGACCTAGATTTGTTGTGTGAGTTTTCCCTCGGTAGGGGCCCATACCGAGGTTTATTGCATGTTTGTAACATATTCCATTTTGAACTTTTAATCCGTGAGCATTGGCCAGCTCGTGGATTGGATGTTTGAGAAGGACGAGTAGTCTTGTTTGATTAACAAAAACTAACAAATTAACGGTACTTGGTTACGGTTACATACCGTGGGTTTTTGAATAAATTTTTGCCATTGTCCTCAGAAAACGGTAATGATTGTGAAGGCACTGAATGTTTAGATCCAAGACCAGGGGCTTACGCGCACTCTTCGTGTGCTGTTGCGCGCCCGCCTGGTGCGCTACTGCGCGCACTCCAGGTGCGCTGCTGCGCGCACTCCTGGTGCGCTGCTGCGCGCGCTCCTCGTATGCTGCTGCGCGCGCTCCTCGTATGCTGTTGCGCGCACTCCTGGTGCGCTGTTGCGCGCACTCCCCGTGCGCTGTTGCGCGCACTCCTGGTGCGCTGCTGCGCGCACTCCTGGTGCGCAGCTGCGCGCACTCCTGGTGCGCTGCTACGCGCACTCCTGGTGCGCTGCTGCGCGCACTCCTGGTGTTATTAAAAGGGTTATATATCAGGTAGGTGCGGGAGGATTTTGTAAATCTATCTCCCAAATCTACGGCGGTTCCTAACGTTGGTGTATGATGAATTCCAGGGTCATCGAAAGCCGCGTCTCCGCCCACACACCGGGATTCGAGCCCGCAGACTTCGGGTACGAGACCAGACGCCGCAGGGTGTTCCATGTTTCCTGCTCGGTGCTGACGACATCAGCTCGTGAACTTCCCCCAGCGCGTCGGGTTGGAGATCCGAGCGGTTGGACAAACACATATTTCCAAAGTAAGATCTGTCCATTTTTATTTCGAGTCCCGAGTTGACGCTACCCTCATTTCGTTTTTGTTAGTGAGATTCTGATCGTGACCTAGATTTGTTGTGTGCAGTTTTCCCTCGGTAGGGGCCCATACCGAGGTTTATTGCATGTTTGTAACATATTCCATTTTGAACTTTTAATCCGTGAGCATTGGCCAGCTCGTGGATTGGATGTTTGAGAAGGACGAGTAGTCTTGTTTGATTAATAAAAACTGACAAATTACCGGTAGGTACTTGGTTACGGTTACATACAGTGGGTTTTTTGAATAATTTTTGCCTTTGTCCTCAGAAAACGGTAATGATGGTGAAGGCACTGAATGTTTAGATCCAAGACCAGGGGCTTACGCGCACTCTTCGTGTGCTGTTGCGCGCCCGCCTGGTGCGCTACTGCGCGCACTCCAGGTGCGCTGCTGCGCGCGCTCCTCGTGTGCTGTTGCGCGCACTCCTGGTGCGCTGCTGCGCGCACTCCTGGTGTGCTGCTGCGCGCACTCCTGGTGCGCTGCTGCGCGCACTCCTGGTGCGCCGCTGCACGCACTCCTCGTGCGCTATTGCGTGCACTCCTGGTGTTATTAAAAGGGTTATATATCAGGTAGGTGCGGGAGGATTTTATAAATGTATCTCCCAAATCTACGGCGGTTCCTAACGTTGGTGTATGATGAATTCCAGGGTCATCGAAAGCCGCGTCTCCGCCCACACCCCGGGATTCGAGCCCGCAGACTTCGGGTACGAGACCAGACGCCGCAGGGTGTTCCATGTTTCCTGCTCGGTGCTGACGACATCAGCTCGTGAACTTCCCCCAGCGCGTCGGGTTGGAGATCCGAGCGGTTCAGTGAGCCTGCTACGGACAAAGACATATTTAGAGTCCCGAATTGACGCTACCCTCATTTCGTTTTTGTTAATGAGATTCTGATCGTGACCTAGATTTGTTGTGTGAGTTTTCCCTCGGTAGGGGCCCATACCGAGGTTTATTGCATGTTTGTAACATATTCCATTTTGAACTTTTAATCCGTGAGCATTGGCCAGCTCGTGGATTGGATGTTTGAGAAGGACGAGTAGTCTTGTTTGATTAACAAAAACTAACAAATTAACGGTACTTGGTTACGGTTACATACCGTGGGTTTTTGAATAATTTTTGCCATTGTCCTCAGAAAACGGTAATGATTGTGAAGGCACTGAATGTTTAGATCCAAGACCAGGGGCTTACGCGCACTCTTCGTGTGCTGTTGCGCGCCCGCCTGGTGCGCTACTGCGCGCACTCCAGGTGCGCTGCTGCGCACACTCTTCGTGTGCTGCTGCGCGCACTCCTGGTGCGCTGCTGCGCGCGCTCCTCGTTTGCTGCTGCGCGCGCTCCTCGTATGCTGTTGCGCGCACTCCTGGTGCGCTGTTGCGCGCACTCCCCGTGCGCTGTTGCGCGCACTCCTGGTGCGCTGCTGCGCGCACTCCTGGTGCGCAGCTGCGCGCACTCCTGGTGCGCTGCTACGCGCACTTCTGGTGCGCTGCTGCGCGCACTCCTGGTGTTATTAAAAGGGTTATATATCAGGTAGGTGCGGGAGGATTTTGTAAATCTATCTCCCAAATCTACGGCGGTTCCTAACGTTGGTGTATGATGAATTCCAGGGTCATCGAAAGCCGCGTCTCCGCCCACACCCCGGGATTCGAGCCCGCAGACTTCGGGTACGAGACCAGACGCCGCAGGGTGTTCCATGTTTCCTGCTCGGTGCTGACGACATCAGCTCGTGAACTTCCCCCAGCGCGTCGGGTTGGAGATCCGAGCGGTTGGACAAACACATATTTCCAAAGTAAGATCTGTCCATTTTTATTTCGAGTCCCGAGTTGACGCTACCCTCATTTCGTTTTTGTTAGTGAGATTCTGATCGTGACCTAGATTTGTTGTGTGCAGTTTTCCCTCGGTAGGGGCCCATACCGAGGTTTATTGCATGTTTGTAACATATTCCATTTTGAACTTTTAATCCGTGAGCATTGGCCAGCTCGTGGATTGGATGTTTGAGAAGGACGAGTAGTCTTGTTTGATTAATAAAAACTGACAAATTAACGGTAGGTACTTGGTTACGGTTACATACAGTGGGTTTTTTGAATAATTTTTGCCTTTGTCCTCAGAAAACGGTAATGATGGTGAAGGCACTGAATGTTTAGATCCAAGACCAGGGGCTTACGCGCACTCTTTGTGTGCTGTTGCGCGCCCGCCTGGTGCGCTACTGCGCGCACTCCAGGTGCGCTGCTGCGCGCGCTCCTCGTGTGCTGTTGCGCGCACTCCTGGTGCGCTGCTGCGCGCACTCCTGGTGCGCTGCTGCGCGCACTCCTGGTGCGCTGCTGCACGCACTCCTCGTGCGCTATTGCGTGCACTCCTGGTGTTATTAAAAGGGTTATATATCAGGTAGGTGCGGGAGGATTTTATAAATGTATCTCCCAAATCTACGGCGGTTCCTAACGTTGGTGTATGATGAATTCCAGGGTCATCGAAAGCCGCGTCTCCGCCCACACCCCGGGATTCGAGCCCGCAGACTTCGGGTACGAGACCAGACGCCGCAGGGTGTTCCATGTTTCCTGCTCGGTGCTGACGACATCAGCTCGTGAACTTCCCCCAGCGCGTCGGGTTGGAGATCCGAGCGGTTCAGTGAGCCTGCTACGGACAAAGACATATTTAAGAGTCCCGAATTGACGCTACCCTCATTTCGTTTTTGTTAATGAGATTCTGATCGTGACCTAGATTTGTTGTGTGAGTTTTCCCTCGGTAGGGGCCCATACCGAGGTTTATTGCATGTTTGTAACATATTCCATTTTGAACTTTTAATCCGTGAGCATTGGCCAGCTCGTGGATTGGATGTTTGAGAAGGACGAGTAGTCTTGTTTGATTAACAAAAACTAACAAATTAACGGTACTTGGTTACGGTTACATACCGTGGGTTTTTGAATAATTTTTGCCATTGTCCTCAGAAAACGGTAATGATTGTGAAGGCACTGAATGTTTAGATCCAAGACCAGGGGCTTACGCGCACTCTTCGTGTGCTGTTGCGCGCCCGCTTGGTGCGCTACTGCGCGCACTCCAGGTGCGCTGCTGCGCGCACTCCAGGTGCGCTGCTGCGCGCACTCTTCGTGTGCTGCTGCGCGCACTCCTGGTGCGCTGCTGCGCGCGCTCCTCGTATGCTGCTGCGCGCGCTCCTCGTATGCTGTTGCGCGCACTCCTGGTGCGCTGTTGCGCGCACTCCCCGTGCGCTGTTGCGCGCACTCCTGGTGCGCTGCTGCGCGCACTCCTGGTGCGCAGCTGCGCGCACTCCTGGTGCGCTGCTACGCGCACTTCTGGTGCGCTGCTGCGCGCACTCCTGGTGTTATTAAAAGGGTTATATATCAGGTAGGTGCGGGAGGATTTTGTAAATCTATCTCCCAAATCTACGGCGGTTCCTAACGTTGGTGTATGATGAATTCCAGGGTCATCGAAAGCCGCGTCTCCGCCCACACCCCGGGATTCGAGCCCGCAGACTTCGGGTACGAGACCAGACGCCGCAGGGTGTTCCATGTTTCCTGCTCGGTGCTGACGACATCAGCTCGTGAACTTCCCCCAGCGCGTCGGGTTGGAGATCCGAGCGGTTGGACAAACACATATTTCCAAAGTAAGATCTGTCCATTTTTATTTCGAGTCCCGAGTTGACGCTACCCTCATTTCGTTTTTGTTAGTGAGATTCTGATCGTGACCTAGATTTGTTGTGTGCAGTTTTCCCTCGGTAGGGGCCCATACCGAGGTTTATTGCATGTTTGTAACATATTCCATTTTGAACTTTTAATCCGTGAGCATTGGCCAGCTCGTGGATTGGATGTTTGAGAAGGACGAGTAGTCTTGTTTGATTAATAAAAACTGACAAATTACCGGTAGGTACTTGGTTACGGTTACATACAGTGGGTTTTTTGAATAATTTTTGCCTTTGTCCTCAGAAAACGGTAATGATGGTGAAGGCACTGAATGTTTAGATCCAAGACCAGGGGCTTACGCGCACTCTTCGTGTGCTGTTGCGCGCCCGCCTGGTGCGCTACTGCGCGCACTCCAGGTGCGCTGCTGCGCGCGCTCCTCGTGTGCTGTTGCGCGCACTCCTGGTGCGCTGCTTCGCGCACTCCTGGTGCGCTGCTGCGCGCACTCCTGGTGCGCTGCTGCGCGCACTCCTGGTGTGCTGCTGCGCGCACTCCTGGTGCGCTGCTGCGCGCACTCCTGGTGCGCTGCTGCACGCACTTCTCGTGCGCTATTGCGTGCACTCCTGGTGTTATTAAAAGGGTTATATATCAGGTAGGTGCGGGAGGATTTTATAAATGTATCTCCCAAATCTACGGCGGTTCCTAACGTTGGTGTATGATGAATTCCAGGGTCATCGAAAGCCGCGTCTCCGCCCACACCCCGGGATTCGAGCCCGCAGACTTCGGGTACGAGACCAGACGCCGCAGGGTGTTCCATGTTTCCTGCTCGGTGCTGACGACATCAGCTCGTGAACTTCCCCCAGCGCGTCGGGTTGGAGATCCGAGCGGTTCAGTGAGCCTGCTACGGACAAAGACATATTTAGAGTCCCGAGTTGACGCTACCCTCATTTCGTTTTTGTTAATGAGATTCTGATCGTGACCTAGATTTGTTGTGTGAGTTTTCCCTCGGTAGGGGCCCATACCGAGGTTTATTGCATGTTTGTAACATATTCCATTTTGAACTTTTAATCCGTGAGCATTGGCCAGCTCGTGGATTGGATGTTTGAGAAGGACGAGTAGTCTTGTTTGATCAATAAAAACTAACAAATTAACGGTACTTGGTTACGGTTACATACAGTGAGTTTTTTGTATAATTTTTGCCTTTGTCCTCAGAAAACGGTAATGATGGTGAAGGCACTGAATGTTTAGATCCAAGACCAGGGGCTTACGCGCACTCTTCGTGTGCTGTTGCGCGCCCGCCTGGTGCGCTACTGCGCGCACTCCAGGTGCGCTGCTGCGCGCGCTCCTCGTGTGCTGTTGCGCGCACTCCTGGTGCGCTGCTGCGCGCACTCCCGGTGCGCCTCTGCGCGCACTCCTGGTGCGCTGCTACGCGCACTCCTCGTGCACTGTTGCGCGCACTCCCCATGCGCTGTTACGCGCACTCCTGGTGCGCTGTTGCGCGCACTCCTGGTGCGCTGCTGCGCGCACGCCTGGTGCGCTGCTGCGCGCACTCCTGGTGCGCTGCTGCGCGCACTCCTGGTGCGCTGCTGCGCACACTCCTCGTGTGCTGCTGCACGCACTCCTGGTGTTATTAAAAGGGTTATATATCAGGTAGGTGCGGGAGGATTTTATAAATCTTTCTCCCAAATCTACGGCGGTTCCTAACGTTGGTGTATGATAAATTCCAGGGTCATCGAAAGCCGCGTCTCCGCCCACACCCCGGGATTCGAGCCCGCAGACTTCGGGTACGAGACCAGACGCCGCAGGGTGTTCCATGTTTCCTGCTCGGTGCTGACGACATCAGCTCGTGAACTTCCCCCAGCGCGTCGGGTTGGAGATCCGAGCGGTTCAGTGAGCCTGCTACGGACAAAGACATATTTCCAAAGTAAGATCTGTCCATTTTTATTTCGAGTCCCGAGTTGACGCTACCCTCATTTCGTTTTTGTTAATGAGATTCTGATCGTGACCTAGATTTGTTGTGTGTAGTTTTCCCTCGGTAGGGGCCCATACCGAGGTTTATTGCATGTTTGTAACATATTCCATTTTGAACTTTTAATCCGTGAGCATAGGCCAACTCGTGGATTGGATGTTTGAGAAGGACGAGTAGTCTTGTTTGATTAACAAAAACTAACAAATTAACGGTACTTGGTTACGGTTACATACCGTGGGTTTTTAAATATTTTTTGCCTTTGTCCTCAGAAAACGGTAATGATTGTGAAGGCACTGAATGTTTAGATCCAAGACCAGGGGCTTACGCGCACTCTTCGTGTGCTGTTGCGCGCCCGCCTGGTGCGCTACTGCGCGCACTCCAGGTGCGCTGCTGCGCGCACTCTTCGTGTGCTGCTGCGCGCACTCCTGGTGCGCTGCTGCGCGCGCTCCTCGTATGCTGCTGCGCGCGCTTCTCGTATGCTGTTGCGCGCACTCCTGGTGCGCTGTTGCGCGCACTCCCCGTGCGCTGTTGCGCGCACTCCTGGTGCGCTGCTGCGCGCACTCCTGGTGCGCTGCTGCGCGCACTCCTGGTGTTATTAAAAGGGTTGTATATCAGGTAGGTGCGGGAGGATTTTATAAATCTATCTCCAAAATCTACGGCGGTTCCTAACGTTGGTGTATGATGAATTCCAGGGTCATCGAAAGCCGCGTCTCCGCCCACACCCCGGGATTCGAGCCCGCAGACTTCGGGTACGAGACCAGACGCCGCAGGGTGTTCCATGTTTCCTGCTCGGTGCTGACGACATCAGCTCGTGAACTTCCCCCAGCGCGTCGGGTTGGAGATCCGAGCGGTTGGACAAAGACATATTTCCAAAGTAAGATCTGTCCATTTTTATTTCGAGTCCCGAATTGACGCTACCTTCATTTCGTTTTTGTTAATGAGATTCTGATCGTGACCTAGATTTGTTGTGTGTAGTTTTCCCTCGGTAGGGGCCCATACCGAGGTTTATTGCATGTTTGTAACATATTCCATTTTGAACTTTTAATCCGTGAGCATTGGCCAGCTCGTGGATTGGATGTTTGAGAAGGACGAGTAGCCTTGTTTGATTAACAAAAACTAACAAATTAACGGTACTTGGTTACGGTTACATACCGTGGGTTTTTGAATAATTTTTGCCTTTGTCCTCAGAAAACGGTAATGATTGTGAAGGCACTGAATGTTTAGATCCAAGACCAGGGGCTTACGCGCACTCTTCGTGTGCTGCTGCGCGCACTCCTGGTGCGCTGCTGCGCGCGCTCCTCGTATGCTGCTGCGCGCGCTCCTCGTATGCTGTTGCGCGCACTCCTGCTGCGCGCACTCCTGGTGTGCTGCTGCGCGCACTCCTGGTGCGCTGCTGCGCACACTCCTCGTGTGCTGCTGCACGCACTCCTGGTGTTACTAAAAGGGTTATATATCAGGTAGGTGCGGGAGGATTTTATAAATCTATCTCCCAAATCTACGGCGGTTCCTAACGTTGGTGTATGATAAATTCCAGGGTCATCGAAAGCCGCGTCTCCGCCCACACCCCGGGATTCGAGCCCGCAGACTTCGGGTACGAGACCAGACGCCGCAGGGTGTTCCATGTTTCCTGCTCGGTGCTGACGACATCAGCTCGTGAACTTCCCCCAGCGCGTCGGGTTGGAGATCCGAGCGGTTGGACAAACACATTTCCAAAGTAAGATCTGTCCATTTTTATTTCGAGTCCCGAGTTGACGCTACCCTCATTTCGTTTTTGTTAATGAGATTCTGATCGTGACCTAGATTTGTTGTGTGTAGTTTTCCCTCGGTAGGGGCCCATACCGAGGTTTATTGCATGTTTGTAACATATTCCATTTTGAACTTTTAATCCGTGAGCATTGGCCAGCTCGTGGATTGGATGTTTGAGAAGGACGAGTAGTCTTGTTTGATCAATAAAAACTAACAAATTAACGGTACTTGGTTACGGTTACATACAGTGGGTTTTTTGAATAATTTTTGCCTTTGTCCTCTGAAAACGGTAATGATGGTGAAGGCACTGAATGTTTAGATCCAAGACCAGGGGCTTACGCGCACTCTTCGTGTGCTGTTGCGCGCCCGCCTGGTGCGCTACTGCGCGCACTCCAGGTGCGCTGCTGCGCGCGCTCCTCGTGTGCTGTTGCGCGCACTCCTGGTGCGCTGCTGCGCGCACTCGTGGTGCGCCACTGCGCGCACTCCTGGTGCGCTGCTACGCGCACTCCTCGTGCACTGTTGCGCGCACTCCCCATGCGCTGTTACGCGCACTCCTGGTGCGCTGTTGCGCGCACTCCTGGTGCGCTGCTGCGCACACTCCTCGTGTGCTGCTGCACGCACTCCTGGTGTTATTAAAAGGGTTATATATCAGGTAGGTGCGGGAGGATTTTATAAATCTATCTCCCAAATCTACGGCGGTTCCTAACGTTGGTGTATGATAAATTCCAGGGTCATCGAAAGCCGCGTCTCCGCCCACACCCCGGGATTCGAGCCCGCAGACTTCGGGTACGAGACCAGACGCCGCAGGGTGTTCCATGTTTCCTGCTCGGTGCTGACGACATCAGCTCGTGAACTTCCCCCAGCGCGTCGGGTTGGAGATCCGAGCGGTTGGACAAAGACATATTTCCAAAGTAAGATCTGTCCATTTTTATTTCGAGTCCCGAATTGACGCTACCTTCATTTCGTTTTTGTTAATGAGATTCTGATCGTGACCTTGATTTGTTGTGTGTAGTTTTCCCTCGGTAGGGGCCCATACCGAGGTTTATTGCATGTTTGTAACATATTCCATTTTGAACTTTTAATCCGTGAGCATTGGCCAGCTCGTGGATTGGATGTTTGAGAAGGACGAGTAGCCTTGTTTGATTAACAAAAACTAACAAATTAACGGTACTTGGTTACGGTTACATACCGTGGGTTTTTGAATAATTTTTGCCTTTGTCCTCAGAAAACGGTAATGATTGTGAAGGCACTGAATGTTTAGATCCAAGACCAGGGGCTTACGCGCACTCTTCGTGTGCTGCTGCGCGCACTCCTGGTGCGCTGCTGCGCGCGCTCCTCGTATGCTGCTGCGCGCGCTCCTCGTATGCTGTTGCGCGCACTCCTGGTGTGCTGCTGCGCGCACTCCTGGTGTGCTGCTGCGCGCACTCCTGGTGCGCTGCTGCGCACACTCCTCGTGTGCTGCTGCACGCACTCCTGGTGTTACTAAAAGGGTTATATATCAGGTAGGTACGGGAGGATTTTATAAATCTATCTCCCAAATCTACGGCGGTTCCTTACGTTGGTGTATGATAAATTCCAGGGTCATCGAAAGCCGCGTCTCCGCCCACACCCCGGGATTCGAGCCCGCAGACTTCGGGTACGAGACCAGACGCCGCAGGGTGTTCCATGTTTCCTGCTCGGTGCTGACGACATCAGCTCGTGAACTTCCCCCAGCGCGTCGGGTTGGAGATCCGAGCGGTTGGACAAACACATTTTTCCAAAGTAAGATCTGTCCATTTTTATTTCGAGTCCCGAGTTGACGCTACCCTCATTTCGTTTTTGTTAATGAGATTCTGATCGTGACCTAGATTTGTTGTGTGTAGTTTTCCCTCGGTAGGGGCCCATACCGAGGTTTATTGCATGTTTGTAACATATTCCATTTTGAACTTTTAATCCGTGAGCATTGGCCAGCTCGTGGATTGGATGTTTGAGAAGGACGAGTAGTCTTGTTTGATCAATAAAAACTAACAAATTAACGGTACTTGGTTACGGTTACATACAGTGGGTTTTTTGAATAATTTTTGCCTTTGTCCTCAGAAAACGGTAATGATGGTGAAGGCACTGAATGTTTAGATCCAAGACCAGGGGCTTACGCGCACTCTTCGTGTGCTGTTGCGCGCCCGCCTGGTGCGCTACTGCGCGCACTCCAGGTGCGCTGCTGCGCGCGCTCCTCGTGTGCTGTTGCGCGCACTCCTGGTGCGCTGCTGCGCGCACTCGTGGTGCGCCACTGCGCGCACTCCTGGTGCGCTGCTACGCGCACTCCTCGTGCACTGTTGCGCGCACTCCCCATGCGCTGTTACGCGCACTCCTGGTGCGCTGTTGCGCGCACTCCTGGTGCGCTGCTGCGCACACTCCTCGTGTGCTGCTGCACGCACTCCTGGTGTTATTAAAAGGGTTATATATCAGGTAGGTGCGGGAGGATTTTATAAATCTATCTCCCAAATCTACGGCGGTTCCTAACGTTGGTGTATGATAAATTCCAGGGTCATCGAAAGCCGCGTCTCCGCCCACACCCCGGGATTCGAGCCCGCAGACTTCGGGTACGAGACCAGACGCCGCAGGGTGTTCCATGTTTCCTGCTCGGTGCTGACGACATCAGCTCGTGAACTTCCCCCAGCGCGTCGGGTTGGAGATCCGAGCAGTTCAGTGAGCCTGCTACGGACAAAGACATATTTCCAAAGTAAGATCTGTCCATTTTTATTTCGAGTCCCGAGTTGACGCTCTCTCATTTCGTTTTTGTTAATGAGA
This sequence comes from Macaria liturata, assembly GCA_964023185.1. NCBI lineage: Eukaryota > Metazoa > Arthropoda > Insecta > Lepidoptera > Geometridae > Macaria > Macaria liturata. The sequence goes on from OZ026822.1 coordinate 6,009,853, forward strand.
TTCTGATCGTGACCTAGATTTGTTGTGTGTAGTTTTCCCTCGGTAGGGGCCCATACCGAGGTTTATTGCATGTTTGTAACATATTCCATTTTGAACTTTTAATCCGTGAGCATTGGCCAGCTCGTGGATTGGATGTTTGAGAAGGACGAGTAGTCTTGTTTGATTAACAAAAACTAACAAATTAACGGTACTTGGTTACGGTTACATACCGTGGGTTTTTGAATAATTTTTGCCTTTGTCCTCAGAAAACGGTAATGATTGTGAAGGCACTGAATGTTTAGATCCAAGACCAGGGGCTTACGCGCACTCTTCGTGTGCTGTTGCGCGCCCGCCTGGTGCGCTACTGCGCGCACTCCAGGTGCACTGCTGCGCGCGCTCTTCGTGTGCTGTTACGCACACTCCAGGTGCGCTGCTGCGCGCGCTCCTCGTGTGCTGTTGCGCGCCCGCCTGGTGCGCTACTGCGCGCACTCCTGGTGCGCTACTGCGCGCACTCCAGGTGCGCTTCTGCGCGCGCTCCTCGTGTGCTGTTGCGCACACTCCAGGTGCGCTGCTGCGTGCGCTCCTAATGTGAAGAATACGTTTATTACAGTTGATATTGAATTTACTATCCGAGAATGTGCAAAGAAAGAGTCAAATCTTGGTGGCCAAGGATTTCAGCATTGCAACTGTACTGGGGAATGCGTTTTTAATAGATGCAAATGTAAAAAGTCAAGCCTCATGTGTAACTCAAAATGTCATAAAAGCCTTACTTGTAAGAATAAATAATAATCATTTTATTGTATTTTCATGCCAGTTGTTTTTAAATATATTAATATTGTAGTTGTTAAGGAGTGATACCAAATACATCTCGTATTGATTTGTAAACCATTTTAATTTTACTAAGCAATGTTAAATTACTCGTATTGATCTCTGTGTTTTATTAGTTTTGTCTTATGGCTATTGAACAAGGAATTTATTTTTTAACATACAATTTAAATCCAATAATCAATGTTAATTTTTATAAACAATGTTAATTAACGTGAATATATTATTTTAAAATTAATAAAATATAATATTACAATAACTATTTAAAATGAGACTAAATTGTTACTACATATTTATGCTTCAGGAAAATTTAAATAAAAAAATATAATTTTCACCTTTAACTTACTTTTTTATTACATTATCCAAGTTTTCCAAGATATTTTATAAAATAGCTAGTTAATGTGATTAATTCTGTCTCAATTGTCACTTTGTCTAAATTGATATGATATTATTTATAATAGCTGGATAGTATATATAATATCTGGATTTATTACTTTCGCTGTAACATATACATAAATACTAAGGGGCTGACCTCCTAACGAATAGGTAGGATATAGGAAATCCCTTTTGTTTGTGACCACGTGACAGTTATATGGTAGGTACTGCTTAGGGGGATAACTAGACCTTGAATTCACCATTACTATTCGTTAGGCGGTCCCGTTAGTAATTACTGGACCGGCGCGCCGATTCAGGAATGACAACGGAGAGACTTAGAGGTACATACCATTTATAGTATGTGTACAATTTTGACAATATTACATAAAAACACAAACAAATAGAATTGATAGTGTCGGTTATCGAAATGGCAATTATCTAGAAAATATTTTCACAAGCTTTGTGCCTTCCTCCTTTATCCGGGCTTAGGACCGGCATCATTAATGCTAAGATTCACGAAAAGTTTTTTAAATTAATATTATATATACCTACTTAATTAATACTAGATGATTTTTATACATAGATTATCTATCATCTAGAATTAATTTTGCCATTTTTATAATGAATAAAAGTAATAAAGGTTTAAAATATTAGTAAAAAAAACTTTCGTGTATTAACATAAATTGAGGCGGAGTTACACAAACATTCATCCTTTCAGCTATGTATACAACCACACATTCGTCTGTTAGAAAATCATCATGCCATGCCGTCACACTCATGAATCTAACTGAAAATTACATAATGCAATACACACTTAGAAAGGATGAGTAGCAGTAAAGCAATAACTCGAAAAGCAGACACGAGCAACCCAACTTAAATGTTTCGCCGTTTCTGACCGATACCCGAAGAAAATGCTGAAAGTTTCTCACACTGTCATGCAATTTCAATCTTTTATTGGCCTCAGTACTTATTGTATTTCACAAAAGTAGAAATGTTGTCTTTAATTGGCTGAGCTGACTGTTTGTGTTTTTGGGACGCCTTGCGGTGTAGTAATAAAAGTCACTGGTAAAGTCACAACATTATTTTATTCACTAGGTAGGTAGGTACACAACACAAAACGTCTCCATTATTATACAAGACTTAAAGACTTATATTAGCTTAGAAAGCTACGTTAAACATTTCCGCGAGTGCGTTGGCGCAATACGGGAGCGGGAGAATATGTGTAGGTCTCGGACCGACTCGAACCAACTGGTGTGCGCGACCGCATGTCGCGTGATATTCGAAGCGCGGCGTTACCCCGCGCCCTCTCCCCGCTCATGCGCGTGGGTCTGTGAGTTTAGAGGTGGCGCGACGAACGCCACATGTTTATTAATCAGAATTTTAGAGTCGACTATTTGAATGCGGGGTACAAGATGGTCTACACTGTGTACACCTCTATTGATTGCATATTGATCAAAAGTGTTTTGATCAACAGGATGTTCAAAATGATTATCTGATAAATCTGTTACTACAAATGATTTTAATCTTGAATAGTAAGCAATATTTACATGAGCTGGGCAACCTATCTGCACTTCTTTGTAAAGGGCGAGCTCCAGTGGATACACTTTGGTGAGAACCGGCATGTGCACAAGAAAAACGGACAGACTGATAACCTAACTCAAGTGGTAAAATGGTTTTGTTAAGTCTGTTGTATGCAGATATGGTTCGAGAGGAACTAATGACAAATATTGGGCTATTATTATTATTAGTCATTCCAGGAGCTAAACTTCATACCTTTCTCAAGCAGTGCTGTGCTGGGATCTATAAAAATACACACATGCTATAAACTTCACATGCATTTAAGTATATTATTATTAAAAATTATTAGAACCCATAACACAAAAAGCTGGTTAATTTTACCACAGATGATTATGTTTAGTAGATTAGTGCATTATTAACAAGTCAAATACACTCTCACTTATGCACCAGCTCCATATTCCCAGACACTCCACACATAAGGAATTAATAAACTCATATAGATTTTATCAAAACATTTACTTCACATGTATGCCATTTTCATATACATGGTACCAAATTTCATAAATAATTTATAAATGTGAAGTTAGCTGTAGTTGGACAGATAAATAGATGGTCAGAGTGAAACTATAATGGTCAATTATTGTTAACATATCACACGCTGTTTCAGGAGTTACGCCAACCTGTAATAAAATAACACGTGAATAATTATTGGCATGAAAGCAGCTGAAACTATTAATAAATATCTTAACACAGTTACTCTAACTGTTCTATTACTTCTGATTTCATTAAATATCTTATTTAAATTACTGGAATATGAGTGTACACACACCAACACATAAGCAAATCACCCTATGGGGAACCAGGTAGGTATGTTTATTAATTACACATAGGTACATACCTGGTTCCTCTCAACAATCTATGATAAATAGTGTAGTAACATATTATTTATTGAGATTTAATCACATAATGTATGTAGATATCTAAAAATATAACTATTGGTTTATACAGGAATAAGGTTGTGTGGGGGTCACTTCAAGCAGATGTGGAATGAGCTTTCACTATCATTCCAGAATCCAGCCATCTCGAAAGATTTTAATATTTACCTATACTTTCTAATTACTGAACATGAAATGCGAAAAATGCTTAGGTACTGTTTGGCAAGGTAAAATGTTTGTTAGATGGTATAGATATAACCTTTAGGTTTATGGGATCCTGAGGTACAAAATAGCGATTTTCCTAATTTAGGATGATGAATAATATGATTAGGTTAGAACTAATTTTCCTTATGAAGTTATGAGCAGCAGAGGCCATAGTGTCGTATAGTTGATGAACCAGAACCAGTGAAACAAGTAGAATTTTTTTGAAAAACTATTCTGAAATGGAGTAGCAATATATAAAGATACTTATTTATTTTCAACCAAATTTGGAAACAAATTCTACGCCAGTTGGGGTTCAGTCTTTAAATTAGTGAATAATCCAACGGTGAAATGAGAAATGCGTTGCCATAATTTTTTTTTTAAATCACATATGATAATGACACATACCTATTTTTTTAAAACCATCTATTCACAATTTCAGGTCTTCAAAAAGAATGAACGTAGTACGGTTTTTTGAATGTTTATATGGTATACATATACGTATTACCATGAACAAAAATTCAAAAAATAATTATTGCTATATAAAAAAATTCATATATTTGGTGTTGTCGGGTATAATAATAGTATTTTTTAAAATATGGTATCCCCACTTCCGGGTTGTACGAATAGCCCTTGCCAAACACTTTCGTATAACGTCAGGTTTTTTTTTTCATAGACTGTCACAGACAAGACAAAGAATACTATTACCAAAACTAAAAAAAAAAAACTAAAAACTAAATTAAAAAGGGGTCAAAGACTGACTACTAAGGAAGTACTTCTTTTATTGATACTTGTGTTTTTATATTATGTGTTTTATTCATTCAAAATGGTTTGCGTGTGTAATTTGCTTACGAAAGTCCTATGGTGGACCCATCATATTTCATACTCTAAATGAGCTCTAACTATATGTATTGTATGTGCATGTTTCCATGAAAAGCTTTATGGAACACACAAGATAAGTGCCGTACCTATAACTGTCTCCTTTACCAATGTGATGGCAAATCTGATTACGGAAAAACAAGACAGTTATTAGAGAATAAGGAAGTACTCTATCGAGTAAATTACAAATCAACTTATTTAACTCGTGCTTAGAACGCCTATATGATTGTAGTATCAGTCATGCTTAATCAGCATCAAAGAATACTATTACCCTTTGATCAGCATTGACTTGACGGACGAGAGCAGTAGTAAAAGAACAAAAAGTAAAAGTGCCCTATTGCAAAGGTGCCGTTCTGAAGAAATTTTAATTCAATTTTTTAATATTAAGACACACGAAGCATTTAAATTCTAGGCACCTCATAGTAAAGAGATTATAGAACTCTCTACCCTGGAGCCCTGTTTCCAGATAATTATATCCCAGGGGTCTTCAAATCCAGGGTACCTAAATAGGTTTCTTCTAGGCGAGCGCGCTATATCTTAGTACATTGGTTTGTAACATCAGGCGGGCTGTAGCCAAATGTAAGCCTAATCCATGTTAAAAAAATAAATGGTGATACACACCGCAATTTTATATTATTTAAGTTGTATTGTGATAGGGAGCTGTTCCCAAATATTGGGAAACACATGCCTTACCATAGACAATTTGTAAGGACTAAGGAGTATGAATGGAATGTACGTCATTCAAACGTCATGTCGTCAAGTCACCATTTCCAAAACAAATATGTCCGCCGTTGACTTTGTGACTCGCTGAAAGTTACAAAACAATTTCCTAACGATATGATATCTTTTTTCTCTAAACTTTCATTAAATAACACTCTGAAGTCTCCTGTGGAGTTTGCGCAGCCAGCTTATATGGACAAAAGTGCAACATTACAAGAGCTCGGCTACAACGATGAGAATGACCTAAGAGAGACAATCTACGGTTTGTTTTGTTAAAATTTTGGGTTTTATTGGACTATTTGTGAACTGGCTTCTGTTTTAACGTGTGCTGTGGTGTGTTTTAGACTTTTTGCGGACGATACGAGACCCGGAAAAGCCGAGTACGCTCGAAGATCTGAAGGTCGTTTACGAGGAAGGAATTTTTGTGAAAGAGCCCACTGCTGACAAAGTCCCTGTGATCAGAGTAGAATATAATCCTACTGTACCTCACTGCTCCCTCGCGACACTTATTGGCTTGTGCATACGGATCAAAATACAAAGGTCAATACACCATCCAGTGAAACTTGATATTTACATCAAGAAAGGAGCACATACCACTGAAGATGAAAGTAAGTACAATTGGTAAATATTCTATTTATACACTGTAATTCTCCGTTATGGTAAATGATGATCAATCATCCAGGCAGGCAATTTAATGAAAGAAATCTGTGCTATTTCCCTTTTTCCTTCACAAAAAGTCATAATAAGTTAATAGAACTGCTTCTGTTCCATCCATGTGTTCTTAAAACTATTTAAGTATTCAGTGTTCATTTATTCAATAAAACATGAACTCAAAGTAATTTAATTCTATTGTTTACTTAACATACTCAGATTGTATGGCATGAAATAAGTATTGATGACAGGAAATAATTTAAACTTCTAGTATTCATTAATAGTATGTAGTTTATGCAACTGTCATATAATGAAGGGTATTAAAACACGAGTGTGAGTTTCATAATAGTAACGAGTGTTTTAATACCCGTGTTATATGCAGTTGCATACACTACTTTATCTTCACTAATGCAATTAATCGAACAACAAGAGTAAAAGCTGACAATAGTTTATTTATATTAAATTCACGCGTACGTGTATTGTCACAGTTATTTTGCCGCCATTAAAATCTAACCAATGAGAGCGCAGCTGCGCGGTTTGTCGCGTTTTATTGATGTTATAATGAGATATTATGATATCGATGTGGATATTATACCATCATGTGAAATTGCTTAAATTGAGTGTTTTGTTGTCTGCGCTATAACAGTAGTAATTATAAGTCAAGTATTGGAAACATAAGTAGAATGCTACAACATTAGTGTAGATAAATCATTTTATTTCTGGCTGGTATAAAATATAAAACACACAACAACTCACAACTACATAATGCATGTAAATTAATTACATTTCTGTAGCCCCATTTGTCTATGTGGGAATGTAAATGTTATTTCTTATACCTACATACATGCCTTTTGTTACCAGCTTCTAGGTAATTCATAGTATTCTTATGTCCTCATTTGTTGTTGTTCTTTAGCTACATACATTTCTATTTTCCCTGTCAATTCTCTCTCGCAGCCCCAATTTATGAGATTGGCGTCTAATCTACCCAATATTGAAATTATCTACATATTATTCCAAATAAGTATCGACCATGTGGGCTAAGTATGGCCTTAGCACTTGTACTATATTGTGTACTATATTTGAAGCCCCCGGTTTTATCTCAGTCACTAATCTCGTTAAAACAATTTTAAGTATCACCAATGATAAGTCAACACAACAATATTACAAAATTTTCCATTATATTGCTCACTAGTTATTATCATTACAACCTACTTTGACCTGCCTAGCTTATCTAAACAGCTGTTACTGCATTTATTTTTGTCTGACCTAACATAAATGAATTGTAAACAAAGCATAAGTAACTAATATTAACCAATGCAGCATTTAAATTAATTTTGGTCATTCACACTAGTTCACATGTTTTTGTATAAATAAACCTAAATATGTATAACTATTGTCAATATTATAGATATCCTTAATGTACACCAAAAATACACAACTTAAAGAAACTTAAAAACAAATTTATTGCACATTGGGTGGCCTTATCACCAATGGTGATTTTTTCCTGGCAACCTTTTGGATAGACAGGATTTAGAATTATAAATAATTAGGTGGTGTAGTGTGGTGTATAGTGGTGGTAATATACTTGTTGTAGTAGTGAAGTGTAAGTTGTATTATGTATTCTGTGGTGTAAGGTCTTATTCAAGTCAAATCATTAATATAATATCCACACATGGATAAATAGTTAAGTGGACTATTATTGCTTTGTTTATTATATTTTCATATCATGCCTGATAAGATCAGCTCTATATGAAATGTTTGTTGGACAATAACAACCATTTCTATTTATAGTGTCTGATAGTAGCAATAGTAGTTATGTATTACACACTGTTAGATAGATGGAGATACTTACCTAGGTAACTAAATTACATGTATCTGTGTATCTATTTATTTTTAAGTTCATACTAAGTACTTACCTACTTAAGTATTGCTTAGTAATATGACAGTGATCAAATCTTGTTTCAAGTGTTTTAAACACTTCTGACATGACATAGCACTGCTGTACTATGAGAAATAAAAATTATACAAAGAAAAAAACATAATTAATAAAAAAACCTTGTAGGTAAATACTTATACCTTTTTAATAACTTATGCATGAACATTGAACACACTCTGTTCTTTTTTTCAAAGCAGTAAACAAGGTCATATTCATTGCTTTTGATATGTGGTATTGATAAAAACAAGTATTCCACAAGCCACTTTTAATTATGCATGTTTATAAATGTTAAAAGTAGGTATGACTATGATCCTATCTATCTATTGCGACATAAGTAGGTAGGTACTTAAAATAATAATAGACATGTCCAACTTAGAAAACCATTCATGTGATGGTGCTTCAAAATTTCAGCATATTTAAACAATTAAGTAAATTACAGAAATCATGAAATAAAATATTTCCTTTTACTTTTTCAGTCAACAAGCAAATCAACGACAAGGAACGCATTGCGGCAGCGATGGAGAATCCCAATTTGAGGAATCTGGTAGAAAACTGTATTGCGGACGAGGAATAAAGGAAACATTTCACAATGGCACCCGAAGCCGCATTCTCCAACATAAGCGACAAAAATGAATTCACAAAATTCACCAAGTTCTTGGCCTACAAGGGGGTACAAGTCATCGTAGAATCGAGGAAAGGCGTCAAAATTGAACCATACAGTAAACCTCTCACTTCAGACACTGACTGGTTCAATCTACAAATACCGGACTCATCAGAAGTTAACCAAGCCACGAAAAACGCGCTACCATCAGACAAAGTGCTCGAAACTATAAGGTCACAACTACACGTAGAAATATCTGTACAAACCGAAGATGGAGACGAGATGGTACTCGAATTATGGACTCTAGGACTTGACGATACTCAATTTGATACGTCACTGAAAGCAATGAACACGGTATACTTCAGAATGGGCATACTTCTGAAATCACTCATCACTATCACGAGAATCACACCAGCTTATCATCTGTCAAGGAAGCAAAGAACTGAATCATTCACAATATTCTACAGAGTTTATAATGGGGAACCCAAATTGAAATCTCTGGGGGAATCCATCAAGAAAATACAAGCCGGGATGCTGAAAACTCCATTAGGCGGCATTTGTTTTTCAGTAGCGTACAGAACAAACTTTTCCATCTCGCCAAATAGAACTGAGAAAAATAAGATCTTGCTTCTCAAAAGCGACCATTTCGAACTGAGCCCCAAACACGTCATTTTTGAATCCAAAAAGAAGAAAGAACCAAAGGAGAAAGAAGCGAAACCTATCAGACCGGTGGATCTAAACAAACCGCTGCGTTTAGCCGCATTTGCAGACGAAATGGTTGTCCAACAGGCGTTCGACGATTTCTTATCGAAACTGCCCATTCCTAAATGCAGATTTCGGCCTAAAAGTCCTTCACTGACTTGCATGCAAACAAAAAGCACGCAAGAGTTGGATACGAGTATAACGATAATTTCTAAGAGTCCTACGTCGCTGAACGAAATGCCGCCACGCAAGTTTGCAGGATTCAGGCATGAGAATGAACCGCCTCTAAAACTGCTACACTTTCCATTCGCTGACAACCATCCAATCAGGGAACTGGCAGAGTTTTACAAGGAGTTCTTCAATGCGCCTCATTTGAAGCTCGCAGACGAAATGTCCAAGTCGAATAGAAGCGGAGATTCTATAAAAGATGAGATGGAACTTGTCAGCGACGACTTGTCCAAAGATCTTGCGTTACATGAGAGCTCTGTGCTGGAGTTCGACCAGCTCTTGGAGGAAATGTGCAGATCTGCAGAATGGAGTGGTAATTAAACGGGAACAAATTGGTTGGTCTGGTTACTTGGTCTAGCACTGGCTTTGGGTAGAATAGTTAAGTCTTTCAGATTTAATTATACATATGTGATTTTGCTACGTTTCTAATACAAAAAATGGTGATTAAAATGCTTTTCGTGGTTAACAATTAGTTGATGGTATTGGTCCATAAGCGACTGCTTACCATCAATCTGTCCATTTGACTTAATTAAATTAAACTATCTCGTATAGTCAAATCTCAAAGACGTTCTAATAACTAAGTAACCAGATTTTACTAACAATTTTGGGTCAAGACTGATAATGTTATTTGGATATGTGGTGATTGGTGTTTGAACTGGAATATGGACACGAACTGTTTTATTTACAATACATATATCTTTGTTATATAAATATTGATGAATGTGGTTCCAAGCATTGAGCTTAATGTAGTACATTAAGCTCAATGGTTCCAAGACAATTATATTTAATTTGTACGAGCCATGTTGTTAAGCTCTGTTTATTGTAAAATAGTTGCTGTTTGATTCTGGATGTCTGGTAACATCCTTATGTGAATAAAACTGGTAATTAACGCAAATGTGTTTAAAGGGTAATAGTATTACTATAGTAACTAAATCTTGTTTGAGGTGACCTGGGAGCAAGCTGCTGTAAATCGCAACCACTGGAGAAAACTGTGTGGAAAACCAGATGGTGTTGTTATTCTAGACATAGCCTGGTTAGACAAGTTAGCGTTTGTCACTCCCAAATTCCACCCAACGGCATCACTCCTGCCAATATTGTGAAAGCATCTGTGGCTCTCGCATTGGCTTATTTATTTAGCCACGAGGGCTGCTGCGAAAATAGTATGGACGCCAAAAACACATAAATAATCTCTCGTAGATGTAATAAGGCAAATAATGATGATAGTAACAATACTAAAAAATCCTTTAAAATTTGCGGTAGTTGCCAATTAGCTTGTTTACACTATATGCCAATCAAATTAGTTTATGATTTACTAGAAATGATCATGGCACAGATAACTAATAGTCAGTAATGTTTTATATCAATCAATACACGTTTTTGTATATTAATTTGTGCATCTCAATAGAATAACTATTTATATTGTTTACCATGTTATCAGTTTTAAAATCTTGTCACAATGAGGGCTACCGCGTGTAAGATCATCGCTAGAGGCGCTAGTGTGCTGTGAGGTTCAAATGTTCTCAAAACACCAATTTGCCGCTAGGATCGCTACTAGATCGTAAGATTTGAAATGTCAAAAAACGGTAGCTCTCATTAATTTCACCTGTTTCTTTGGATTGATAAAATAACTATTTATTTATGACATTTGTGATTTTATTAATATTCCTATTTGTTTCTTGCCTGTTATATCCTATAACTATGTACTTATCAAGATATTCAAGATTTTTTATTTGAATTTGTTTGTTAACTGATTTATTCCTATTCTATGTACAAAATCAATTTATTATTGTTAGCTACACTGAATATAATTAATGAATTGCATTACGAGAAATGAAGTTTTAGTTTAGAATGTATACTGTAATATTTTGCTCATATTTTTAGATTAGACCGTGTAATAAAGATTTCCTTTTCATTTATTACATAGCTTGTTTTATTTTGAACTTAATTTTCAGGGACCATCTACCTACTTGTAATCTTCCATAAATTATAATAAAACTGTAACATTGGATTATGTATGTACCTACACGCAAAATAATTAATTAAGTCTTTATTGTAATAAAAAACAGAAAATTTTATTTTTTGTCTGTTCGCGCTAATTGTAAACACCTCAACCGATTTTGATACCTATATTCACTTATGAGCAGTTTTCTTCACTTAAAATTAAATAAGAGTAGGTTCATAAAAAATCTTATTGCTAATAACCCACATGAGGCGCAACTGACGCCCTCTTTATCTTTTGTTAGCTAATACTAAAAACAGCTGATATGTATGTATACTCCTAGAATTAAATCTTGTAGGATATGACTGGCCTGTTAGCTTAGCTGGTAGGTAGGTTGCGGGTTCGATTCCCGCGAGACACGAGTATTTATGCATTTTAAAATTTATAATTACTTGTGTTGTCTGGTCGTTTGTACATATATGTATTTACAAAAGAAAAGTATTGTATCCGTTATATAGTACCCACGACACAAGCGTTTGCTTAGTGTGGGGCTAGGTGGCGATGTGTGCACTGTGCAATGTTCGGAATATTTAATTTATTTATTTACGGATTTGAACTCCTGCCTGCTATTCTATTTTTATTAATTATGCTAATGGCCTATATTTATAGACATGAGTCAGTAATTTGTTCAAATTACAAATTTCTCTAAAGAGCTTTTATTTACCTACTAGACTAGAAGATTAAGGGATTCTGTCCTTAGATTTCAGAAAAAAAAAAGCCAGAAATTACTTATACATTAAGTTTATTTAGAACTTCTTGAAAGATTTCTTCGAGCCCTTGCCCTTGGAAACCTTCAGTACGTTGAATCTAACAGTTTTGGAAAGCGGCCGGCATTCACCAATGGTGACGATATCTCCGAGCTCAACGTCCCTGGAAGCAGAAACAAAATTCAATTAGAAACAGTATTAGTTGACGCTAAAAATATTTTTGACGGAAAATGATCAGAAATGGGTTAAGACACGTCTTTCGTCAATTGGTATTCGGAAGACCGTCGTGTGAGTATCATCATTTACCTAGTTACTGCCTAGTTAAATAAGTGTATTATCTGTGAAAACGCAATTATGTATTTGTCCCGAGTGTCTGCCATCTCTTCAATAACTGAAGCTTTTTATTTATTTGAATAATGGACGAGCAGCAAATTGCTGATGTGCCCATATCACACTGTGTCAAAATTGTCTTATATAGTCCACTGGTGCAACAATCACAAGTTAACAAGAGATTTTTTGGTTTTCTGTAACCAGTCATCAAGCCGGTTCTTAAAGTTGTTTACAGATGTTGCACTGGCCACCTCTTTTGGCAACCTGTTCCAGTTATGAACCACTCTGTTGCTGAGTATGTGGTGACCAGTATTAGTTTTGGCAGAGCATCGCTTGATTGTCTGGTTAATTAATGACTTGATTGATTTGTGTGGTTTAGATGAAGAATAGAAAAACCTTGGAATTTCTGAATTGTTCACTACAGAAGAGAGAGGACAGATCACACTATAGAAGACTAATTAGATAACTCCTATTGATTCTAGCATAAGCCCTGTTGTCTACAATAGAGATAAGTTTCTTTCTAGGTAAGCCAAGAACTGGTTATCAAGGATGATTTACAAACTTTCAGCACATCATGAAGTACATTTCTAGGGATGAAGGACAGAAAGTTATAGTGCAAACATCCAAATACAGGAATCCTAGATAGATAATTTATGTATATACTTGAATGAACACTTATTAATTTTTTAGTTACTTCAATGCATACCTGCTAGATTGTAACTGGCTGTTGCTTTACATAATGAGAGTACTAGTACAATATGTTCCTACTTATATCATTAACAAATGGACTATAAAACATACCTAAAGCAAGGTGAGAGATGCACAGACATGTTCCTGTGTCTCTTCTCGAATCTGTTGTATTTAGGCAGGTAGTGCAGATAATCACGGCGGATGACGATGGTGCGCTGCATCTTCATCTTCTGGACGACGCCGGTGAGGATGCGACCACGGATCGACACATTGCCAGTGAACGGGCACTTCTTGTCAATGTAGGTGCCTTCAATGGCCTGGAATGTTTGAGGGGGATATGGTAAGTTGCGGTATACATATTTATATTTTGAAGGACAAGTGCAAAGATTAGTGTATCAAATATGTGTATTTGATATACTAGGCATGAGTAGACTAAACTTTTCACTATGGACTTTGGAAGGCATTGCAAATTCTTGTGGCTTAGTAATAGAACAAAACAAAATTGTTTATTAGACATAAAAAAGTATTGTATTGCAGACACTATCAAAATTTGTACTATAGCCGCTTATATAATTGGGCATGTCACTTAAATTAATCTAGAGTTAATAGGTATCTTCTAGGTAAACGTGTTACACCCTAGGCTGCAGCAATGCTTAACATCAGGCAGGCTGTAGTCAAACGTAAACCTATCCCACGTAAAAAAATACTGATATTTGATGGGTCAATTATAGAAATAGAAACTGCAATCAGAATTTGGGTTAAAAACACAGTCTTCATCAATTTGTAAATCAGAAGACCGTCGTGTGGATTTCATCATTTAGCAGTTCCTGTGTTATTTGGGATTTTATTCAAGTATGCAAGCACAAAGCAATTTCCACCACCTTTTATAGTGCACATAATAAACAGTGCTAGTTTATTAAAACCTTAGTTAGGTTTTGACATAGGCAAATTGTTATCAAGCATGAGCCTATCTTGCTTAAAATATACATATTTTAGAAGCAAGCATTCACAAAAACATAAATAGACTGCACTTTACATCAGTCTAATCCATAGATCCTGTCATATAATTATTATACAAGTAAATGGTACTCAAATTGTGGGTTAAGTGTTTTAGTAGGTAATCTTAAGATATTATATTAGTCACATGCCTTATTGTACCATACCTTGTAGCATATTAAGCTGATGAACTTAGGTTTCCTTACAGAGGAAATACTTATTCAGTTTAAAAAGATTTTATCCATTATTTCATAGATATTTATAAGTTTTTCAACTACCCACAAATTCATTGTACACATAATTGAAATAGCAAACATTTCAATGGATAAGATCTTTTCATAATAACATTGAGATGAGTCACCTGCACCACCTATGATATGTAACAAAACAGGATTTCCAATTTTATGATGAGCATGGGAATTCTGTCTGATAACAAAGCTGACAAAGATTCTGTTGGCATTGATGTGTTCTTTCATGCATATTGATGTGAAGCCTTTTTTTGTGAACTGATGAAGCAGAGGACTATGTGAAGTCTGATTCTTGTAACAAACTAAGTTTTTAATTTCCAAAAGTATTAGGCCATAAGCCCCTATAGAACTTTATTTTGTAGCAATGTGTAAATTAAGAGTATATGCAAATTACTTTTCTAGAAACATTGAGTCAAAGAAAAGCTTGTAAGCCGCTTTAGATTTAACAACCTTGGGGGGTATTTTCAAACTTATATTTTACTGAAAAACAGGAATAGCACTATTATGTTTTGTACAGTTCAGTTTTAGAGTTCACATAGCCCTCACAATGAAACATAGCATCCACCGCCGCTGCAGCCTGCCACCGGAATCAATAAAATAGAGACAGACCTCTCTTGGCGTCTTGAAACCTAGACCGACATTCTTATGATGCCGCATGTCCTTCCGCTTCAGCCCTCCCTTCTTGTTAAGGAAGACCGTCGCCTGTTTCTGAAACGCTTTCTCTGTCTACAGAAAAAAAAGTCAAACGTTAGAACATCACACCATGCGTTACCTCTCTAGGAGTCTTGAAGCCGAGGCCCACATCTTTGTGGTACCTCAGTGGCTTACGACTACGCTTGATGCCAATCCCTTTCTTACGGTTCAGGAAAACGGTTGGTTGCTTTTGGAATGAACGTTCCGTCTGCAATTTCAATGTTTATTAGTCTGTGCTAACTACGAGTTAAGGCAACTAGATTCTTTTACTACAAGCTTAAAAAAGAAAAAAGGCTGTCAGTGATAGAACAAGCATAACTGTAATCAGAGTTTGGGTTAAAAACACAGTCTTCATCATTTGGGTGTTCAGAAGACCGTCGTGTGGATATCATCATATTACAGTCGTTCTTTTAGCAATCAAAACTAGAGAGAATATGTTAGTCCATAACATTTCAGTATGAATACTTTTGATAAACATAACCTAGTAATATAAGCATATCGTAGATTATTATTGAATGTTAGACATCTCTTTAGAGTACTATGAACATGTAGGGTACATAATCAACTCAATAGTGTAAATTTAATCGTACACAAGCCGAAACTAACCTAATTCTAAAAAATATTATCACGTCGCGCGAACACATTTTAACAGTGAAAATGTGTAGTATTGATTATATTTTTAAGCCGTATGATTGACCATGTAAATAAGCGCTTTTAGAAGGATTTAACATTATACTATTGATTCCCGTAGGCTGAAGAGCCGACCATCCACGTGCACGAACTTATCACACACATTTTCACTGTTTTCACTAAAAAATCACCGTTGATCATTTTTGTATCACAAAGAGTTATTGTTAAGCTTCTCTTCAAACATAAATTTCGCATTTTACATTGATATTTTCTATTTAATTTTCGAGAAATTCGGCACATACCTGATCCGCCATTTTGCTTGACAACGAAAAGAAATCTACAATGCTGAGTTGCCAGAAATCTAATTACTAAAAACTTCCAAGTTTATTACTATAACAAGTAACACACATACGCTGAAGGCGTGCCAAAACCGTAGGTTGGGTACCTACGGTACGATATGTACCTAAGAATTTATAAATGGTATAAGGCGCAGAATCTGAGTCAAACTTTGTTGCAGTGATTCTATTCGAGATTAAAAATGACATTTGATCGAACAAATATATTACATATTCGTACGTTGTGTAGTAGGGCTATTAAAAAAATCACAACAATCCGTCGCTCTGTTGCAGCTTGAAATAGAATCATACATTTTGAAAATAGGTAACAATTTGGGCGTAGAATTCTTCTTCTTCTTCTTTTGGGCGTAGAATAAGAATAATAAAAATAAATTCATGATCGTGGACAGAGCTTCTAGAATGCCCCTTCTACACTTTTTGATTATACTTCCATAGATAAAACAAAATAATGTTTTGTAACATTTCTGGTTTCTACCACATTATTTAATAATGCATGATCTGGCAATCATATGTGTGTGTCGTTACTGTCGTTGTCAAATAACTTTTATAACCGTCAAACTTGACACTTCCGAATGTGACATGACATGTCAAATGAATTCGGAAAAATCGACGATATAAAAAAGAAAATTAAGATTGCTTCCCAACAGGAGTGTAGACTGGTGTGAGATATTGAGCTGGTCGCCATTTCTACGTGCTTGTGGATACACGTATTGTAGTGATTGTGCCTTAAATTTTCCAAAATTTTGCTGTTTTTTATTCTTTCTGAGTTAAATTTTTACTAATTCTGGTGTTGGTAAGTGTGTTGTGTGCTTTTTCCTGGGAGTGATGGATATCACTCCCCCCGATCCGCCGGCCCCACCGGATCCTCCTCCGGAGGTAATCCCGGGGCCGTCGACTTCCACATCCGCATCGACCCCAGTTCTTGGTAAGCGTCCGCGTGAACCATTGGATCAAGATCACGGCCCACGGGGCAAACAAACAATCATGGAGGATAGAGATTCTGTGAATGCCTCTGTTCAAACTGTTTATACACACCCGGCATATACCATTCTAGGTATCAGGCAGTATGAAAGTACTGATCTGGGCCCCTATGTCGTTCATGTTTCGAAGCAAGAGTCCGAGCCAACCGTAGGCACAACTTTTCGGCCCATTCAATTTGGTCAATTTTTGTATGCCAATAAAATTGAAAACATTAGCAGGGATGGAGTCAAACGAATTGGCCGAAATAAAATCTCGATTGAGTTTAGGTCAGCAGAAGGAGCCAACAGGTTCCTGGGCAACCCTGTGTTAACTGCCCAAAAATTTAATGCCAACATTCCCACATATAATGTGACCCGCATGGGAGTTGTTCGCGGAGTCCCTGTGGACTGGTCCATGGAGGACTTTGTGAATGCAGTTGAACTGCCTGGCAGTGCTTCCTATATATTAAAGGCCAGGAGACTGAATAGGAAAATGAAAGTTGACAACTCAGTGGCTTGGGTACCCACACAATCGGTTGTTGTGACTTTTAGAGGCCAACAGCTACCACAAAAGTTATACTGTTTCTATTCCTCATTAAATGTAGAGACATACGAATTTCCTACTATTCAATGCCTTGCATGCTGCCGTTTTGGCCACATTAAGGCCCAATGTCGATCAAAACCAAGATGTGCCAAATGTTCACAACCCCACCTTGCTGAACAATGCTCTATTTCTGAATCTGCCTACTCTTGCATGTTCTGCTTGGGTCCACATGCTGCCACTGATAAGGATTGCCCTGAACAAACCAGACAAAAAAATATCAAGTCCATTATGGCTAAAGAGGGCATTTCTTATCAAGATGCCCAATCAAGATGCAGTACTTTGAAGACATACAATTCTGTAGTAAAAGCGTCTTATCCTGTCCCTCAATCCTCCCAGCAATCTGTTCCCCAACCCTCAGTCCATCCAACTATATCCTATAGAAAAACAGTTGTCCGCAACCCTCCTCCTAGAACTCCTTTAGGTAAGTCATACAATAAAGCTGCCCACAACTCCATCATTGCCCCCGTCCATTCCTCACTCCCAAATGGTTCCGCTCTTCAAGACTTACAAGCTCCCTCTACTTCCTCTCTCTCTGGGAATCCCCAGAATGATCTTCTCGTTCAACTTTTGACCATCATCTTAAACATTCTATCTCAAAATTCCATCCATTTACCGAACCACGTTGCCCAAATGATTTCCCAAATTTCTTTCCTTACTAATAATAATGGATCTCCCAATTCTGCAATGGAACAGCAGGAGCCTCCGTCGGAAGGTGCCTGAGCTTCTCCAGCTCCGTCTCCGGGATGACCGCTGGGATGGTGCAGCCGGATGTGCCCTTTTTATCAAACGTAACTTGACTTTCTCTCAAGTTACTCTCCCAGCGTTCTGCCCAGAGATCCATGCTGTGGCAGTGCATACTTTTAATATTACTTTCATTTCCTTATATATCCCACATCCTACTCCTAATCACATCCCTGATATTGGTCTTATCTTATCCTCTGTCCCTTCTCCCATTATCCTTATGGGTGATTTTAATGCCCATCACACATCATGGGGTTCTCACTTCAGTAATTCCTTTGGTTTGCTGCTGTTTGACCTCTTTTCTGACTTAGACTTTTGTGTAGTCAATGATGGTTCCCCCACTCACAGAGTCTATCCAAATCAGAACCCTAAATCAGTATTAGACCTTACAGTATGTTCCCCCTCCCTTCTTGCTTCTATTTCATGGAAACTCCATCCCCTATCCTATGGTAGTGACCACTACCCCATCCAAATTGTTTTACCCCTTGGTACAACCCTCCCTCCTCCCCCCTCACCTCTACTAAAATATAGGCTTTCTAGAGCCCATTGGGACCTTTACTCTTCTTCCCTTGATTCCAATTTAGAGTCCCTTCTCCCTCCCAATGACACATTGACTAACAAATATAGTAAATTTGTGGACTGTATCCTATCTGCTGCCAATGAGCATATTCCAGTGAAACACCCATCCCAAAAACTCTCCTCGCCTCCTTGGTGGAATGCAGATTGTACCCAGGCAGTTAATTTGCGGAACATGGCAGAATTAAAATATAACCAAAGTATGAATCTGTGCAATTTTCTCGAGTTTCAAACTGCCAGTGCTAAATGTAGAAAAACATTATCTACCAACAAAAAGCTAGGTTGGATGAATGTCTGTGAATCCCTTTCCCCTACTACTCCTTCCTCTTTGGTATGGAAACAGGTTCGTAGATTTCGAGCATCCTTCAACCACAGTGACATTACTTCCAATGACCCCTCATCATGGTTAGAAGCATTTGCTAACAAACTAGCTCCTCCATATGTTCCTCTGTCTCCTTTCCCTCTCCCCATCCATTCCTTCCCCTCCTCTTCACTCTTTGATCCTCCATTTTCATTCAATGAACTCCAACTCGTCTTGAATGGGGTATCAGACTCTTCCCCAGGAATAGATGGTATCCCATACTCCTTTATTACCAAATCCAGTACTAATGCTCAACAAATTCTTCTAAGTCTTATAAATGATTTTTATGAGAGAGGAGAAGTTCCTAACTCATGGAAATCCCAAATAGTTGTTCCTATTATTAAACCCTTTAAGAACCCTTCTGACCCTCACTCCTATCGGCCAATTGCCCTTTCCTGTGTGATTGCTAAAATTACTGAATCACTTATAAAAAATAGATTAGAGTGGTTCCTTGAAAATTCCCAACTCCTAGCAAAAACTCAGTTTGGGTTTAGAAAAGGGTTTAGCACTGTAGACAGCCTAAGCATTCTTACAACAGATATAAGATTAGCTCATAAAAAACAAGAATACCTAATAGCTGTTTTTCTGGATATTGAAGCAGCCTATGATAATGTCATTCTTCCGATCCTCAGAAACAAAATGTTACAGCTGAGAATCTCAGTGAAGTTGACTAACTTCATTTGCTGTTTTCTTATGGAGAGACATTTGTCAATTCGTACCAATAATTGTTCTCCTACATCCAGAACTGTTTGGAAAGGGCTTCCTCAGGGTTCAGTCCTTAGTCCTCTTTTATACAATTTGTACACTCTTGATTTGGAAGACTCTGTCAACCCATATTGTAACACCCTTCAATATGCAGATGATCTAGCTCTGTATGTTTCTTCCAAAAACCTAACACAAGCAGAAGAAAATATGAATAATGCACTGGTCTACCTTGGTGCTTGGTTGACGGATCATGGTCTATCAATTTCTATTGCAAAAAGCACAACAGTTGTTTTTACTAGAAAGAGATTAACCTCCACTATAAATATTATATATGACAATCAATCAATCCCTCAAAACAATTCAGTGAAATTCCTGGGCATATGGTTAGACTCAAAACTTGACGGACAGACACACTTTGACTATATTATTAATAAATGTGAAAAAAACATCAACATCCTTCGGTTTCTTTCTGGAGTTTGGTGGGGTTCCCACCCTTTTTCCCAGAAACTGTTATATAACGCTATAATTCGCAGTCATCTTGATTATGGCACATTTCTCCTTGATCATGAAAATAAAACTGCTTTAGCAAAACTGACAAAAATCCAATCAAAATGCCTCAGGATTATCCTGGGTGCAATGAGAAATTCTCCTATTAATGCCATGCAGGTGGAAAGTGGGGACTCCCCTTTACACCTCCGTCGGCAATTTTTGTGTGATAGGTTTTTTTGCAAGATGATCCAAAACTCAAACCACTCCCTATGGTATCCCTTACAAAAACTCCATGACCTAATTTATGACCGACCTACCCAATCTCATATTCCCTGTATAGTCAAAAGTTTCAGCAGGTACTGGTACAGCATTCCCTTTAAAGTTTCTCAATTCCCTAATAATCCCCTATTTCTCACAGACTTTCCCACATTAATCTATCAGCCCTCCATTCTGTTAGACTTTGGTATATATAAAAACTCTCCTGATTCTTCAAAAACTTTCTTTTATAACATAAATAAAGATTGGGGTGATTGGCTCCAAGTCTTCACTGATGCATCCAAACTTGACAAGAATAGTGATGTAGGAGCGGCTGTGTGGATTCCTAAATACAATGTTATCCTGAGTTATAAATGCCCTCCTTTGGCCTCTGTTTTTACCGGTGAGGCCATAGCAATTCTTGAAGCCATTGTATTTGTTAAATCTCACAATATTAGGAAAACGATTATATTCTCAGACTCAAGAAGCTGCCTTGAAGCAATATTAGCCAACCAATTTAAATCAAAAACTAAATTCCCTGTTATCTTTCAGATAAAAGATGAGTTATTGAAGTGTCACTCTCTTGGTCTTAAAGTTGTTCTTGCCTGGATCCCAGGCCATTCCGGAATTCCAGGAAATGAAACAGTAGACTTATGTGCTAAAAATGCTGTCTCCTCTGGTAGTTATGGACACTATATGATTTATTGCCATGACCTCTCCTCATTATGTCTGCCAGTGTTGCACAGTATGTGGGAAAATATTTGGCAAAGTACAAAAACAACTGTAGGCAAATTTTATGGCCAAATTCAAATAGAACTCCCTTCCAAACCTTGGTTTTCAAAATTCAAAAATATCAACAAGAAGGTAACATCAACCTTGTGCAGGTTACGGTTGGGTCATGTTTGCACACCAGTATTTCTGGCGAAGATCAGAGTGCGTGACAGTTCTCTCTGTGAGTGTGGTATTGACATAGGGACCTCTGATCATATTTTCTTTGACTGCCCTAGGCTTCGCTGCTCCCTCTATGACTTGCTTCCTCCTGATCTCCCCCGTCCCTCTAACCTTGCTTCCCTGCTTCCCCTTGTCCATACTCAATTTGTGTATGTCCTGAGTAGATTTATTACTATTAACAATATAAAACTATAGAATGTAAATAGTATGCCTATTAACATTTGCATGTTATAATCTTAAATACTAAAATATGTGTTGTCTTATTACATGTCCTGAATTGATTTCAGATCTACGTGTGGAAATACTAAAATACTCGTAAAACCAAAAAAAAAGCACACAACCGTTTTTTTTTTTTTTTTTTTTTTACACCGGCCAATCCATTCAACGTTTGTCTTCAACACATCACGCGACATTGGCAAAATTGCGGCCATACCGCAGAGGCCACAACCAAGATTAGAATAGAATAGAATAGAAAGAAAATTAAAATTGTTCATCGATGTTAATTTTCCTATATTTCGTTTAAAATAACACATTTTCCGTGTTATTTTCGGCGTGAACCGATAATTTTGATTATTTTCTTGTTCTAAATGGCTGTTTACCTTTGTTTTCATTGATCGGATTGAGACATGGATGAGATCAGCTCGAGTCGAGACAATTGTGATGTGCAAATGTTGAGTGTAATAAACATTATTTGAAATGGAAGGCGTGAGGCAGCTGGTTCAGGAGGAAGGCCGGGAAGCACGGAACTTGGTGGCATTCCATGTGGCAGTCGACACACCAAGTAAGCTGCATTTTTTATATAAGTACCTACACGAAATGTTTGTTTGTTTTTCTTGCCGTGGGCGGCATTTTACGGTCATATTGTAATGAAACTGATGGTAATCTTTTGTCTTAATTTGCTATAGTACTGAGTCAAAACATTACTTGAATCTTATTAATAAGTTATAAGACTTATTTTTCACTAGTTTTTCCATTTTCCATACTGCCTGAAACAATAGTATGTTAGACAATAGAAAAATTATAATCTACAAGTATATTCATATACTTATAACAGTTTGCTGTGAACACCTGCTGTACAAACTTAAGAGTGAGCAACATTTATTTATGTAAGACTTGCTATACCTACATATTCAAACCAAGTCTACAGATGTCTCCTGTTCATGGTGCTGTTTGATTTAGTGATTTTTTTGTTACTTTTTATGTGTCTTTAAGTTACAGAAATGCAGCAACTGGTACATTATTTGAAAGAAATACTTGCATATATGCTCAATTTAATCTCAGATGTGTGTTTATTCACATAAAATTGTATATACCATATAATGACATCATTCGTCGGGCTTTTGCCACCACCAAAGTTGCAGCAGTGCTCGAACCGAGGGGTCTTGCACGCAGCGATGGCAAAAGACCTGACGGAATGACCCTCGTGCCCTGGAGGTTGGGGCGGCCCCTTGTGTGGGACGCTACATGTGTTGACACATTGGCACCATCCCATCCCTCCACGACACAGGGTCAGGCTGGAGCGGCGGCTATTCTTGCTGAACAGCGAAAAAGGCTCAAATATATCACACTAGGTCGGGGTTATATATTTGAGCCTTTTGGCGTGGAAACATTGGGGCCGTGGGGACCGGGAGCCCATAAAATATATAAATTTTTAGTAGAACAGATAGTTCAGGCAACCCGTGACCAGCATGCTGGCGCATTCTTGGCGCAAAGGATAAGCATTGCCATCCAACGTGGCAATGCCGCCAGCATGCTGGGAACGTTGCCTACAGATATACTTTTTTTATAGGTGTTTTAAGTTTATTAAAAGTTTTAGTTTATAAGTTAGATATAAAGTCATTCTTTAATAAAGAAAAATACCTTTGAAATTCTATATATATATGTATTTATATATTGTGTTGTTGTGTTTATCTAAAATAAATATTTTAATAATCACTCTTACTTAAAAAAGTAGGAAAAAAAATATAAGTAATGTAATCACCCAATAAGAGATAGATAGAAAAATCTGTTTTGAATTGAATGGGTATTCTCTATGACTCATTTAAGCAATGCCATTTGGAAACCAATTTATTTTGGGGTCGTAACAGTTGATTGGTTTTATGGGTTCTTAACCAAGTGGAGTGCCTTAGCCTATTTACTGAGAGTTAATTCATAGATATGTATCTTAATTGATGTAAACAGATCTCTTTAAGTACAATACTAAGCCCCATAAACACTAAAAAGCAGTAAGGTTGTATAAAAATTCTAAAACACATTTAGGAACAAAATTAAGTAGTAACAAATAGCTTTAATGTGTTAAACATCATTAGTTAAATAAATAAAATTATTATTCCGGGGCATTGCACACAGCGCCATCTAGCCCCACACTAAGCTAACACTTGTTTCATGTGTACTAACTAGATAACGGATATAATACTTAGATATAGTTGAATACTTAGTTTTCATGCAAGTGAGCCTTACCTTAGAATTTAGAATGAATTAATAATAAATAATGAAAATCAAATTCTGGTGATACTAATCCTTCAGCCTGATATAAACTTGCAATCAATGGATTGGATGCCTGTATTAATGCATTCAAAATAGTAGGTAAATAATTAAAACAGTGATTGAAGTGATATCAACCATAAAGCCACACATCTTTGGAATTGTTCTGAAAAAACTGATATCTATAAAATTTACTGTACTATATAGTTTCAGCTTCTTATTTTGATTATTAAAATTGTTAGGTGCTTTGTATGTGTAGGAGTGACTAAGTAAAGGTAGGTAGGTACCTGTACCTGTGGTGTATATATTATATGTTAAAATGTAGGGTAACCATTTAATTTCAATGATAACTATGATTTATAGAATCTTATGTTTATCAACAAACTGTGTAGTTTTTTTTAACTAAATCAGGTTTGCACTTGGCCATAGTTTGCCTGATGGTAAGCAATTATATGGTCTAAGATGGATCGTGTATACCCAATTAGAACCGGTTGACTCTCGCTTTGAAGATCATTGGATTTTATAGTTTATCTATTGATAACATTGCTATTGTACTGTAGTTTCTTGTAGTTGTAACTTATATGTATATCATTTACCAATATGACTTATATGGGTAGGTCAAGGTAGTAGGTCAGGGACTCCCTCAATTATTTTAAAAAGGCCATAGACAATAATACCAAGAGACTCCTAAACAATCTACCTGTCCTGTACACATGCTATATTCAACAATATGTTCAGTCTGGTTTTGTTAGATTTTGTGTACTAAAGTTGTAAGTTGAGGTCTGCACAAGATCGACACAGATGGCACATATGTACAAAGGGAGGACTATACCCAGCAGTGGGATCCCAGGGGCTGTGGATGATGAAGATGATGAAAGCTGTAGTTAGTTGTCAGTAAGCCAGTACATAGTTAGTCAGTAGTGTAAATCTATGTGTCCATGGCAATTGATGATACAACATAATTCCATATCATACTATTAAAAGCGAAAGTGTGTGTGTTCATTACTTTTAAGTAAAGTGTTAGTAACTATAGAGCCTTGAGAGTGACATAAGTTACTTTTGGCACAATACAATACAATTTAATCTGCACACATCAACTATGCTACTACAAGTCATTACTAAATCAATTAATCATTATATAGACACATGTTTTTATTTATTTAACCTGTGGACATATCTAATAGGTATTACTTATATTTGGCAGATGTATGTCCATATTGTTTGTTCTCTATAAGGATGTGTCTATAGATACTGGTGACATTGTATGAACCATATGGAAGTTTCCCATGTTTATATTCTTCAAGGCTGTTTCTTTCTTTCCTTTGATAGATGTCTCAGTGATAGGAGAGTGTTTAGAGTGAACAGACTTTTACTGAAAATGCTCTTGGTAATTTGAGTAAAACACATTTGTTTATGTACAATGTACAGTGGCATTTATATCTTACTGTTTGTCCAACTACATATATAATTTCTGTTGATCCCATTAATATCAAGATTTTCTGTCAAAACTTATGAACACCAAACACACCTAAACCAAGATCTTAGGAAAATGTATCCTATGAACATTATTGATAACAAATCAAACTACTATGTTTGCACAAGATCGACGCAGCTGGCACATTCAAAGGCCTATGCCCAGCGCTGGGATAGAGAAGGCTGTGGATGATGATGATGATGAACTATGACTTGGCTGTTGACCTGTGCCATAGACTTATACCCACTAATGAGTAAAACATATTTTATAGCCAGTCATATAATCGTTATTAAGTATCATAATAAAGAAAGTGCTGTAAAGAACCTTACACCGCCCCACTTTATCTATAGATGTCATTATGTCATTCAATACATTTTAGAGATAAACAAACAGCTCCATAAGACTTTTTTAAAGGATATTTTTGGTGGTAGGTCTTTTAACTAATTAAAATTAAATATTTTGTCCCCCAGACCGTATAGCCCGCAAGCCTCCCAGAGCGGGCGCTCCGCCCCCGCGCCGCCTCGCGCCGCGCTCCGCCGTGCGTCTCCGCTCGGCCTCCGCGGGGCGAGACAAGCGCTCCGAGCTCCGCGCCAGATACTGGGCGCTGCTGTTTGGTGATCTACAGCGGGCTGTAAGTATTATATTGTACCAAGTATATAATTAATAAATAAAAAACAAACATTAACTATTTATGGTTAACCTGGATTCTATGAGTACAATATTTATGCAACATATATATCTTAAGCGCATAACTATGTAGTTTTTCATCAAATCTTTGTAGAATCTATACTAATATTATAAAGCTGGAGAGTTTGTTTGTTTGTTTGAACGCGCTAATCTCAGGAACTACTGGTGCGAATTGAAAAATTCTTTTTGTGTTGAATAGACCATTTATCGAGGAAGGCTTTAGGCTATATAACATCACGCTGCAACTTATAGGAGCGAAGAAACAATGGAAAATCTGGAAAAAACTGGGAAAATTATTCATCTTTGAGGGCTTCCGTTGCGTGCGCTGCGAAAACGGTTCAATATATCAAAAAAATGTGTATGAAAGAATTAATTATTATCCTCTTGAAATGATCTAACAAAATGTCCACGACAGTATACGTCTATCTCTTAAGATTAACTCACTAGAACCGTTTTTATTGTAATAACTATTCCACGCGGAAGTCTAAGCTAGTAAGATATAAAATATTGTTTCTATTTTTTAATTATGTCGCCTAATTATTAATTGCAGTGGTTATACACTTTCTTCCTCCACTGCAATTAATACATTTTAAAATTCAAATAAAATGTAAAGATTAACCTTCGTTTTCTCCGGTTTTGGAATCATTTGAGATTTACCTAATTGCACCGCAATATACACAGACATATGTATATACACAGTACTTATAAATGCCTTTGGTGTGATCTATGTCAGCTATGATACACGATAGTTATCAAGCTACACTTTAGAAAGCCAGTTTGAAAAACCCAGAAACTTTGTGTAGGGTGTATCAACAATTCATAGCCCCATATAAACTGTTCCACCCTCCGACTATATTTAGTTCAAGGCAATCGAAGGCCGATATCGACGTTATTGCAACGTGCAGGCGACAGTTTCAAGACGAGACTGGGTAAAAGATGAGATTTCTATTGTTACACTTTGAAAATAATATTCTTTAACTACAAGGGCAACTTTGGCCCAAAGTCTTCGTTATTAGAAATAAGTTTATTCAGCTGAACTAGAACTAAACGTGTTTATTTGATGCAAAAAAACTGTGTGTACTTTTTTGTTTGATTATATGTTTAAAATAAGGTTTTATACAGTATCTACCTACTTTGAAATAATTAGGTACTGACATCCGCAAAAAACATACAATTAATCTTATTGCTTACCAAGTTAGGGTTATCAATAAGTGTGTATAGACTGAATTATAGATGTACTTTATATCTTTATTGTTATTTTTACAGGTTGGCGAAATCTACAACACAGTCGAAGCTCACGAGAACCAAAACGAGTGCCAAGAAGTAATTCTCGTTCTAGAAAACTATACCCGAGACTTCAAAGCTCTGAGCGAATGGTTTCGACTTAAATGGGAGTATGACAACACTCCTCCACCGCAGAGACCGCAAAGCCTTGCCTGGGAGATAAGGAAGACTGACTTTGTTCGTCCTGAATCAAGGCGAACCCATTCCGTCAAAAGTTCACCATCAGTGTCAGGCAAAAATAGCCCTTGTCTCTCTGGGCATAACACCCCAAGTGGCAAAAATAGCCCGAACCTGACAGGCAAAGCGAGTCCTGGAAGCGGAAAAATAAGTCCACGAATGTCAGGTCATCCCAGCACTAGTCCAAAAGGCAGCATAGAGTTCTTCAGCACTAAAATTACATCAAAGACAGCAACTAAACCAGAAGCTAAAATCGCTAAAGAATCTAGACTCTCAGATATTAAGGAGAAAGACGCGATTGTGGTGGATGACAAAAAAGTGGAGGAAGTTGAATCTAAATCGCACGAAAATGAACCGACTAAAACTGTTGCTCATGCCGTTAGCGCGTTAGATGAAACTAAAGGGGATAAAAGTTCTGATTCAAACTCATTAAAAAACAACCAAGGATCCACTGAGGCACAAAATGACATAGATAGCCTTGATACTTTCAAAAATAAGGAAAGCATATCTCCAAAAGATACCAAGGAAAAGCCACTCAAAACAACTGAGTCAATCAAAGAAAAGAAAATTAGCTCTGACGTGCTAAAAAATACTGAAAATAAATCAGAGACAGCTTCTAAAATAAAGACAAAGGCAACTAATATAAATGTAAAAGACAAAGAAAGCCCTACAAATGCCCCGAAAGACCCGTCTGGTAAACCAGCAAATGATTTTGATAAACCAAAAGTAGGCAAGAATACAATTATCTCAAAAGATAAAGATAGTAAAGACATACCCAAAGTTTTAGTTGAAATTGGAAGAGCTAAAGAACTTCCTAATGCTGTACCTAAGCCCGTTATAGTGAATACAAAGCGTGGCAAAAATATTAGAGACGATAAAAAGACTCCCATAAATAAAGACATTTCTAGCCAAGCAAAAGCAACAAATGCAAAACTAGATGCCATGGAAAATGAATTTCTTGCCAAAAATTTGACTGAAAATGTAACTAAGAATGACAATTTACTAAATCAAGATAATGAAAAACTTAAAAAGCAGGGATATGATACAAAGAGTTCGGAAACAAATTTTAAAAATGCATTGTCTGTAAACAAAAGCAACGATCCCACGAAATTGCCGTCTGAAGAAGAAATAGACATGGATAAAACAGATGAAAACTCCAATAACAATTTAAGTACCGCTAATATAAAAATTGAAACAAAACTTATTAATGATGTCGTCTTAACATCTTGTGAAAGTAAGACAAAGTCAGTAGCACTAAAGAAAAAAGATTTTTCTTCAGCAAGAAAAGATGGAATTTTTAAATCCACAAAAGAACCATTAGCTAAAGATTTAACCAAAATACCAGATGGCACTGATAGTAAAAAAGAGACGAATAAAAAAACAGCAAATGATATTGAATCGGAAACTGTGTTTAAAGAAGGTTCTAAAGAGATGGGTCCGCAGAAACCTATCAGTGTAGATCTAAGCGAGATAAAAGAAAACCTAAATGCCACGAATGCACAAGATGAGAATATAGAGACTATTTCTACCGACGAGAAAAAAGAATCTAAATCTCCAGAGCTTAATGTTACCGACGTGAAGAATGATAAGGATGTTAAAAAAACTGAAATAAAACCAGCAGAAATGAAACCGCCTAGACCTGCTTACTCTCAAGCTGCCGCTAAGCCTAAACTAGTAACCGCCAAAGAAGACGTTAAAATGCCTACAAAAGCGTTATATAGAAGCAAAACTGTAGTCGAGATACGGCCTAATTCTGCTCCGACTCGTCAAGTACGGCAATTCGCCAATAGAAATCAAAAGAGCAAATGCAGCTATCCGTTCAATCTTACTACTGGACGTACGAGTCTATTTGACACGCCAGGAGCTCCTAAAGTCATCGCTACTAAACGACCGATTCCGAGAACACAAATGGCCGCAGGTGATGCTAGAAATCAAATGAAGCCAGATCTAAAGACAAGACCACCTCGCCCAGACTCCTTGAAGATTAACGAACAAGGCGACAAAAAAGAGAAGGCTAACCCTGCATTTGAAAAGTTTAAAGACTGCGATGACTACGGCAGCTCAGATACAGTCGTGGCACAATTTGATATGAATAGAATTGAGTCCAGCGAAAGTTTGAAGACATTAGTACCAGAAGGATATGATGTTGCCAATTCCATTGAAGTTCTGAATGTTGACGGTGACAAAACTGATGACGATGGTTGGCTAACGGTCAAATCTCGTCGACTGAGTCGTGAATCCAAGAAATCTAAATCTCATTGGGCGAATAGGTTCCACCAACCGTCTGCCACTACTAGCCTGCCAACACTGAATATGATAGAATCACCTAAATCCGAAACCAATCCTATCATAGACAAGATTGACCGAGCGAAATCGGAGCAGCCGCAAAATAAACCTGAAAAAGTAGTTAAAGTATCGGTGAAAAAAGAATCGAAAGCTATTTCCAATGTAAAAGACACTTCAATGATTCGTCAAAAGTCTGACGTGACGGGGCTTAAAACTAGAACTTCAAGAAACAAAGCCTTGAAAAAAGACAAAAATAAGGATAAGAAAGATTCTGATTTGACTAAAAATAACAGACTTCATTCGTCATTAGAAAGTCTTACCACAGGTCTAGCTCGATCTCAAGAAAGCACAGAAGAAGATACGTTTGATTTCGACAAATGGAAAGCGGAATTCATGACCACCTTCAAATATCTGGAAGAAGACGATCAAATGACGAATCATAACGAAATACTGAAGACAGCTGATCCGTCTGAAATGTCTGAGATAGCAGAAATGACGTCTCAAATAGAGGAGAATGAAAGGAAGATTAGTTTGGCATTAGATTTCCAATCGGAAGCAGACCAGAAAAAGTTGTGCCAAGAAGAAGATTTACTAAACAGACAGATATTGGAACTGCAACAAGTTGTATCTGATAATGATTTGGACACCGAAACAGACGATACTGAGGTTTGTATTGATGGTATATTCTAATCGCCTATTGTAAAATTGCCCTGAAACTCTGTGTTTGTTTATTCCTTGCTAATGTTACGGTTTAAGATGCTCAACTTGGCTATAGAAACCTTTTCTGACCAAGACTGCAACTTGCAGTTACTCAGAACAGAACACTAATTATGACTAAGATTAGTTAGTGCCGATAATTTTGCCATCATCATCTGTCTGTTTATTAATATTATGCAAATCTCAACTCTATTCACAACATTTTACGTACAGACGGACGCAGAAATCCTGTGCGAAGATGCAGCGCCTTGTCAACCAGACAACCGCATCTGCCGCGACCTGGCGTCGTGTTTGGAACATCACTACGAGTCTGCGCTGGAAGGCATGTCCTGGGCCGAGAGGGTCGACATGTTGGGAGCGCTGGAGGAACTGGTGGCTAGAGATCCTGGTAAGATAGGAATCTTTGTCTTCTCTTGTTGTATTTTTCATTGCTGAGGGTCGTGACTCCCCCGCTGTATCACGTTTGCGTTGATTTTATTTGATCTCTTTCCCTCAATTTTAAAAGGAAGACTATACCAATTATTTTATTTATAAAAATACAAGAAACAGTAAAATATCCGTCCTATTCCAAAACGTTTTGTTTTAGAATAAGATGGTATATGCCGTCAGTTAGTCTTTCTTTATTACACCTTCAATAGAACAACAATGTAAAGGCTTTTATTTGGGTTACCGTAACTTAATAAATAGGCCCTTGTGTATTGCTTAGGGACATATATGTTTTTTATGATCCTTAGATTAATAACCATATTAATGTGTATTTTGTTTTAGCTGTGAAATTTTATCATTCAAGGTCGAGCTCAACAACTGCACGCCAAGTTATCTCAAGGCATCAAACGTCGCGGGAGCTTGCAAGATGTACTGAGAAGGCTTCAAGCGAAGCAAGCGAGGGCAGAGAGACAGAGGAAACAGCTGCATTCAGAGAGAGCTAGGAAGATACACCAACTACTGGGACGAGTGGAAGAAGTTAAGGTAAGAAGGAAGTAGAATGAAAGTAAAAACGTTGCTTGTAGAAAGTTAAGATGTACTGAAAAAAAGTGAGAGTTTTTGATGGAACCGTGAAACGATGTCACAACGCTGAGTGTCGGCTTACTCGACGAAAGAATAGAGATGAGAGATTATAATTATTATGCTCTGTAGCACACTTTTCGAAATGTAACCGACCGCTGGTAAATGAACTTTATCAAAAAGGAAAGATGTACTATAGTTAATTTGGACTTTTTATTTTTTTCAGATGGCCAAAAATCAATT
Organism: Macaria liturata; assembly: GCA_964023185.1. Classification (NCBI taxonomy): domain Eukaryota; kingdom Metazoa; phylum Arthropoda; class Insecta; order Lepidoptera; family Geometridae; genus Macaria; species Macaria liturata. The sequence continues at coordinate 6,042,050 of OZ026822.1, forward strand.
GATAGATGAAAAGAGAAACAGAATGGAAAGGCGTCTGCAGAAAGCGGCAGAAAATAGGGATCAGCATTTGAAGGTAATCACATCCATATTATTCCTTTTTATTGTTACATGATATTATAAATTTAAAGAGTGATTATGCTCTTACAGGTCTAAACTATTGGTATGGTAGGCATATTTGATATAGACTTTCATTTTATCCCGAAATTAACTCAGGCGGACATCCACTGATTTTCTAAATTGAAATCCTTCAAGAGTCACAGCGAAACAAAACTAAACATCTTTCCGAAGTTATCATCTGCTATAGTTTATCTGATATAGTTTATTGATTATTATAGTTTGTGTGTGTATTGTGTGTACACAACACAGTGAAACAAAACTAAACATCTTTCCGAAGTTATCATCTGCTTTAGTATATCTGATATAGTTTATTGTTTATTGTAGTTTGTGTGTGTATTGTGTATATTAAGCTAGTGTGTATAATTTGTCTGTATTTTATGGATTATGTGTGTGACAGTAAAGGATTTTATTATTATTATTTTTATTAGGTTTCGGCAAACTAACTTCTATCTTTTAATCTTCTATTCTTATAGAACATACATGTTACTGCTATATTAATTTTTTTACATTAAATGGGAATGATGAATTGGCCTGATGGGAAGCGATGGTGAAGGTTGAAGGTTGTTGGTACCATGCTTGTCCTGAAGAAACTTATAAACTTTTAAATGTCCCTAAATAAAAAATACCAAACTAAACAATATCTTTTCCCATTCCCAGGACATAGTCCGCAAAGCGCACGACGAAGAGGAGAAACTTCGTGAGATTGCTTTCATTAAACAACTGGAGGCTGAGAACAGGAGGCACGAGTTCTTGGAGCAATGCAGGTCTCTCACCACCAGGCTACGGGAGATGAGGAGGGAGAGACTTGATAAATTGGTAAGTTTTACTGTATAAACGTTTAAATTGGTAGGTTTTACCGTAAAAGCGTTTGCGCATGGTGCTAGATGGCGCTGTGTGCAATGTCGGAATATATTTTATTTATAAAGGCTGTTATAAGTAAGTGTGGCTTGGCGGTTAAGGCGTCTGCTTTTCAGCGTGACTAAATCTGGTTCGAGTCCGGCTATACACCAATGATTTGTTTTTCAAGTTATGTGTGGATTTGCACTCGTTTATCAGTGAAGGTAAACATCGTGAGAAAACCGTCATGTTTGAAGACTACAAAATCCGACGACATGTGTCTTTCGTGGAAGGAAGACACAAGGTGCGGTGTTGGTAAGATCTTGAGATCCACGGAGGCCACGTTGGTTAGGAGGTGAGGTGTGGCGGTGGTATATGGAGGAACACACCTAAAAACCATCAAGTTTGTTGTTTGATGTCGGTTTAGGAGCAGTCACAGCGGAAAATACTACATATTTCTCCAGAGTTTCAGTATTCAATATTTTTTTTGGAAATATTTTATATTTTGAGTAGTATTTTTCCAATTTGCCACGTGTTAATGCAATCAATAAATAATGTATCAATATTAATCTTATTATAATTCACTAGTGTGTGCTCGCGGCTTCGCTCGCATTAAGAAGTAAAACTTGCATCCCCTATTTTACCCCTTTAAAAGTGGCATTTCCAAAAATCCTTTCTTAGCAGATGCCTACGTCATAAATTCTACCTTCATTCCAAATTTCAGCCCAATCCGTCCAGTGGTTTGGGCTGTGCGTTGATAGATCACTATCAGTCAGTCAGTCACCTTTGAGTTTTATATATTTAGATAGACGTAATCTTTATCTTTTTCCCATACCTTTTCAGGAGCAAAAAGCGGCTCGTGAAGCGGCGGTGGGAGCGAGACGGCAAGCTCTAGAGGCCGCTAGAAAGTTGCACGTGGAGAGTCTACTGGAGAAGAGGAAAGAGAGGGATGCAAGACGGGAGGAACTCAAGGAGTTAAAGAAGCAGGAACGAGACGACGCTGCTAGAGAAAAGGTGAGAAAAAGGGGGTCTTATTACCTCGTTAATGAGGGTTGTGACAAGAATTGATTCGTTAAGGGAGTTCTTTTGGGCACATGCATCGGAAAATATAGTAGAGTTTAGAGTTCCCAAATGAAAAAGAGTGAAAAGTGAGCGAGAAAATGAAAGAGTTTGCACGCAGATAAAATAGGAAATAAAACAAATCTAAACATGATTTGACCTTGAGGGCTATTTGTGGCACGTACTTTTAAACCGTCGTGCGCAAAGTCGTATTATAATTTTAAATGAGCTACAGTGACTTTGGGCGACTGTTTTGGATGATTTCTGTGTTTAATATAATAATAACATATGTGTGGTCATTCGTCATGCCATCTCCGGAACAAAATAAAAAAATATATAAAATAAAGTTTCTTTACGTACAATAGGTAAGCGAGAGATGAATCGCGTTTTCTAAAATGAACCTTATCTCCACAGGCGGAAGGAGTAAAGTCCCGTCTCTCGGCTCTGGCAGCCGCCGCGGAGTTGGAAGCAGACGCACTCAGGTCTCGTATAAGAGACAAACAAGATGCAAGTCAACAGAGATTGGAATCACATTTACAAGCTATAAGAGAGAAAGCTACCGGACCCAGACAACCGGTAAGTGTGGGTTTAGAGCTTTATTTATATACCATAGGATACAAATTCGGTTGTATAAGGTCTTGTATAAGGGACAAACAAGATGCGAGTCAACAGAGACTCGAATCACATTTACAAGCTATACGTGAGTAGGCTACCGGACCTAGACAACCGGTATGTGTGGATTTTGAGCTTTATTTTTATCGAAACAGAGTATAAAATCGTATGTTTAAGGTCTTGTACAAGAGATTAATAAGATGTCAGTCATTCAGATCCTGACAATTGGTATGTGTGGAATTTAAACTTTATTTATATTGAAGTAGAGTACAAAATAGCGTGTTCTCAAGTCTCTGTGAAGCGTGATGACGTCAACGCGTGATGGGACAAACAAGACGATAAGAATATTTATTGTATTCTAAGTATAATAGTCCTCTAAATTAAACTAATTTTAGCGTGTGTAATATTACCCATGTAGGAATAAGAATATACCAGTTTGTCGTTTCATAAACCAAATCATTTTTCTAGACAACATCTGAAAGTCAAGACCAGAACTCAGTTGTGTTGAGAGAGCAGGACGAAGAGATAGCTAAACTAGAACAAGAGAGGAAGGAACGAGAAAGACAGAAAGTGTTGCGGAAGAAAGCTCGGAAATTGAAGCAGAAGATTGTCACTTTGTAAGTATCATATTTCATCATAATTGTCATAATGTAAGGGTAAGGTTCTCATGATAAAAAAATACTTATTCGATATTCTATTCTATCGTATATACTGTAACTAAAAAATATTATAGTAGCAGTTTACTATTAGATGGTCCATACTAGTTTATCACTGAACTGAGACAAAGAAAACTAACAATCCTACATTCGGAGTTCTATAGGCATGTTGTCATTCTTGCTAAAAGTACTTGGTGTGCTTTTATTTTTCATTGCGTTTACAATTAAGTTTTACTGTATGTGATCGACAAGGGATATTTTTTTTAATTACAGGAGCAAAGAGACAAACCTGGGTTACACTCAAGCCATGCAGTCGTTCTTAAGCCCAGCTATGGGCAAGATGCAACGCGCTGTCAACCAACTGTCTGCTATCCTAGCACCACTCATACCAGACTACAAACCAGGAACATACGACTTTGATTCCAATACAAAGAAACTAAAAATCAGCGACGTCGATGAAAAACAAGAATTCAAATACGACTTCGAAGACAGAATATGCAAGAAAAAGAAAAAGAAACGAAACCAAGAAGCGCAAAACAATAACCAAATGCAAAAGAGCAAGAGCCAAAAAGGAACGCAAAAGAAGGACTCGAATAACAAAAACGAGGAAACAAATGAAGCAGAGAAGCTGACGAATGATATAGAGAAGCAGACAAATGATGCGAAAAAGTCAACAAATGATAAGAAACAAACGAATGCTATGAAAGAGATCACACAAAATAATAATCACACAAAACTAAACGGAACACACGAAGAGAAACGTAAAATACCGGAAACCAATTCTCACAAAGAAAAAGACAAAAATGAAACACAGAAAGACAAAAATGAAACACAGAAAGACAAAAATGAAACACAGAAAGACAAAAACGATACACAAGCATATGATACTCAAAGATTGAGTAAATCCAACTCTATTTGCAGTTCTGTGAGTGACATGAGTAGTTATATACGATCTGCTACTAAAGTGGATGTAGCGTTATTGGAGAAACATATTGGAGAAATGTATAGAATGTCCACTGTCAAGGACTGTAATGATAACGTGAGTATCTTTTTTTTTTACTTGAACGGGTTTGCACTTGGCCATAGTTTACCTAACAAAGGCGTTTACCTAAGATGGAGCGTGCTTACCCGATAAGAACCGATTCACTCTCGTTTTTAAGATCGCTGGATTATAGTGCGTGGGGAACGGAGAGTCAGGCAGGGAGTATCTAGCTTAATAATAATAGAATAAAAAGTAATTTGCTTTTTTATGCCTGTTTGTAGCCTGCCTTCATTTTAGTCTTCGGGACATTTAAGGAAATTGCACACAGCGCCATCTAGCCCCGTACTAGTTAACGGATATAGTTTAATATGCTATGCTCAGTTACGTTTTTTCAGGTTTTACATCAAAATAATAATAATGGTTTTGTTATGAGCTTAAAATATTATTATATTTACTTTCAGTTAAAACCTAAAATGAAATCGCAAGACGTATCATTCTTCACAAAAGTGCAAACAGTGAAAACTCTGGGCAGATTGCTCTCTATACTGGCTGAACGGGAGGATTTGCTCGCACAAATATCTGTCAAGTAAGTACAATAAAACACCATTATACTTGCGTCTTATCCCTGCCAGGTTGGTTACCTGGAAGAGATCGCTCTTAGCGATAAGGTCGCCAGTTAAGACACTAAGCTTAAGTTTTAATATTTATGTAAATTTCTGTATTGTGCTGGTGTTATTAATAAAGTGTATATCTATCTATCTACAATTTCACATACACATAAATACAAGATTGTTATATGTAGTTCTCTTGTATTGAATACAATATGAGGAATACTTAAAAATACGAGTAATTTCGCTAGAGTACGTAGTTAGTTACACCACAACCAAAAAGTGTAGAAAATATGGCGGCGCCACTTGTACTTCGGCAGGTATCTTATGAAATTATTATTGGAAATTTAACTTATGTAGGTATCTCAAGAAATGATTATTGGAAATTTCACTTATGTAGGTATCTTAAGAAATGATTATTGGAGATTTCACTTATGTAGGTATCTTAAGAAATGATAATTGGAAATTTCACTTCTAAGGGGTGAAATAGGGGTTGCAAGGTGTGTACGGAACTATTATTGGTAGCAATACTTCTCAACTGGGGCGGAGCCGCGGCCACCCACGTGTTTATTATATAACTAGCTGTGCCCGCGGCTTCGTCCGCGTGGAATAGTTATTTTGGGCATCATATTCATTTTTGCAAACAACCTCTTCAGCTTTATAAATTATAGCTGTTACCCACGACTTGAACCGTTTTCGCAGCGCACGCAACGGAAGCCCTCAAAGATGAACATTTATCTCCGTTTTTTCCACATTTTCCATTGTTTCTTCTCTCCTAGTAGTTGCAGAGTGATGTTATATGGCCTAGAAAGCCTTCCTCGATAAATGGTCTATTCAACACAAAAATATTTTTTCAATTCGCACCATTAGTTCCTGAGATTAGCGCGTTCAAACAAACAAACAAGCTCTTCAGCTTTATAATATTAGTACAGATACAAACTTTGAATTTATTGTTGCTTTATTCTCGATCTATTTCCCACAGGTCCCTCGCCATGGCGGTGGTGACTTGCAGCAAGATGATGGTGTCAGGTCCCGCCGCGGCGCTCTACTTTTTCAGCTCGCCGGGCGCGCCGCACGCCATCAGCCTGCTGTATTACCAACTGGTGAGTAGAACTGTCATTAATGAGGGTCACAACTCCCCCGCTGAAGTGATTCATTGGGAAGTAGACTTGGCTAAAGACTCAAAAACAATATAAATGAATATTCTGGGACATTCTAGAAGATGGTGTTCAAACATTTATATGTCTCTAATTGTAAATGGATCTAAACCCAAAATGAATTATTTCAAATTCAAATTCAAATTCAAAATCATTTATTGCACTCATGGGTTGCTATGCAGATGGTAAATACATATTATACATAAAAAATACAGAAACATTCGCCACAAGCTTACCTTTCGGTGTGCAACTAACGTAGGCTTACTCACATCATTATTACTACACATATGATACACAAAACTGATCATTGTTAGTTATTTAAGAAATACAAAACAAAAACAAACACATTTCTTGCATTTGAAACATAAAATTAGATATTGAAAATGAAAATTAATTGTTGAAAAAGTTGTAAATAAAAGGACCATAGAGAATATAAACGTCAAAAGCAAAATTACAATGTCAAATATTTAAAGCTTATTATGCATGGTCAAACTTATTAAATGTCAGTCAATATACATTATTTTTATTAAATTACACTTAAAATTAAAATTGTTCATTTAAAAAGCTATCAAACTTGTCATTAAAATACATGTTCACATCGTAGTATGCCTTTTCCAATAAGAAACACTTTAGTCGATACTTAAACATGCCAGGTTGTGATGTATCCTTTATACATTTTGGTAGATGGTTATAAATCTTTGTTGGCATAGACAAAACACTTTTACTCATAAATGTGGTATTACATTGTGGCATACAAAGTTTGTAATTACATCGTTTACTTTTTAAATTACAAAACAAATGAAGATTATTGCGTACAAATATTACACACTCATATATATAAATACATGGTAGTGTTAAAATTTTTAAACTTTTGAAATACGGTTGGCAGGAAACTCTTTGCCTCAGACCACAAATTGCACGAACACACTTCTTCTGTGCTCTGAAAATTGATTCCCACTCCGTGCTGTGACCCCAGAATATGACACCATAGCGGATCAATGATGAGACGTGGCCATTATATGCTATCAAAACTGTAGGCCGGCTAACAGTTTTAGCAAGCATGTAAAGTGCATAAGATTGTTGACTCAGTTTTGATTGTAACTGTTTTACATGCTCTTTCCAGTTTAAAGCGTTGTCAAGAGTTAAACCTAAGAACTTAGTAGAGTCAATAATGTCAATTTTTTGTCCAGAGAAAGTAATATCTAAATTGCCTAACCTATTTGCTCTATTACGGAATGTCATAATTTTAGTCTTACTCAAATTTATTTTTAAATTATTAAATGTCAGCCAAGTCACAATATTTCTTAATGTCAAATTTATTTCATTTTCAAAATTCAAAGAACTGTCTCCACTGAATAGAACGGTGCTGTCGTCAGCGAAAAGGACAGTGGGGTGTGTTGTAATCTTAGGTAGGTCATTTATGTAGATGATAAAAAGAAGCGGACCGAGGACGCTTCCTTGGGGAACTCCAAATTTGACATGTCTGCATTCAGATAAGTAAACAACTTCTGTTTTTAGTTTTGGACATATGTTATTTATCTGGGTGCACTGCTTACGGTCACTTAAATAAGATTTTAATAGATTGTTTACGTTGCCTCTAACTCCGTAGGTATCTAGTTTTTTTAACAGCACACTGTGGTCTACGAAATCAAAAGCCCTTGTGAGATCCATAAATAGACCACAGACCGGTTTTCCATTGTCAACTTGCTTTATCACAGTTTGTAAAAATCTATGTACCGCCATATTAATGGTTTTTTCTTTACGAAACCCTAACTGCTCAGGAGCGAAAATATTAAATTTTTCAAAAAAACCATACAAGCTATTATAAATAACCTTTTCGACAACTTTCGACAAAATTGGAATAAGTGCTATGGGACGGTAGCAGTTTGCATCTCGTTTGTCATTTTTCTTAAAAAGAGGCTTAATAATAGTGATCTTTAACTTATCAGGAAAAACGCCATTTAGAATGCACAGGTTGATGACATGACTCAAGACATGAGCAATGGACGATGATACAATTTTTACAACACTCGTGCAAATACCATCATACCCAGTGCTGTTGGTGTTTTTTAGAGATGTTATTACTTTTTGGATGTCTTTTGGAACTGTAGGAGCCATAAATAATGTTTGAGGGTTATGCAAACATGCAGCAGTATTAACATTATTGCTAGTAGCCTGTGAAGTTACTTGGTCTATGAAAAAATTGTTGAAATACGTTGCAACATCCAAAGAGTCAGTCATCATTTTCCCATTAACATTAAGCGCAATAGGCTCATTCGGTGCGGTGCTTTTATTTTTGTTGATAATTTTCCACATGGCTTTGCTTTTGTTACCGGATTGTAGAACAAAATGATCATTTTGTGCCTTCTGGGTGAGTTTAATAATACGCCTGAGTCTCATGGATAATTCTTTGAAGTTCCGTTTATTATCTGCAGAACGGTTTTTCCGATATTTCCAGAGTAGTATGCGTTTACGTTTACTGCAGTTCTTTATACCTGTAGTTATCCACCTATGCTTCACTCGTGATGATACTTTCAGTCTTCTCCAAGGGAAACATAAGTCATAAAATAACTTGAACAAATCGTGGAAATCATTAAAAGCTATATTAGGATCATTTTGATTCAGAATGTCATGAAACGTGAGTGACTCTAAGCATTCCTTAAATTTTTTAATATTTTCGACACTATAATCCCTTCTATCAATATACCAACATTTTAGCGAGCATGTAGATTTTACTGGGCAAGTCAGTAATTGGGCAGAGTGATCTGAAAGAGCCAACTCAACTTGTCTTACACTAGATCCCCGAATATTGCAAATGATATTGTCAAGGCATGTACCACTAACAGCTCTAGTTTGAGTACTGATCATAAACTTAAGGTTATAAGATGTTATAAGCTCTTTAAATTCTCTAACTTTGTTATTTTCGACTAAAAGATCAATATTGAAATCTCCACAAATTATGACTTTATGCTTCCTATAGCAAATATCATCGAGGAGTAACTTTAGTTTTTTAAAAAATTCTTTGTAGTACCAAACTTTTTTCCTGGGAGGTCTGTAGATACATAATATCACAAGTTTATGATCGAGTAGCTTAACTCCAGAACACTCTATAGTTCCTTCAGCACTATATTTGTCAAGATGAGGAATAGGCTCAAAACTATGCATGTTGTGAACAAGAATGCAAGCTCCACCTCGGCGGTTTTTCCTACAGAATGTTGAGCCGAGAGTAAAATTTGGAATGGCAAGTAGTGACGTGTCTTCCTTTTTCATGTTGTGTTCTGTGACACATAATATATCTACTTTAGTTTTTTGTGCTTCTAAATTATTCATATTGATAACAACCTCATCCTTTTTTCCTAATAGCCCATCTACATTTTGATGAAGAACGTGAAGAGCATTATATACGAAAAAAGTTATTTATATTTGAGCCAGTCCCATCATCATAATCATGTGCATTGACGCATGTTTGAGTGCCTACATTAGTTTTTTTATTTACTGGAAGCGGAGTTTGTGTTTGTGCAGCTCGGATCTGAGTATGAGTTTTGCTATGTGCAGTATTTGTATTATTACCAAAATTATTTAACAGAGTACTACGCAAAGCGAAATTGTTTTTGTATCTAATGTGTAGTATTTCCTTTAAAGCACTTCTGCATAGATTTGTACAAAATTCGTATCTTGTAGGTCGGTAATTTTGATATAACATATCAACATAAGTGACATAATCGTATTGTTTACAGACAAGTTCTAGTTCATAATTGAGTTTCTGTTCTCTGAGATGTTGGTTATACAGTACTTCATGAATGAAAACATTTGTATTTGACATTGACAATAGCCAAGTATGTAAACTGCTCTGGAGTTCGTAGGGTATACACTCATTTGTACCGGCGAACAGGACAATACAATCATCTTTTGTATACGATTCGGTCTCACCTTTAGTAGCTTTTAATATATCGAATAATCGTGCACCTGGTTTCCAGAAACATTTAACCTTGTAGTCATCTCCTAGCAACTTTTGCAAAGTTTGTCTCGTGTGTTGTCCCTGCTCATCTGCTAAAATCAAAACCTTCTTTTTTGTGTCCATTTTTTTATAATTGTTGATTTGTGGTCCAGTGAGGTAATTTGCTGGTATACTACTATTATGTCCGTTGTCTAATGGTGAAGAAGGAGTAGGAGAGGAAGCTGCATTTTTCATAAGATTCGGTGTTGTTTTATTTGTGCAAGGTGACTTCTCTGACCTTGGCGTAGATTTAGATCCTAAACCAAGAGATACGATTTCTACCGGAGCATAAGGTTTAGCGTTATTATTAATACTGTGTAAAATTTCTGTTGGCTGAATGACGTCTTGCGTTAGCGGAGAATCATGTGCATTTGGAGGACTATTTTGCTTTGCTGGTGATCCTATATCAGATAGGTCTGCACGATCAGACTCTGCTATATTCAATCTTTTCCTTTTTCGTAGTAGTATGGGACTACGGTGAGTTTCCATGTTACATCTTCGAGTGCGTTTATGATTTACCGGGGTTTGTTTAGGACTGTCATCAAACCCAAGTGTTTTGTATCGATTTACAGTGATTTTTAACTTATCATTCTCTGTCTGAAGTTGTTTGTTTTCTAAACAGAGATTATCTATCTCCAGATGCGCTGATTGTAATTCTGTATTCAATTTCGCTATCTCTTCGTGAAGGTCAAGAACTACAATATTGTCGTGTTGAGTATCCGTCGGTAGACTAAGCATTGAGCTATTGATAAGACTATGATCTGAAAGATTATTTTCAGATCTCCAGTTCCTAGATAATCGAAATTCAGTATTTTCAGTCATTTTTATTCCTCTTAATGCTGGTCGTGAATAGTATGGCTTTAAATTTATAAGGCTGATTTTTTCTTACACAACTGTCAAAATTAAGTCCTTATGTCAGTGTTATTCTGTTTTTGCGTCATCGGTAATGTCATCAGTCAGTTTCGACTTTCGGTTCCGTGGAGAATTTTGCGCCAAGTTATTAAAACATTGCCAAAATTAAAATATTAGCTGTTTTAAGGGTGATTCAAATCAAATATGCACTCCAACGGTTTTAAAATTCAATATAGTGATGTAAGAATTCCAGGAATTGTGTTAAAATTGCAGTTTGTATTCTCACCAGTGGATCAAATTTATGTAGAATGATGCAGGTTATAATGCCGGTATGATTTTAACACTGTAAGTGCACTTTTCCTTGATTATTTATTTAAAATTGGGCCAAGCTCTTGTTTTACTTGTTTACATGGCATTGTTGCCAGTACACACTCTTTTTATCTATCTACATATTTTCACAATTGAATTTAAAATTAAACGCAATTTTTATTTTTTTACGTAAGTTACATACCTCAAGTATATATTACAAATAAAACTGTATAAAAAAGAAGTTTTTCTGCAAAACTACAAACAATACCGCAAAACGCAGTCAAGAAACCGAGAATGGTATCTTGTCTATTGACTTGGCAATGCCCTCTAGTAAGCCATGCCAGAACTATTTTATATCTGGATGAAATGGCCACAGCGCTTGTGGTTACGATATTTTGCTTCATAATAGATCTAGATGGCGTTACTTGGTTGGTTTCATTACGAATAACGCAAAATTTTCAATGTCAGAAAGTCCAAATTACTTATTTTATTTAGAACACGTAATAAAAATATAATAAAAAAGCTTTTATTATCCTTAACCGTAAATCAAACAAAGTTTCAATATTTTTGTTAGTGGTGTTAGTATGTTAATTATTATTATTAATTAGATTAGTTTGTTAGTAAATCTTCATCGGTATAAGGTCCGCCTGTGGCGGTAAAAGCCTCCTCCTAACGTCTTATATATATTAGAACACGTAACATGTATTAATCTTTGTATTTTTTTAAATTTAGTATCTATTATACACACATGAACCGTAAATTAGTTATATGTCATACAGATTTCGATGACCAATGGTCATTTATACATATATATCACTAGCTTTAGCCTGCGAGTTCGCACGCGTTATTATACATATGAACATTATAAACCTAATAAATAACCTAATATAAAATCACTCAATGTATTTAAAAAAAAAACTGCATCCAAATCCGTTGTGTAGTTATAAAGATCTAAGCATACCTTGCTTTATACTATGTAGTGATTTGATTGCCAATTTGCTACATTGAGTAAATGATTAAATTCATAAATATTACGATGCATTTAACAGCGTCTCCCTCTTACAATGCCTATGTTTATCAATCAAGCAAATTTCTGCCCAACAGCACAAACGCTGAATCGTCTCATAAACATGTTTAACCCTACCTACCAGAAGTAAAACATGTTCGGAACTTTTCCCATCTGCCAAAGGGGTAGGCAACATTTTTTCCGGCAGTTTGTTTTGATGTGTTCTATCCAATCAGCGGTGGACAACCTTTGGCTCGATTTAACCCTTATATGTTGTGTGATTTGACTAAAGTTACGCAATCTTGTAATGTATGGGTTTTTGTTTGTATGACCGGTTTGAGTTTGAAAGTTTTAAGTTTATATGTTCTGGTGAAATTTTAATTGCAGTTTTGTTAAACTGCCTGTTGCAAGTTGTTTGTTATTTGTTTATGTAAATATAATAAGGTATAAAGTTTATCTTTCTTGTTGGTTTCGTGGGTCGGATGACACGTTAAATTGTAGGTCCAGGCTGTTTGTCATATTATGGCAGTCGTTAAGCCATGTCAGAAGCCCTTAGGGCGGCTTCATTAACTCTCGACACCAGAATCGGCCTCTCTCATTCGATAAGAAGAAGACTTGTCGTCATTTAAGTTAGTGGGTCGTTATTTTAATATTAATCGTGAGATGTTTACAAAGATATATTGCTTTTAAAGTTCGATCCCACGCAGCCTTTACTTCTCTACGATATGAAGATTTTTCTTATACGTTTCTGTGAAACTTTTAATCATTTCAGTAATGCCTAAAAATCTAACAACTAATTTTCAAATCGTCAAAATGCGTACAAAAGTTTTGAAGTAGAAAAATGTACCTACATGTTACCTCTAGGTAAGTGACATATTCTAACTCTCATCATATTTTCCCAGTAACAAGACCTACAGTATATACATATATGTTTGTATTTACCTAGAGGAGACTCCCGACATGAAATATGAAATATGATATGTAAATAAACAAAGTGTTGCGGTGACGTATAGAGTTACAGTGGCGACCCCGCGCGCCGGCACAAATGTACTTTGTAGGGCTGCCTCCTCATAAAAGTGGAATTATTATTATAGTATTAAAAAAATGTAGCAACATAGATGAAAAATAAAATGTAGACAATATAGGTAGCCGTTTTCTTCAGTCCATCTGATGTTAAACGTCACCGTAGTTGTAAGTATAGCACGCTTGTCTTTGGTCGAATTGTTCCATCTGTTTAACAAGTTTGTTTTGACAATAGCCAAAACAGACTTAGAGATCCGAAGACACGCTTTCGACATGACCTGCGGTAACCCGGAATAAAAAGTAGCACATGTTAATCTAGGGGTCCAATCTATTTCCATATCAAATATCATTCAAATCGGTTCAACTGTTTGAGAGTGAAATAGTATCAACACATACACACTCACAAGCATATGCACAAACTTTCGCCTATGCAATATAAATGTGATGAAATTTATTTATTAACATAAACACAAACGACTTATTACAAAATAAAAAGTGTTGGCATCGTCATACGTTTGTACTTAAAAAAAAGCAAAAGAATAGTAAGAAGCGTGGTGTGATGAACACAAGGATATATTTGTCCGTGTGACAGCCCTAGGATGTACGACCGGTAGCGGTGAGTGGGTGGGCGCCCTAAAAGCGACGTTAATGCATCGAGCGCGCCTACACGAGCCAGCAGCTTGATTGAATACTGGAACACTGGCTGGAGGATAGTGTGATACTATTGCTTGTAAATTATCCAATAAAGAAGAAATTTTATTCTTTAAAAAAATGTAATGTCAAGATCGACGAAAAGAGTCGAGAAAGAAAAAAATGTTTACTTTTAACTACAGCCTGCCTGATGTTTAGCTCCGCTGTAATTTAAGATGTAATACGCTTAATTTGTGCGTAATGGCAGTCACTACTGTGGTCCATACCAACTACAGTAACGCTTTGAATTCAGGATTTTAAGATCCCATAATATTAACTATTATATTGTCCCATAAATTAATTAATACTGCACTGTGGTAATCTGCAAATATTCCCAGCAAAATTGCGAGACTATAAAAAAAGCATAACGCAAATAAACCTAGATTCCGCATTTTTCAATTACGATTCCGTTTATTGTGTAGTAAAATCAGATTAAATTCAACGCATTTTTAGCTTATAATCAGTGATCACAATCATTAAAAACGTCTAGTTATTTGGGATTAAAAACACATAACCTTACCAGCAGCAAGTTAACGCGGGATTAAAATACCTAATTTTATTATTGCCGTATTCGCGAGCAGATTCATTTTTATTGTACTTTTACGATTCGAAGATTATTCGCAATTTGGGATACAAAATTCAAATTGAATCTTTGGGTATAGTTGCTTATTGAATTTTATTATATTTGAGAGAGTTTTAGATGGATTTGACTTATTTGAGAGTTGGTTCATACATGTTATGTTAATCTTAAATATATACTACCTGAACACTGAACAGTGTTCTGATTGTTTGAGTACGTACACATCCCTATTAAAATAAGTTGAGAGACGAACAAAAACTAACGAATATTATGCAATAACAGGTAATTTGAAAAAAAAACAGGATGGCAACTGTAATTTATATTACGTAGTAGTAATGATATTGCCTTATTAAACATATACCGATATTCTGGCCAATAAGGTAGATCGGTAGCTGACCTCATGAATTTGGAACATTCCTAAGAAGAAAAATGATGTTGCCTTTTTAGCGTATGAAAACTTTGTAAAGACAACTTGTCAAGGTTAGTTCAGCCCGTTGGGCTTGGAATATATTTGAGATAAGCTATTAGCATATTTTTTGCATCGAGTATCGACATTTGTGGACCACGTCCGCGGTATCTCATCGCCGCTGATAACGAGACCAAAGGACGAATTAAATTACCCTTTTTATATTTTATTCTCGTAATGAGCCAAGAATTTGTCCCGAACGGTCGGTTAAGTCCTAATTAGAGGCTTTATTTCCTTTTTTTACAACTGACAATAAAGGGTTACGATGCGAATTTTTCGAGCTTTTTATTACGCGGTAGCCGAGATCCGTATTATTTTTATGGAGCGAACAGAAAATTTTAATTTAAAAATAACTGGTTCACGCGGAAATGACTCGGATTTGGAGTTGTGAATGGAATTTTGTGGTCACAGGCGATGCAGTACTGAGATGCTGATTGTTCGATTCGCTCTTGATATGAATGAAATGCTGGATTTATATCCTGGGAAGAAACTGAAACTTGGTATTCCACTGTTAATTGGTATTCCACAGCGAATTGGAGGTATTCCAAATTCATTTAAAAAAATGCCGTAATTATTCATTATTGAAATGGTCGTGAGTTCGACGCAGATTCGTTAAGGACATATAGCCATAGTGGTATGCATGCGTCAATGTCCTTAATTTCTTAAACAAGATGGTTCAAATTCAATTCCTACTTCATCGTTAAATTGTAGTCAAGGTCACGAGTAGGTACAATAAATAAATTTATTTCTTCACGCTTCAATAATATGCGAAATAATACGAGAAAATTAAAACAGAGCCTGTATTTTCGAGAAACTTTGAAACATTTACCCAAAACAAACATCATTGGGGGTCAAAAAGACCCGACATGTCAGGCCAAATCAACACATTCGCTAACCCTACAATGTAACTCTTCACCGTAATAAACAATCGTATTTACGAGATACGAGACCGCTCCGCGACCGTTTTTTGTCTTTTCTTGTATTTCTTTTGGTCTTTTCTGACCGCTTTCAAGATGGCGTCGCCGATAAGAAGCGTTTAACTAGCCGCCGATCGTGTCCGATCCAATAAATGGTATTGTAATTGCGAATAATTTAGAGAATGGAATATAATAAAATGGTGGAAAGAATACTGCTGAGATTCTGAGATCGGCGCGAAGCTGTGTATGGATTTTGCGGCGGATGTACACTTTTTTCTGTGAGAGCTCTTGTGGGAATTTTGTTTTACTAATTTTATTTTTTGATGTCGCTGTTACCAAATAATAAATAAGAGGCCTAATTTTAGGCAAAACTAGTGGATACTGGCAGCGTCGTTCGCGTTATATCGGGATTAAGAATACTCTCGAAACCTTATACTACTTCCATTTAAAAAAATCAAAATGCATCATTGTGACCTTGCGACGTAAAAGATAATAAAACAGACCAACATACATTTTATCTAAGGGTATGATTACTTATTATTCACGGTCCATTAATAATATTGTTGACGTATATCGTTGCAATTTACTCGTACTTACAGAATCGATTGAAATTATAACGGTGTTTGATATATTAAAACAAAGGTCAATGACCACTCAAATATTAATTGTTTATATTTATTTTTGTTTAACCTTTTGTAGATATTTACTTTGATAATGCCCACATTTCCCTTTTAGAAAAAAACTTGTAGAAATTTATTAAATCGTGAAATACTGTGACCAAGCATCAGTGAAAACATAAAAATAAACTAATACATAATTATTATTTTTGTTTCCTTTTTGCCGTATTCAAATAATTCGTACCATTAACTCCCTCATTCAAACGCCCCTCTAACCTAGCTATGTTCTAGTAAAGTGAACTTGAAAAGCTTGCTACTGTATCCAGTAGCTATCATACATTGAATACCATCCTATTCAAGTAGCTATCCTAAACTAAATCCTTGCTAGTAGCTATTCTAAGCTAACATCTGTTCTTTTCCTTCTCAAGTGAACTTGAAAAGCTTCCTACTGTATCCAATAGCTATCCTATACTTGAATATCGTCCTGTTCAAGTAGCTATCCTAAACTATACCACGGAATACAGAGGTGCAAACTATACCTTTGCTAGTAGCTATCATATCCTTGAATATTTTCTATTCCAGTAGCTATCCTCTACTAAACGCGCCTCTAATGGTAGCCGTCAACGTCGCATGATGTAGTAGCTCAGTGTTCTACATTACTCTACTTTAATGTAACTATGCTTTATACAACTTTTACAATGAACAAGTTTCATTATTTTACTTGAAATATTGTGTGTACGTGGCGTACGGAATTATGTACTTACTTGATATATATTGTAAATTTAACATTTTAGTTAATAAATGAATTGAAATTGAAATCAAAAGGAGTCACGATCCTCAGCATAGAGAGATACGACTAATTAGAGATTCTTTAAGGTTTCTTATGCTTTCAGCTACTCATATTCTTAGTCGTATATAGGGTTACTATCAGAGGCCCCTAGGGCGATTTGAAAACTTCACACCATAGTCCTATACTCTTTTACGATTATGAATTCACATTACTAACACTACATAGTATAAAGCCATGTCGTTTGCCGTGTCTGTCCCTATGTACATAGTATGTACGTGTATGTATATACATATGTATGTTAATATCTTTAAAACTACACAACGGATTTTGATGCATTTTTTTATATAGATGGAGTGATTCTAGATAATAATATACGTATAATAACGCATGCAAAGCCGCCGACGAAAACTAGTTGTTCAATTAAGTTATCAGCTGAAAGGTCTGAGCCTAGTCTTGAGATGTAGTACGTATTAGTATTTAAGGCATTGATTGAATATAATAATGTTAGTCCTAAAGCTGCCCCCTTAGACAAGAGGCGTATTTTAGTGAGCGTATTGTCGCTCACTTATAGAATAGAAAGAGCAGTGTATGGGATTGACATGCTACCTACGTCACTCCCATACATTGGTATTTCTATTCCTTAGGCGAGCGCCAGTACGCTCACTAAAATACGGCTCTTGTCTAAGGGGGCAGATCTCGTTGGTATCATTTCGCTCCTCTTAGGGCTACGTCTCTACAGTCTCATTTCTCTCTATGAATGAGTACCAAAAATACTTCTTCTTTGTTCCCAGGGCAAAGACCTCACCGACCCCAAGGAGTTGGAGCTTGCGAAGCAGCTGTCGGACCTGGTGTCGGTGTCTCTGGACGCAGCCCTGTGCGAGTCGCGCCTGCACCCGGCCGGGGACAGCGCGCCGCTCGCCGCTGTGCGGGGCAGAGCGCATCTACTGATCAGGTCAGTTGTTTATTTACTTGTTTAGGTGCTTCTAGGAGATTCTTCAGATGAGACGATACGATTTGTCGATGGTATGGCAGTTTGTAGAGAGAATTCGCAGGTACTGGTTTTACTTAGTTTTTTGGTTCGTCAAAGAGAAGGCGGTCTTTGAGCCATAGTCATAGTAGTCATAGTCATAGTAGTTTATTAATATCAGATTTTTGATACACGTCACAGAAATACAAGTAAAAAATAATCAATTAAAATAATAGTACAATAAAATACAATAATTATTGCAAAACAAAAAAAAAAAAGTTTAATTATTGTACAATTCAATTCAAAAAAATTCATACTACATAGATAGTAGAGGGTAAATTTACATAAAAGTACATTTGTTATATGTATTTTATACCACCTTCATTTTCATGAAGTCATCAAAATTATAAAATGCCTGCTCGATAAGCCAACACTTTAGTTTTCTTTTATAGATAGATCTGGAGGGCGCGTCCCTTATCTCAAGCGGCAGTCGGTTGTAGACGTGCGGCGCGGTCGCATACATGAGTCGAGTCGTCTTCGCAAGCCGGCAGCGCGTGACACACAGACGTCGCGCGTGGCGAACGTCACCCGGACGGTTATCGCCGATGTGCGAATAATCATCTATATGATCCCACGCATACAGTGCTGCCACGCATACGATCGCACGTATGGCTCTTTTTTGCATTTTAAGTATGCGCTCCCAATCTGCGGCGCGTCCCCATAGCTCGATGCCATACTGCAACGTTGAGTGTACTGAAGCGAAGTAGCACTGCCGAACCATGTGGTGTGGCAATATTTCTGACACACGCCACAGTGCAAAGCATGCGCGCGCTATGTCAGGTCTTTGAAAACTATAAGCACCTGTTACTGGTAAAGTATCTTATTTGTGTAAAGATTTGTCTAATAGTAAAAAGGGCATCAAAATGCGTCAAATAGTACAAAGAGATGGAGCTTGAAGCGACATACCTAAAGTCTAGTCTAGAGTGTACCTAGGCCCTAGAGTGGTGCGATAAAGTGAAGGTTATTATAACCTTACACCTCAAATAAAATAAATATCTATGTATGTACCAAATAGTTACCTGATCTGACTTTTAATTAAGCCTGTCGTAATAACAAGTTTGATATAAATAAATAAATAAATAAATATTTCGGGACATTGCACACAGCGCCATCTAGCCCCACACTAAGCAAACGCTTGTGTCGTGGGTACTAGATAACGGATATAATACTTATATTCTTTTCTTTTGTAAATACATACTTATTATACATACAAACAACCAGACTCAACACAAGAAATTATACATTTTTAAAATGCATAAATACTTGTGTCAGGCGGGAATCGAACCCGCAACCCCTAGATTAGAAGGCAGAGCCACTACCAACTAAGCTAACAGGCCAGTCTATATATAAATATACTGGTATATTTAACTTTTGATATGAGTTAAGTTTTCAGTGTCAAAGCTAAATTTTCATAACAGAATCACAGCAGCTGCGCTCAAATATTTCATGATTCTCTCTGAAAAGTTATACTAGTATTTTTTTCTCCATTTTCCCTGCAGTCCTGGGCGGGGGCGTAAAGTAGCGAACGCATTAAGCAAATTAAGTTATGCTCGCGCCTAACTGAATTAAGCGCGGCGGAGCGTGCTTTCATGTTGCTTTACGGCGGATTTATAATGCTGAAATGTGCTCGGTGTTGCTCATATAATAATAACTAAGTATGTATGGTCCTGGAAGAAATCGCTCTTAGCGATAAGGTCGCCAGTTAAGACAGTAGGCTTAAGTTATATTATTTTATGTTAATTCTGTATTGTGCTGGTGTTTTTAATAAAGTGTAGGTATATCTATCTATTTATCTATGGTGTTTTTTAAAGTATTCTACCGTGACATAGCAAGTATGAGTCCGTAGTTCGTCAAGCGAATCATGGTCATAGAAGTTACAAGCTATCGCTAATAGTTGCAGTGCCTATCGCATCATGCCCTCTAATATATACTTATATCAAGAGAGTTTTGAAAGAAAGCATGTTTATTCTTTCACTAAAAAAAAAAGTTTTACGCAATCTTTGGTATGTAGTTATTCTCCAAAACAAAGTTATAAAATCATTTATATCACATTATAGTGTTACTTTTGTGAACTTTAAGTCTCAAAGATTCCTGTCGCAGCACAACACAGGTCTCCACAGACTTAGTGTGTTGCGCAGGCATCCAAAGATATACTATTACCTAAAGTAAGTTTAACTAAGAATAATTGTACTAAAACTACGTATATACATTGTATATTTGGCATAATAAACGATTATTTATTTATTTATTATTACTATTATCCAACAAAAAAATAAACAGCCACACCCCACCGTATCAATCCGGTCATATTTCACAGATTTAAATACCATCTGACAGCATACCGTGTTAATTAAAATGTACGTAAACAATGCTACTGCGACGAGTGCAGCGCTAACCATTGTTTGGCAATTTTACGCAATCCTTGGTTTAATTTGTACGACAGGTTGAGGGGACAGGTTATTGTTTGCTGGAGCCGTTTAAACACTGGATTGATTTCGATGTACCTACACGCAATACAACATATTTGAAAGACAAAAATTTCGCTGAAACGGCTCAGTTTAAATTAAAGGCGAAATTTGGTATTAAATGGATACGGGGAATTAATTTATCCCAAGAATAAGCTACTTTAAAGCAACTTTAATTTTGAGCATGTAAGGTACCGTTTTTTGACTAATGTAGAATCACATTTCATCATCATCATCATCCACAGCCCTTGAGATCCCGCTGCTGGGTATAGACCTCCCTTTGTATGTGCTATCTGCGTTGATCTTGTGCAGACCTCATCCAGGTTGGACCCACGACTTTGACGATGTCGTCGATCGATCTCGCGACCGGACGACCCACTTCTTTCCATAACCAAAAAGAGAATGAAAACATTAAAGAAATTAAGAACCACATTTTATAACGCGAAATTCCTTTTAAGATTTTTAAGTAATTGAAATATGTAGTATAAAATTAGCACATATGGAGCTAAGCTATTGTTACAACATAATCAGCGATATCTTGGTGTCACCCCATCACAGTGGCTGCCACATGTTCTCCATTACATGCGATTATCGATTTAATCTCGGCCCAATACGATTAGTCGATGAAGGGGTGCTTCACTCGATTTAGAACATTGATATTTTAGTAGTTTTTTTAACAAGGTATGGGTTTGCACTTTTCCATAATTTGCATGATGGTAAGCGAAAGCGATCATCATGGTCTAAGATGGAGCTAGAGGATAGGTCTTAAATAGTGGTACCTACTTACTTTACTGTGTGTTTACAGTTTATGTAAATTTTGTAAGCTAATCGATATATCAAATAAGGTTTATATAAAACAAGCTGACCCGAATTCTGTTCCGCCTTAGAGGCAATAAATAAGCAGATTTTGAGACAGACGTGATGAAAAGTATTCTATGTCCGTCTTCTGTTTCTAAGCTACCTCCCCAGCTATTTTTAGCTAAATCCGTACAACCGTTATTGAGTTATTAATAGTGTAACTACCACCACTTTCTTTTATAGGTATATAATATAGAAAGATAACTACGTTTATCACCGAAAACATCTTTACCTCTTATAATAACGCTTGAAAGGTTTTTTTTTCGAAATTAATTATATCAGTATTTTATTTATTATTATTTAAACCTTTTTTTTATTATTTACTACAAATGATACCTACCTATATACCAAGAAAGTATACTCTACAGGTCCTTAGTGATGTAATAGTCTCCCGTGACGAATTAAATACTCGATTCACCCTCCGAATATCGATACTGAGTACTCGATAAGTAATTATGTACTCGATACTTTTAGACCTTGAAGTGTTTGATTGGATTGCGCTTTTGAGATTTTGAGAAAAGGGGGAAGAGTGGATGATTTATAGTAGAAATTTCTATAGACAAAAGTTATATAAATTGTTGGAACGTTCCAGCAATGCTGCTATCAATTCTAAGTATCCCCAAACATTTCTTTTCGAACACTTTCTAGGTTTATCTTCAATGGTCAACTTTCGATCCTCGATAGTGTATGGTTATAAATGAGAGACATAGAGACATTGAAAAATTAATAAAACTTTGTAATTCTCCTACTCTAGGTACTTACTAAAATTGTAATTACATATATATCAATTAATTATCAACACAAATTCATCGCATCCTATTAAGTTATATTATTATTAATACTATTTTATTATTTCCGCTGGTTAAAACTGACCCAATTAATACAACGTATACGTACAATTTCATCGTGTTTTTTTTTCACCTTATTAGTTTCCCTGCTTAAAAATATTCAAAGAAATACCTATGTTTGTTATTTCCGCACCGCCATGTGTACAAAGAAAACAAGACAGCTTACAAACCCATGATCTGTCGACGCAAGTCCAGATGCAAGCAAACATGGACGTAATAAAAAACCAATATTGACATTGAATATTAGGGCAAATAATCAGGGACCCCACGGTTTTTTAATAAATTAAAAATGTCCTCGACAAATTATAGGAGAAATGGTGCGGTTAGAGTTTTAGCGATTTGGGACATTATATTTATATAGGTTTAAAAATAGTACAAAAATCGATCTTTAGATCTTATTTTTAAAGTACACATTTAATTTATTGGTTTTATTTTTAAAAGATACGACGCACAATTTTTTTATTAGGGTGATTATCTAACTGTTACTCATTTAAGAATTCTCGTAGCATAAAAAGGATGAAGCTCATTGTTTGTCTTCTGTGCTTCTTGGAGAAAAGTGTATCCTAGTTGGTATTATGTCTATTAGATAGGTATATACGCTTTATTGAAACACCAGCACAATAGAAAGATTTACATTCAATACAAAAACATAAACTATGTATCATAACTGGCGACCATATCCGATCTCTTCCTGGTAACCAATCAGGCAGGGATATTAGTCATTGAGGTATACCGTAGTCTATAATACACTTATAAGTCGCTGTCTCTTATGCCGAAACGCTAACCGCTCTCACTTCCACCGAGCCTTTACCTACTCCACAGGGTGTCGGCTTTCATTTACGTATTACGGTCGACTTTTTAATTTTGCCCATCGATGGGCGGGGCCGGCATGCTGTCTAATTATAAAGCCGAGTTTACATGTCAATCGGCCGACGACGGGACATTAGGGGACATTACAATTTTCAATTGGTATAAGATAGAGTCAAGTGGAAATTAGAAGTTATGAAGTATTGGCGGCTAAAATGGTGACTTCGTAAATTAATAGAAAACAAGAATAATAAAATAAAAAGTTTGACTAATTATTCATTGCGCATCACAAAAAAAACGGCTGAACGTATTCATCCTGATTTTGATATGTAGGTAGTATGAAGTTTTAAGAGAGACGCAGGCTACTTTTTATCCCGAAACAATACGAGCGCAACCGCGGGCGTCCGCTACTATTAAATAATAAGCAAAACATTGATCATGTGTGCAATGTATTTAAACATTATCCGACATAATGACAATCAAAATACTGACTACACATCCGAATAGTCTGTATCATCTGTCACCATTTTTTGTACATAACAAACCCCTACAATATTTATCAAGTGTCCCGTACTTGCTCTCAAGTGATTATGTTGCGCAGCTCACTCACATAATATCATTTATTTACATCAAACTGTAACACACAGACTGCCTTTGTTTGTACATTATATCTTACATTGATACAATTATCTTATTAGTAACTTATCTGAAATAAAATATGAATAATAACAAGTTCAATAATTTTTTATAGAAATTACTGATATATTTTTATAAGACAGTAGAGCGCGGAAAATTGTCTTAGCTATAGGAAGAGCTGCTTCAAATTTTAAAAGTCTATGTGAATCATTGTCTTCTTTAGAAACTCGATCTTACATTGCTATTGAAGCCTATACGCGGATCTACATTTGTACAATATAGCGAGTATATGATATTTAATACATAGTTCATAAAACTAATATTGAGATAAACGTTAGGCTAATTTGACATAAAATTTCATTTTTTTATTGAAGTAGAGTACCAATAAATTATTAAATCTATTAGGCAAGCGAGATACTTGCTCCACCTAAATAAAGCGTGCTGTAAGTGCAACTTACCCGTGCCTCCCCTACACACGGCCCGAGGGGAAGTCGGGGCTGGCTGGCAATGATGCGCGCTCGATTTAATGACAGGTGACGTTTATGTGTATTGTCCGAGTGATTGTGCGATGTGTCAGTCGGCTTACGCGTTTGCTTTATTGGTTTTAACATTATGGCTGTATGAATGTTTCGTTGATTTTATTGTACCTCCAAGTTACCTATACAAGTTGCTTGCGTGATCATCGCTTCAAGATCTGGTTAAATTCCTGACTATTGAGTGTAATAAAATATTTCTTTTCAGATGATAATTGATCTATGTTTTGCGTGCCCAATGAGAATTTCTGTATTTTTTATATTACTCGTCCGTTAAAGCAGCTTAGGAAACTTAACCCATATAGACCCGCCGTCCCAATGTGGAATAACAAAGGACAGAACTTGCTTGTTTGTGAAGATTTGTATTGTAGACTTTTCAATAAATTTATCGACATAGACATTAAAATATTTTATTCCCATTTCGCGGGCACATTAATCTCTGCCCCCAATGTCCTCAGTTCCCACAAACAAATTATGACCGCAAAAGTTTAGCCATAATCGAATCACCGAAACGGTAACAATTACCCGCAATTTCTTGACACGTGTCAAAGAAATTTAAGCTAAAACCGGCTAATCGAAATTAGACTCTATTGCAAAGAAAATAGATACTAACAAAATATATGTTTCGAAAATGTAAGCCACGTGTTGTTCTATGAAGGACTGTTCCATTAAAATTATTGAGTTAATAATGTCATTCGAATTTGACATCTAGGCTCAAGTAAATACAGTCTATGAATTATTGTTAATAGAAGTAGTGCAGTTTTCCCTTTGCAATTTCACTGGGGATTTGAATAGATATCATAGTTTTGGTTTTATACTCTAGAGAGTTGTGACAGTTTTTTTCTATTTGACGCGTGTCGTGACGTGCAGAGGATTTTATTTCGTTTCTATTTCAAAATTATATTATGTATACATGACTGTATACAAAATATCTAGTTTGAACTTAACCAAAACATAAAGTTTTATGCCAAATAGAAAAGATTACATTTCTCCCCTTTCCTACGGATTTCTTAAGAGAAAAAAAAAAACAAATGTACTCGTGTTTTTATCATGTATAAGTACTAATATAATTATTCCAAGTTTATGCAAGTGTCAAGTATTGTCTATTTCACTTGGCATTGACAATTGACAAAACATTATAAATGTCGATGCTCGTTGGCCATATGCGAGACGCGGTGTGCTGTGAAATCGAATCAAAACATACTCGATTAAAAATATGACGTCGTTTATTAATTTTATTAGCGCGGGTCCATTTGAGCCGCACCTCCCCTAAGTGATGCTTTGGCTGAGTGATTTTTATGAGTTTTTGGACACATTGTTATTTTGCGGGGCACATTTAGATGACGTACCTAATCTTAGGAGTAGGAAAGTACATATACATTCTATATTTTTATTAACTCTTTTAGACATGCTCGGAAAGTAAGCCAAAATTAATTAAAAAGTATAGTCACAGGTAGAAGTAGTTATAGTTTAGAAGCCTTCTTATAGGTTTTATGTTATCATTTAGTAGTGTTAAATAGTAACGTTTTAACTTTCTGTTCCTCTTAAACCACTCCATTTCAAACGTTAGGTATTAAGTATACGTACATTTTTAAATAAGTTAAAAAAAACATGCATAAATCACATTGCATATTGCATTATTTTATATTGCTTCAACGTGCTGCATTATTTTATATTGCTTCAACGTGCATCTGGAATTAATAAAACAGCATCAAAGACCCATATGGCTCTTGCACGACGACTGGTTATCGACAATGAGAAGTCAGTGTAATCAGGTGGAAGGCAATCGATGTGTGTGCGTGTTTTGCCCGATCTCCTCTCGCGGAAAATTAATGTCATTTAGCGTTTTATTGTGTGCCGTATGTTAGATTATGTTGGTTTGTGAAACATCGAGTTATTTTCAAAGATAACTTCCACTGCTTGTGAAAGATTTGTTTTATTAAAGCTATACAAATCAGTCAAGTATTTATCAATCGAAAGTTTTGCATATTTATGATCTGTATCAACTCACATAATCTCACATGTCGCTTCTATAGTTATACTAAGGTATAGTAATTTTAACCCCAAAATCGTTCCCGTACGGTCCCACAGATCACCTATAATATAATTAAACAATAACCGAGTATAATACCGTCTCGGTCGCGTGCCACAAATGCGGTTGTCGTGTATGCACCAGGGAGCGGGTTCGATTACCGCTGACGTCCCTTGTGACATCATCAATGCTATGGGTTTATGGGGAAATATTGTTTGAAGTGAAAATATTTTAGGACAAAAATATAGGTGGTACAAATTTTCGAACCTATTATAATAATTGAATTAACATTTGACCAAAATTTGTAAGATGGAAAACAATCTTTGTGGTCTAGGATAAAACTTGCTTTATCAAGTTATGATTGTTACATTTTTTTTTTCTAAAAAAATACTTTTGGTTGTGCATAAAAATAAGTCTTTGACTCCTTAGAAAGTTGATATTAAGTTTGTTTATTTGTTCATTTGTGACGCATGTAAATCATTCTCGATCAATAATGCTACTGCACAATTGAACATAATATGCTGTTGTGTTTGTTGTTGTTTTGCAATTTGTTACGTTTTTCCGTTATATGTATAGCATAGCTAGGCATAGTATTTTATAAAATTTACAATGACCTCATATTTGAAAAATCAGCGCACGTATGGTTGAAGTAGATTACGCTAAAATATCCCAAAAATAGATCAGAATCCCAAAAGTGAAATATAACCCGCAGCCACCCCGGAACATGTGACATGGCACCGTAACCCTACGGTGACTATATCATATTGACATGACAGACAGACGTCACTGGGGACTGAAACGACCCGAGTGTACAACGAAACCACATTTGGAGCACGGACATAGTCGGTCTAGTAAGAATATTATGGTGGGGCTTGGCCGTTAAAGTTTTTTGAAAAAGTGACGGTTGAGCTTAAGTGAAGTTGAAAATAATATTGCATTGACAAGATACGAGTAGCTAAATCATACTAAAACTGTGCAGCTCTCTACAAGGCCCTGGTTATTGAGAATTACAATACAGAAGAAAAAACTTTACATGTATAAAAACTAATCCAACAAGCATTTGACAATCAAATCTGTCCACTAATAATAATACATTAAACAAATACCCTAAATCGCCGAATACAATACACTCAAATATCCAAAGCACGTCACGCCTCCACTACGTCTATATCTCGATGGTGTCCCGCAGTGATCAGTTGGTGGTCACAGAGACCCTGCTGGGATGTTGGCGCTACATTCAGCTACCGAGTTACTGAACGGTTAAGAGGGATCGTGGTCAATTTGCATTTGGAACATAATTTATTGGTTTGGGTATGTCTAATTTGATTCAGAGTTAGACATTTTAATATGACTTTTTGGAAGACTAATAAAGGAAAAACTAATTATTTAAGAACAATATTATACTAGCTCATTTTATCATCAATATGAATGGGTATTTTCGATAATATTGTGAACTCTCATAATTTCTATATAATATATACTGTTACTATAAATATATAAACCTTTCAAAAGCTTTATAACACGGTTGTTTTGAATTCTAATATCCATGATTCCTATGATCATTTCTTTATCACACTAAGAGATACAACTATTTCTTTATCCTATGAGATATCACTTTCAGAAAGACTGTTTTTCAAATGTTTCATCGAACCGTGAGAAGTCTGCCACTTGGTCACAAATCAGGGGTTGTATTATACACACTGTTGTGATTCGAAGCGCGATAGAATTAAGATGCGAGGTTTAATCAGCTGTGTCGTTGTGCTAGGGCTCGGAGTGTTTATTATTTATTGATTCGACAAGTGCATTCGCCATTTCCCGGCTAGCACATGCGTAGGGTGATTGTTTTTAAACTGTTTGGATCTAGGGTAAATATTTTGTTAATGATCAATATGGTAGGTATTTTAAGGACAAGTTTGCCACATGACTGATAAAGTACTAAGTATAAAAAGTGGGAGAAATCTATAGTCCACAATGACCAATGACACAATACCGGCAATTATTTGGTTTAAAATGTGTGTACGTTAATTCTAGTTTTTGCTTGTTGTATGGAGAGTATAGAGTTTTTCAATGAGGTCGTGAAAATATTTAAATGAAATAAAGCAAGCTGTTTGCAAGACACAATACTGAAACTTCAAGTGTGTATGGAATATGTCATAGTCTAAGGGCATATAAAAGTGTGTATATTCATTTTTAGGCAATTTTTTTACGAAATGTATTTATAAAGCCCAAGTTACTTTATTGTAGTATCTAGTTATATGTACGTACAGAAAAATAATTCACCCCTAACTCTGTCCGGATCGTAGGCCCCGTGTGAAGAACACCTGTGTTTTCGCACGGCACTTAGCGGAGCCCCATCAAGATGCCCCAAGCTGCTTGCAACGCAAGCCGGTGTGAAATTACATTTGCAAACTGATTTTAGAGAGAAATCAATGCTAGTGTTAATTCGTTTGTTAACTATTGCCAAATCGTTAATCTATTTCAAAACAAAATATACATACATTTGTTTTTACATATGGCCACTGAATTTTTTTCTATGAAAAGCGAGCTATGACTATAATATTTGCATTGTTTGTGTAACCTAGCCAACATAAGACGTAACTATAATTAAACTAGATATATACTGGAAGATGATTCTGGCCTCGTAACACAGCCTAACGGCTACCACGAGGTCAGAGGATTCCAAACATTTTGTGACATAATTTCTTTGGCAAATTAAATGATTTTGTATTTTTGTATTAATGTAAATAGCAGAAGATATAGATTTGGGTGTTAGTCACAACACAGAACAACATTTTCTTTAAGATTTCACATTCTGATGAAGTATCCGAAAATCCATCGTTATATTTAAATAAAACCAGGTCGCAGGTCAAACCTGCATGAGGCTGACTAAAGATCGAAGCCAATGGTATATTATAAAAGAGGCCTGTACCCAGTAGTGGGACGAAACCAGCTATTGATGATGATGATGACTTAAATAAAATTGAAAAGTATGTTTGTTGATGCGTTGATCTGTTTCTTCCTATTCAACACCGCCACAGATTGATTTGGTATTGTAGTGTTTATAGTCTCGGTAGTAGTAACATAGGCCTATTTTTCACCGAAATAACGCAAACAAAGCCACGGGCATCTAATAAATAAACTAAATCTAAAGCGCACGCCTCTGTGTCTCTATTCCAGCCCAACA
The DNA here is from genome assembly GCA_964023185.1 of Macaria liturata. NCBI lineage: Eukaryota > Metazoa > Arthropoda > Insecta > Lepidoptera > Geometridae > Macaria > Macaria liturata. The sequence goes on from OZ026822.1 coordinate 6,071,715, forward strand.
TTACGTTCAATCATCTGTTCAACAGTAGTTCTAAGGGGGCCATGAAAGCACCCCCGTGGCGCTGTTGTGCCAATCTGAGTCCATAGAGCTATGGTCGCGGGGCATTGTGGTCAAACTGTGCCTAAAGTAGGATCGTTATGGTTTGTTATGATTGAGTGGGATGTGGTTGTTTTAATTATGTTGTGTCATATTTTTTGCTTGTGAAAATTGTAATGGGGATTGCACTTGGCTATAATTTGCCTGATGGTAAACGAACCATCTAGGATGTGTGTCGTAATTTATAAATATAATATATTGGTTTATTGATAAGATAAGCTTGCTAACGAGTAGAACTGCTGAGCATGGTCCGTACAATAATGGCGACCATTGAAAATACAAGGGGGAAGATGGTTGGCCACCTTATACGACATGACGAATTTATGATAAACATCATTGAGGGAAAATTGGGAGCCCGAAGAGGAAGAGGAAGGCAGAGAATGTCATACATGGACAAAGTAAAAGAAAAGGCGGGCGTCATGTCGTATAAGGAGGTCAAGGAATTGGCAGAAGATCGAGAAGGATGGCGCCTCCACAGACAAGGGCCTTGCCCTTAAATTTGTGATGATGACCAATATTGTAGTATATCGGAAGCCTCGTGTGGTTAGTACTAACTATTGTGTTTTAATCATTTAAAATGGGTTCTTCCATGTTTTGCTTTCATTCCATTGTACATTATAACGCCAAACCTGTTTTCCTCTCCATAAAATAATCATCAACGAAATCGGATTAAGTACTCCAAAAATTTGCATATTTCAAAACAAGGGTTCCCCTCTCATGTGCCATAAACTATTTGTTTACAGAAGTAGACAAACAAAACGAACATGCTCGAGTTATAAGTAATTCGATATCCGCAACTCGATACCAAGTTTTTTGGCCGAATGATCGAATCGGACGGCCCGAGCAATCCAATAATCCAATACACAATCATACCATTACTACGTCGCTAAGTACTCGCGACAGCCCTAAACTACTGAACTTAACAGGAGAAAAACGCGTTTAGTTGGACAGTTTCTCAAAGGACTTACGACATTTTTATTCTGAGCTTGTCACTTTAAAGGAGCGTAAGTGCACCGTTATTTCGCAAGTTGTATGACATGTAAGGGTGTGTGAAAGAGACGAGTGTATGCTGTGCTTGGTGTGTGCGAGGGAGTGGGGCGAGAGTGAAGTGTAGTCGTTTCAGCGACAGATTGGCGCGCACATGTCGCGTTGCGATGTTCTTTTTGCCAAGTTTTGGGATTAGAGAGGCGGTAGTGTGTTAGAAGAGATGTTGTTTACATCGATATTGTGAGAATTCCTGCTTCTATTGTGTTATTTTATTAGATCAGTCAAATTATAACGTTAATGGAAATATGTAGGTACCTATATTTGTAGGTGACTAGAAAATATTAACAAATTTATGTGTCCATTAAAACACGACAATTATTGATGAGCTATTATAATGATCTGAATATAATGAGGGCTGAGTGATCAGTTTTTTTTTTATACCTATTCCTAATAAAAACTATGATATTAGCATCCATCCCATCTCTACCCATCTCGTCGTACAAGAGGGGAGCCCGGGGCGAGCGGCACTTGTTTGTGCGATTTAATTTCATTTATCAACGCATTACTTACTTACTCGCCGGAATTACTTAGCGGGATTACCCCGATCTACCCCCCGTATGTTATGTACTTGCCTATTAACAAGTATTATACGAGTTTTCTACGAATTTAGGCTAGAGGGCGCTGTGTGCAATGTCCCGAAATATTTATTTATTCTGTCTTAAACCGACTTCAAAACTTCGAGATTCTCGATTCGAGCACAAAATTAAGATTCGACTAAATGTTCCTGTATTTCTTTATATCATCGGTTTCCCGTGGTAATACTTGTATCTGTCTTAGTCCTAGTTTATAAGTATATTTGTGGTATATGTCCTAATTTATCTCCATACCAAATTTCATTGAATTCGGTTCAGCCATTTAAGCAAGAAAGAGGAACAAACAAACACACTCACTAACTTTCATCTTTATAGTATTATAATATATTAATTGGTGAGATGATCAGTTTTTTCAACTTTGCGTTGTTATAGGAAATCAATGTTATGAAACATAAATAACAGCTCCACAGATATCAAAAACTCCAAAACAAACGATAAAATTTACTCCATGAATGATGGATGTGCATGAAAGCTTCATGAATTATCACAATTCATATGCCTGATATAGTGCTAGTTATTTTCACGTATAGCTACAGGTTGATATTTTTATATCATTTATTACAAACATTGCTTATCAAATATGCTGTAATTCAATACTTAGTTTGTAGTTCTGAAAAAAGCTGTTAGTAGGTACTTGTACCGTAAATAGTTCGATATTTAAAAAGCAATAACCGTTAAAAACTTAAAGCTCGTTATTCTTTTCCCTTTAAGGCTGACACCCATATCAATAAACAACTAAGTAACACGTTCGCTTTTCAAAATTTAAAAAAACGTATCTCCTACATTCCACACCCTGTGTACTATCTGCGGTGGCGCCAATGATTCATGGCACACGTCGTCCAATCACGGCGGGTTCTATATTCAAACGCGCTAATGGAAGGCGAGCATACGAGAGGCGCCTGCGCATTTATTCATTCTGGGTTGCCATGTATAGTAGAATTGCCTATTAATTGAAAAGAAAAAGAAATATTAAATAGAAATAAATCTCTTTAACTATTTGATATACGATTTTGTACATTATTCGGTTGTGCAATTTTTGGGGCCATTAGAATTACTTGATACTTCCATGTCAATTTATGATAAAGCAGTGGTAATTATTAACACAACACACCATCACAGCACAAAACAACAAACAATCATTATTTAAGCTAATTAGCAACAAAGCTAAATCTCCACAACCTAAAAAGAAAAATAAAACGGTGAAGATCAAAACAGCCACAGGCAACCCCAAAAGAAAGCACTCCGCCGCCCAAAGAAAAATTTACGACTCGTTTAAAATGTTTTCGTTCTTAATTTTTAGTTAGATTAACTGCGCGGACGCATTTCGGCGCCTTTTACATCCTAATATACGCATGCCCATTAACGACTTTGTGACTTAAAACGTCCAGTTGATCGAGACCTACCAAAACACTGTTGTCATGTTTGTCTCTCTATAGAATGAAAGAGGTTTTCGTAAAATGGATGTGACAGCGAACGTCCAGCGAAGAAAGACCTGTCGTATTTTATGTGACATCTCTACAAAGTTGGTTGCTTGTTGCGTTAAAGAGAAGACCTTTAGATCTTCGATAAGTGGTTCTAGGTCAGACCCGGTGTACATGTTAAGTGTGTGAGGTATGTTAATATGTTGGATTTATTTTAATTGCGTGGAAGGAAACGGGAAGAATGTTTTTGAACTGTGAACTTAAATTTCGATGTTTTGATGTGGAAGTGCTTTTTTGTTGGCGTTGGTTTGAGTGGTTGCTAAATTGAGACTGGAGACTGGAGATTGAGCTCTTGTTTATAAACTCTTTAAAATATTGCCAGCTTTTCAAATTATTAAACCTAAAAAGCCAAAATTTTCTAATTATTCATACTATTCATTATACTCAACAGAAATTATGTTTGTTGCTTTTTTGGTATACTTGTTCTTCTTTTCTTTTTCTTACCGGTACAAAGTCACAGATTATAATTTTTTTTATTTTAGTAGATAGTGTATGATATGGTGATACTCTTATTATTTATTCCTGAACAACCGCAAATACATACCAGTAACTCATAAAATTAAGTCATAATATGGTTGTAACTTATGGTAGGTACCCAAATTCTCCAAACCTATTATTGCTATTTAAAAGACAATAAATCAAAACATTTTTAAAGCAAATGTGCTATTTTTGTAACAGGTGTTTCTGACATAAAATCGTAATCCTTACTATGCATTCAAAGGCGTGTCGATTTAAAAAAAATACACTTAACAACAGTTAGGACTGTACGAAAAAATATATGATTGTTTATGATTTTGCCAAGTCATGGATCTGGGCCGTGACAGGGAGAACTGTACTCGTACGTATAATAAAATAAACTGTTTATCCTTTCGTCATCAATATCAAATAAATATAAAAATACATAAAATACAATATAAGATAACGTTCATAAGTTATACCTTCAAAATGTGTAACTTCCCTGATTACACTAAAGTTTTCTTATATTCATCAAGTTTCATATTACATAGGTACATACATAAATGTAAAAAACTATGTACTTCCCTTACTGCTAGCATTTAGTACAGTGTACCCTACTATCGTATGTCCCATATTGAGACATCGAATTTATTACAATTTAATGTACGCAAATAAAATTCAAATGTAGTTTGAACAGATTTGATCCAGCCCCCTCTATGGTTCAGTGGATTCGGGTGTGAGTCGCTATTGTAGGAATATGTGTAGGGTATTGTAGGGTCAGGCTCATTTACATTTTGCATGGTATGGATTTGACATGTGTTTATTCCATAAGAAAAAAAAAACATTGAGATTTTTTTTAAACTAAAATGAGTTTGCACTTGATCCTAGTTTGACTGATGGTAAGTAATAGCTAAAAAAGAATTTATTTAGTAGAAATCAAAAGTATATCATAAAGTATATCATATCCTGTATCTGTATATAAAAACTTAATAATCGACCTGATGACTAAAGTTAAATTTGGATATATTAAAATAATTTCGTACATTATTGCTTAAATATTTTTTTTTGAGCCCGATCTTCTTAAAAACCATTTCTTCCCAACTTTGATATTGTGCCAATGATGCTTCCGAGTTCATATATTTTTTGTGCCACACTTCTGAAGTAGGTACTCTAAAAGCAGCAATGTTTTTATCAAAACTTATCCAGTGTTGTCATTTCATTGTTGGTGAAATTACCGGTATTGTGTATCTATAGCAAAATCAATATGACATGGGCTATTAATCACAGGTTATGATAACGTTATTATGCATTTATTCTGATGGTTCTTTACATTAAAGATATTAAGTTAAGTAAAGAAGTTTTATCAAAGACAATTAAATTGTTGTTTTACAAGAATGAAATGTAAATTGTAGAACGCCCCGTTTCTGCATTCGTTATGATATTGTCAGGAAATTACAATTCAAATATACCGATAGACCTGGAATGTCACCACAACCTTTATTTATTCTAAGCAGGACCAACGTAACTGACCTTTTAAGGCTTTGACGCAGACGCCACGAATATTTAAGATTATGCTATCTTAACCCTTTGCCTTGAGTGAGGCTATGACATTATCGAAAAATTTACATAAACCGACACAACTGTTCCCTTGCCATGGACTTTATAATTCAAGAAATAAGATCGAAAATAAAAAAGCTTCAGTGGTAACAAAAATTGTAAAAAACTTCGTTACGCCCGACTGACCAATCGGGGAACGCTAATTCGAATTCCAAATTCAAATTCTTCGCGTTCTCCTGACGCCATCTTTTTTCTTTATATTTTCGTCTGGCGCTGGCAACACAGAAGATTTTTATAGTTGTAATTAATTGTCTCAATCGAATTTTTATGTTGTGAAAGTATTTTAATATGTCTATTTTGTGGTCGCATTTTTGAATTGGCCGCCTTCCGGAAACATTTGGAATTGTTTATTTGTCTGTGGTAAAAACACTAGTGGTTTTATATTAATTGATTTATATTTTACTGGCCTATGTTCATATAATTTTTAGTTTTGCAATGCTTGTAATTTTATTTGAAATGTTAACGTTCTCTATCAAAATGCAATTTGCCGAAGTATGTACATAATATTAATCTTCATTGTTGGCCAAAGTCTTGGCAATATTATATTAAATCTACGACAGCTTAAATCCGCTTGTTCATACTGTACCATCACCAACCCTCTCGAGGCTTGTGATTTCTACGCTGGCTCCCAAACTTTTGATCCAGTTTGGGATAAATATTAAATATTACAAGACATCACACAGTCACACCATCTAGCACCATGCTAAGAAAATGCAAAATAGTTTAGTATTTAGTGAACCATGAAAAAATATCTGTATTTAATTTGCATGCTGAGAAGTATATGATGCATAAAGCGGGTAAAAACATCAATGTCCATCAACACATACTACATATTGATAAAATGATTTAATAGAATATTTAACATTTGTGTATGTGTCTACACTCAATAAAATATAGGTATTGTTTGTTCACATATCTTAAAACAGATGTGTAACTATTTTCCAAATAAAATTCAGTGAATTAGTTTGCTAGCCAACACGCAATGTGTCTAGATATCAATATTATCAATCAATCCAATCAAATCATTTCATTTCAATTACTGATCACAAAAGTAAGAGGTTTTAGAAAGCTGCACCTCTAATAACGTACATTTGTCTTCATTAACTCTGAAATACTAGGTTGATTCGACCTATCACAATATTTATACAAATGGCATCCAACAATTGACGTTGAAGCCAAATAACTGTGGCACCACTTTGTCTGTTAATGCAAACAAACAATAAAAAACACTGTAACAAAGTAATAATGTGGTGTTAATCACCTATTAGAATGGGTGCCAAATGCATCGGTCTCGTAACAACTGAATTATTTATTTGAATGTGAATCTACGATGTCTTTGTTTTAGCTTATTATTATACAATTTTATAAAATTTTGCGACAATATCCTTCACAAGTTGAAACATTTTACTGGTCTTCTTCTTCTTCTTATCGAATGAGAGTGCCAACTCTAGTTTCGAGAGGTAATCAAGCCGCCCTAAGGGCCTCTGACATGGCTTAACAACTGCCGTCCTATGACAAACATTCAGGACCTACAATTTAACGTGTCATTCGATTGTGCCCAGAATGAAATGCCACTTGTTGGTCACCCATCCAAGGATTAAACGCGTCACATTGGTAATCAAGAGTTTCAATGTTTTATAATACAGAGATTTGAAGGTACAAGTTGAAAGGTTTAAAATTTTCAATGCATAATTAAAAGATTGTTTAAAGTTTGAGTATCGCAGATTCTCTCTGTACTTCGGTACAGTCAGTGCAAATATTTACTCGAGATATAATTGGATACCCGGTGAAGATGCCGCTGCGGCGGTTTTTAATTTGCCAATATTTTTTTCCAATTATTTTCTCGCTCGAGATAATTGAATATTTGAGGGTTGGTAATCCGTGCTTACTCTTACATAATTATTGTGTATTTCAGTCTCTTTGTCATCGATTTCAAATAAAGGTTTTCGATTGTTGTGTTTGTGTGTGTGTGTTAAAAGCGAGTGTGGCTCAGCGGTTCCAGTGTATGCTTTCAATCCAGACGCACTCTCGTTCGAATCCGGCCCCCACCAATGACTTGTATTTTCAAGTTAAGTGTGGATTAGCACTCGCTTAGCGGTGAAGAAAAACAACGCGAGGAAACCGACATGTTTCAGGACCACAATATCCGTGGACATGTGTCTTCCGTGGAAGGACCTGGGCGCCCACCACGATGTATCTGCCCATAAGAACTCTCCTAACGAATTAATTTTGCGGGGGAGTCACGACCTTCAGTCATGAAGAAATACGACTCAAACAGAGAGTGTGTGCAATACTTATCACCTACATTTTTGCAAATAACAGTCAGGCATTCGACTACTGAAATAGCCACACAAAGGCCACCAAAGCAACACCTACACAAGTGACTCTGGCCAAAGGTTGGTCGTCCCTTTACTAGAATACAACTGGCTCACAAAAGTGACCGCCGGAACACACTGCATGCTCCTTAATTACTAAGTAAATAAGTCGGAGTATTTCATAATTGACCACTGAGACTAATCTCGGCTAAGCTTCGATGGTCTCTCTCCACCCAGGCACTTGTTACGTTGTTACTGTTCGGGTAAACAGGACACTGTTTGTGTTCCATCCGGATTTGCATGCGGCCACTTAACGGGTTGCCCGGTTTAGGGTCTAAACCCACTAAAAGCGGTAGCGGTTTTATGCTTTTAAATATGCTTCGAAAAAGGGAGGTTCTCAATTGGACCAATATATTTTATTAATAACTAATTATATGATTGTAAGGAGCTAGGCTGGCTAGTTTAGGCAGAAATGGGGAAAATGCCCAAAACGCCCCAAGCGTATAGTTCGCAAATAGACGAGTAAGTTATAAAGTGACTACACTTTCATTGATGCCAATAATTCCGGAAACCGCAGAGAATGCGTTTAGACCTTTAATGAATAAAGCCAATATTGTTCGTGTATCTAGTTAAAATTGAGAGTTTGAAAAGTATAGGGATGTGTACGGTGCTTGCTTGATGGGTAGTTAATGTGCAGGAGATGAGATTAGGGATTATCTCTACTACGTTGATTTTATTACCAGACTCAAACTGTATGTTTGTCTTTATAAGAGTTTATCATCTCCACGAGGCTATACACGCAAATATTTTTAAGACAAATGATTAATTACCGGTGTCTTGTCTCTGAGTACCCTGTCACTTGATTTCCAGCATTGGGTCACCAAGTTGCCTGAAGCGACCTCCACAAAAGCGATATTTATATCGAAGATACGCACGGCACGGGGACTAATAGGTTTTTTCATCATTTTCATTCACTTGTCACAGTTGTCACCTACCAAAAGATAGATAAAAGCGGTGGAAACTCTAGTAATCCCTGTGCCGTTTTAGCCCTTAGCTATACCCTAAACAATTACCGATAATACCTACTAATTACTTCTATGAAATTGTATGTGTATCTATAACATTATAATCTCTTTGTTCCAGTTACCTGTGTCTGTCTGGATGTCTCTCCCGCGCGGAGCAGGCGGGCGAGGCGCGCGAGAGAGTGCAGACACTCGTCACTCTGTGCGCTGACCTCTGCCAGCCGCATGCTGCCGATACGGTGAGTTTATACATAGATGCAAGAATAATAACATACTCCGAGGGCAAAAAGTCTAAAAAGATTCTTAGAAAAATTATTTAAAATTCTCTCTAGTAAGTGACTGTTTAAGCATCCTCAATCTCAAGTACATAAATTAGAGGCAAGGCTACATTACTAGTTTGTACATTGGCTTGCCATATTAAGTCTTGCTGAATTCTTGCGTTGCATTTGTGGTATTCTCGTAAATACCACAGCGCTCATTACTTTCTAGTAATCAGCACGATGCTGAATTGCGGCTGCGTTGTGGTAGATTTATTTATATGTATGTGAACATAATCTTTTCTCTTGCAGGGTTCAGACCGCGCATCAGCCATCCAATCTCTCCGCGTGGCGCTGGGCACAGGCCTCATGGGGTCCCGCGCAGAGTTTTGCATGCTGTTCGCAGCCGGCGCCGAGCTGTCCCGCAGCAGAGACTTCGTGCGAGCCGCCCGGACCGCGCATCTGCTGCGCCAGCTCGCTGAGCTTGATCATCAACTTGTTCAGGTTAGTTGATCTGGGTCTTGAAACAAGGCTCACGGGGACTCGGCAGAATTTTGAATACTGTTTGACTAATCTCTTCGTATTGATCTTGAAACAAGGCGTATGGGATCTCGTGCAAAATTCTAAATGTTTTCGCAGCCAGGGCAGATATTTGTACGAGTGCCATGTTTAGATACACATATAGTTATGTATGTAGGATATATAAATATAACTTTCTAGTATTTTCAAAAACCTTAGAATAAAAGCCCTGACGTACTAAACTCGCTCTTTAGAGGTTATGCGTTAGTCACCAGTTATCCTATCTAATTTGATACTTTTAGACATCTTTCTTATTAAACAATAAAACCATTCTTGGTTTAACTTTTAGCCTCGTTTCTTAGCCGTATATCTCTAAAACTTCACAATATACCTGATACCGCATGCTCGTCGCGTCCTCTCAGCCGCCGCAGTATTTGCTCAGCGTCCTTAATTAGTGGGAGCATCGTTACTGGTGTTTGCTCAGATCAAACATGGAGGATGCACGATGAATGCACGGTAGCCATACTGGAGGGCCCAGGGTGAGCTTTGTGCTACTGATGGTTAGTTGAAGATAGTTTGACAAATGCTTGGACCTGAAATTAATAGGGACTAGAAATTCTTCTAAGCTGACCATATTTTATGATGTTTTGGGCCATACCTAAGTGATTTTAATATTAACCTTTTTTTTAAATGGTAAATTGATCATGTTAATTTAAGTGGATTGAATTGAATATATAATGAACATGAACATGATTACCTATATTTAAAGAAATTGACGTATTTATGTATAAATGAATATTATGATTATGATTATGATTAATATTGACAATGCTTGATAAGGTCAAACAAGTACGTATATACGAAAATATTGCATTACCAAATCTCGTCAAATTTGTCATTACTGGAGATAACTTTTTCATTGTTTTTTTTTTAAATCTATCATCCTCCATATTGGTACATATTAAAAACCTGTCAATAAAAAAAAAAAACATACAACACTAAAGCATTCTCAACATCTCGACATAACCTTAAACGGTCAACATCGTTACTAAAATTATTCCCTTTGTCCATTACAAAAGTGACTTCAAATCCGCGCCGGACCACCCCTTGGCATCGAAAAGTGCGATAATTGCAACCGATTGCCAGCTCAGTGCCCGTTCGAGTGATTAAATAAACGCGCGGCATCATAATTTCAACTGTGCAAACACGTGCGTAGAAACTGCGGACTAATCTAGGATTTTTGTGCGCTAGGGGATGGGTTGTTTGTGTTGGTTTTACGAATGTAATGTAAAGTGTAAAGAGATTGGGATGTGGAAGTTTTTGAATCATCATCATAATCATCATCCACAGCCTTCTCAAACTACTGCTGGGTATAGGCCTCTCTTTGCTTGTGCCAGCTGCGTCGATCTTGTGCAGACCTAGAATTTGAATATTAACATTATTTTTCAAGTTTTGCGCAGTTTCTATAAAGTGTGTAAGTGTAAAATATATTCTTCGAAAGATATCACAACCATCCCATCCTAATAAGCTCGCCTTAAATTTAAAACAAACCAATTGACGATACTACCATTGTTAAAAAAACAGTACATCTTCTTAATTAAAGAAGAACCCAAAAATACACATTTTGGACCACTAATTTTGTCTCTAACAATTAGATGATTACTTCTTGTATTTATATATATATATATATATAAATACAAGAAGACAATATATTCTGATTATCTTCCATACTATTATACGTTTGTCTAAAGATTTAATTTCCCCATTACAACGATAGAAATAATGAAACCACACTGATTTGCGAGTAAATTGAATCGCGAGCGAAAGGTCAAACAATTTGAAATCGCTACTCGGCGGAGCCAATTTATATGGCTGTAGAGATGTTCAAAGCTGTTATTTACAAGTTATCGATACTTTTACTAAAGTTGTTCGGAAATAACCAGCTATATACCAGTATAAAACCATATAACAAGTTTGGTTAGTATTTGGCTAGACGGCGCTGTGTTACATGAATGAATTAAGATGATGATTAAATGGGCATTTATAATACGATTCTACAATGATACTCCTAATTTTAAAGCAGTATTTTAAACTATTTATAAGGTACATATTTAATTAACATTTATTATTTAGATTGTTTATTTCTACTATTCAATGTGATACTAGATTTTGACCTGTTCCAACCAGGCAGCCGTCCTTCTGCCAAGAGATTTTTACCAGATCACAATCAAACATATCTACAAAACATCTATAAGTACTAATCTACATCTACATCTCAAGTCCGTCAGTTCCACCGACTCGCCCCATCACTCGACCAATGTTTGCGCAGCACTGCAAACATATTACCCAGACGGGAGCCAGTATTTGCGATTCTAGCTACTGGCCCCAGTAACTGTGTTTGTACAATGCGAGTAACTGTTATTGACTACGTAGCCTTTTCTGAAAGATAGGCGGAGGACTAGCCTGTTAGCTTAGTTGGTAGTGGCTCTGCCTTCTAATCTAGGGGTTGCGGGTTCGATTCCCGAGCGACACAAGTATTTTTGAATTTTAAAATTTATAATTACTTGTGTTGGGTCTGGTCGTTTGTATGTATAATAAGTTAGTATTTACAAAAGAAAAGTATATAAGTATTATATCTGTTATCTAGTACCCACGACACAAGCGTTTGCTTAGTGTGGGGCTAGATGGCGCTGTGTGCAATGTCCCGGATTATTTATTAGTATTATTATTTACTGTTTGGTATTTAAGAACTCAATTTCATAATATCTTATATATTGATTATTACTTTTATAACATATACAAAGTAGCTAAGCTAGTGTACATATTCCTAGCAAGGTACAATTTGAGGTTATTGAATTGAAATTAAATATTGACTATTTTACGAGCATCACACGACTCTTATTAAATTTATAGCAATGTTTTGGAACTGTGTCTTCCGTGGGTCAGATGACACGTTTAATTGTAGGTCCCGGCTGTTTGTTTAGTACGGCAGTCGCTAAGCCATGTCAGAGGCCCTTAAGGCGGCTTGATAAACTCTCGACACCAGAGTTTCGAGAGAGAGAGTTTCAGAGACTCTCATTCGATAAGAAGAAGAAGCGGCTACAGAAAATTTTTAAAATGTTGATGTACTTAAAATGACTAAATGAAAATGAAAGTCACATAGTAAAATAATGCGCTCTAATATCTTACCTATTTTATTAGGTCTCAAAATATCAAACTAAAAAAAAAAATACTCAGGTTAACTATCTGTAGTTTTACAAAATTATAAGGTATTAACATAGTATTTTAGCACACGCATACTCTTTCAAACTTGCATAAAAGGAATAACCTCACTAGTTAATTTATTGCCGTCCGTTAAGAGTCATTATGAAGCCACGTGCCCATCCCGCCTCTACTCGAAACTAAAACAAATATTGAATAAAAAAATCACAAGTCCACATTTGCTCGCCGTATCATGTTTATACCCCAGTGTATCAACGTAGGCGCAGAATATTACAGAAGGCTAAATACGTACATAACTTTCGCGAATATATAATTTAAGTATATTGTTAATGTTTTTTATTCATATTATTGCAAGTCTTTCTTACACTGAACAGTCAGGCATAAGACCATTAGGTAAAATGAAAGTTACGTCAATACTACATCAGTTACGTCAGCGCCCGTAGCTCAGCTAGCGGAGGCAATCGCATGTCGACGCGGTCAGTCCTTGGATGGGTGACCAAAAAGTGGCATTCCATTTTGGGCGCTTCCGTGGATTGGATGACACGTTAAATTGTAGTTCTCAGCTGTTTATCTAGTAAGGCAGTCGTTAAGCCATGTCAGAAACTTTTAGGGCGGCTTGATAAACTCTCGACATCAGAGATGGCCACTCTCATTCGATAAGAAGAAGAAGAAGAAGAAGAAGTACAACATTGGACAGTAAATAATAATTACACAATTATAATGATAAGTTATAAACTGTTATTAAAAAATCGTAAGTTCACGATACCCGTTGTGTGTAAGTGAACCGATTTCTTCTTGACCAGCGTGCTAGATTATAGATTACAACGTTGCTTGGCATCAGGCGAGTTGTAGTCAAGGGTAAGCCTATAGAGCTATTAAAAATACCATATAGAGTTAACGTCATACACAAGAATTGGTCTACATGAAATACCAAATTTCCTATCAGTAATCTATCTGACCTACCCTACTCTGTGTATATCCGCGTGGTTAGTATCCCCGGCGTATCTGCTGGTATTCCCTGGTGGGTAGCAACTTTGACGTCTGCCTACTGACGTCCTCCTTCACTCTGGGGATGGCAGGGACGTACGGTGTAAGGAGACACAGTTGCGGGACTTGCGGATTTATTAATAGAGTTCTTAGTACCTAAAGTTATCAACTCACCTATGTGTGCGTTATTAGATAAAGTTTGAAAACGATGATTTAATTTGGCTTACCAACGAGTTTCCCAAAATGTCATTTTATTTAATTATAAGCGTAATAGAGGTTAGTTAATATAGTCTTAAACTTATTACTGTTTGGGCTCCATATTGTCGTATTATCGTAACTTACATATATATCTAAGTATTTTGATGTTGCGTTTGTAAGTTGAATGGAAATTAAAGCACAAGTAACAAAATAAAAATATAAACTATAACTACACTCTCACGATCAAAGATCAATCAGTAAACATAGACTGAGCATATTAATGTGAATTTGATACTTCCTGTCAGTAAGAGGTTTCGATGTAAATCTGTAGCTTGTTGTAATTCTACTGTATTTCAAATACTTTGCTCACGGAGTAAAGCCAGAGCTAAGTAACTGTCTTCCCTTCTACATCATTATGGGGCTACACTATTAGGCATTACACGATTACTAGTATATTAGCCACAGCCGCAGATGCGTGGAGGGTGCTCTACTCCAGGATTGTGGCAGATGATTGCTTTGTACGCGGGACGTGATCAGATGGTAGATTGATATCTTTGGGACGGCGAGAAAGTGGGTAGTTTTGACCACCCCGGTGACTTTGTGAAAGACTGCAATTTGAAAACCAAAAAAAGTGGGATTTTTTATTGATTGAGTATGGCCAATTCTGGTGACGAGAGTTTATCACGCTGCCTCAAAGGCCTCTGAAATGGCTTAACGACTGCCGTACTTTGACAAACGGCTGAGACCTTACTATTTAATGTGTCATCTGACCCAACGGAAGCGCCTAAAAAGGACTGACCGCGTTGACAATTGCTTAACTTCGGGTATCGCATGCGATTGCCTCCGCTAGCTGAGCTATGGGCGCTACTGAAAAAAATAGACATTAAACTACTTGAATAAAAACATAAAAAGCGTGAATTTGAACATTCAAAAGTGTTTTACAGTAAGTTTGGTTGAACATAGAGGATTACATAAACTAGGGCTTTGTGCGGATTACTGGCTTTACACTAATAGGTAAACCCTGGATATCACACTAGATCTATTCCTGTGTTGTGAACACATGTAAGCAGTACATTGTATGTACATACATATATTCTTATTCCGACGAGTGAAGTAAGTTATCCTAAAGCTCTCTCGTCAGTGTAAGTCGTCGGTTCCGTTAATAGATCACATTTGACCTCGACATCGCGTGTCCGCAACGTCTAACTCACTTGACCCGAGATTTCACCGACCATGGGGACTACTCCGGTACTCTTAAGGTCCACTTGGGCAAAGTTTTTTAAAAGCATTTAGTGAGAACATTTAGTAGTAATATATGGCTAATCGTTTTTAAGAGCCGTTGTGCAAGCCGGCTTGAAGATTTGATCTTATAAGACTTGGTAGTTAAAAAGCGTTCTAATTCATAGATAGTGAGATTAGCATAGGGAAGATTTGTATGTAAAGCTGTAAATGTGTAAAAAAATGTAATAATAATAATAATAACGTTTATTTGACCTTAATAAAAAGAAACAGGTATAGCAATAGTGAACATTTGAAAATTGTACTAACTATGAAATAGGGCTTAGGACTATACACTAGTTGGTGAACCCTGGACATCCAACTAGGTCACCACCTGTGTGATGATGTCCAGTTATTTGTTATAAACAAACAATAAATCTAGTAATAATATTGAGGATAAAAGTTATGAAGTTACGGTCTTATTTATAAAAAATGCCTATAGTATGCTTTAAGCATACTATAGTTAAAGTGTTCAATAAGCATTTAAAGTGTTCTATAAAGTTTACTATTTATAAACGTTCTATAAACCTTCTATAACTATAGTTCCCACGTGGTAGCGACAATAAGCCAAATCATTGCCAGTATAAAGAAAAAGTCAAAGAAGAACGAAATTAACCACAGATAATACGTATCTTAGTGCCAAATATATGCTAACTGCGTCAAAAACACAAAATTTTGTCTATGCTCGGACACAAACAAATGTCAAAGTCGTTGATATTCAGGCAAATATCATAGTTTACGTGAAAAGAAATATATCATAGTTTACGCAAAAGTTTGAATAAAAATAAAAATAAAATGAATACGGAATTTAGAAAAAGGCAACGTAGTGAAAATTGGCTGGAGGAAGATAAGGCACATATGGCCAACGAGCAACAAAAATTAAAGAAAATAAAATTAAAAGAAGAGCTTTGGAAATTAAAAATAATTTATTATTTAGCACGTGACGATGGAAAAAGACCTGACGGTATGACTCTTGTGCCCTGGAAGTTGGGTCGGCCCCTTGTGTGGGACGCAACTTGCGTCGACACATTGGCGCCGTCTCATCTGTCTTTGACACGGTGTCGGGCTGGAGCGGCGGCTATTATTGCCGAGCATCATAAGAGACGCAAATATGCTAACCTCAGCCGAGGTTACATATTTGAGCCTCTTGGAGTCGGAGACTTTGTGGCCGTGGGGTCCGGGAGCCCATACTATTTTCCAAAACCTCTCGGAGCGCTTGGTTGACGCGACGCATGACCAAAATGCTGGCCTTTTTCTGGCTCAACGTATCAGCATTGCCATCCAGCGTGGTAATGCGGCCAGTATGCTGGGCACGCTGCCCTCTGGTAGTGGGCTGGAGCACTTAGATTATCTTTAGGCTTTTCTAAAGATTTTCTAAGTGCCCCTTTTTGAAGTAGTTAGAAGTAGTATGTTTAGTTTTTCTTCCCTTGTTTTTATATTTTATTATTGTAAATAAAGTAAATGATTTATTATAAAAGTAAAACAGAATGAAATACATAGAAATACTTTTATTAACATGTTTATCACTAATCACACGTGTGATACTTTCATTTAGCATTATCACATGTCTGTACTATTAATTTATTTATTACAAGAGCAGCAGTGTCATTGTGTAGGTACAATAAGGGCTAATCTTTATATATAATTCTGAGTGGAGACACATAATGTCACCGGATCTGGTTTTATAATTCTACATTTTTTCTTGTTTTAGTTTTGGCTTAACAGTAAAATCATAGTACATGCTCCAAAGCATAATTTTTCATGTTATGTTCATAAAGATTATCACTTCTAGGTATATGTAAATCTGTCACCAAGCACCTAACAGTATGTTCTGTCAATTAGTAAATTTGTTACCAAACACCTAGCGGTATGTTCTTGCAGCCTCCTTTGAGAGCCAGTACCATTACAGTACAGTAATATGCCAACTTCAACCACAGTATCACAAATTTTAATACTCACTAAAATGTGACCTAATAAATGATTGCAAGATGGCATTTGAGCGTTCACTTGCAACTTGTCCTGGCTCCTCTTGGACTACTGGATTTGCCTGGTGAGCATCTGAGTTACTTGCAAACACAGCATCCCCCTGGTCAATGGCAATATTATGTAATACTGCAAGTGCTACTATTGTAGGCTTTACATTCTCCAATTTGCAAGTGATTCCAAAGAAAAGGCACTGAAAACGCTGTTTTAAAACCCCAAAACATCGTTCCACAGTGTTTTTTGTTGCTATATGTGCCTCATTATATTTTTCTTCACACCTATTCTGGGGCCTTGATATTGCTGTGAAGAGATATGGTTCCAATTTATAGCCGGAATCTCCTAGGAGTCTTCCTCTAAAAGGCCCCATCTCAAAGCGCTCTTTGAGTGACGACTCATTAAAAATTCTTGCATCATGGGTGCTTCCCCTCCACCTGGCCACAATGTCTCTGATGCGGAGACGTGCATCACAGGTTACCTGTAACAATATATTTTTTTAACAAAAACTATTCTACATTGGATAACTGATATAATTAATTCATGTAGTCTTTAAAAACATATTAGGTACATACTTGCACATTCAGCGAATAAAATCCCTTTCTATCCGCGTCGTCGTTTCTTGTTCAGTGAAGTGTCAGGCATCTTTATAAAAGATGCTAGCCTTGCCAGTGCATGGGCTACTCGTGCTCAAACCATGCTTGTGGTCGGCTGCGACAATCTGTGGTGGTCACCAGCATCTTCTTGTACCTAAAATAAAAACAGATGACTTGTAAAAAGGGATTTTGAGACGAACAACAGAAACCGACTCAGTAAACAGAAGGTATATATACCTCACGTCGACCCCAACACCTAATTGCAGTCAATACTTGCAGCTCTGGTGAAATGCTCGATCCTCTTCGGTCTTGTTGTATCTCTTGCCTGACCAAGGCGATGACAAAATGTGCCGTAGATTTATAAGGCGATACTGTTTTCTAAAATCTTCATCATCCAGAGAAAACGGATCAAATCTTTCTCTATAATGTTTTTGCCGACACTGCTGTGTATTCATTTCGCCAGTTCTTCAATTGCTTCGATAGCAGCCAAACTTTGTAAAGCTTGCATAGATGCCGAAAACTCACAAGTTTACAAGAAATTTTACAATTGAAATATATTACCCTAGTCACAATCAAAGACAGCCGCTACAAAATTCGATTGATTGTTTTTATTTTACTCCAAAGACAGCAAATCAGCTGATGACAGGATAGTCGGCCATCTTGGATCTTATAGCACCGCTATAGTACGGTTAAAGTGGGGTCCTCGCTACTATAACTTTACAATAGACTTATAGAACTGTTTAGCGCTATAGTGCGTTTATAAATACCGATTATGGTCATTTTTCTTATAGTGATGTTATAGAACACTTTAACTCTTCTATAACTTTTTATAAATAAGACCGTTAGTGTTTTACATTTGGCAAACTTTACACAACACAAAAACAATGTGCGTTTATAATTATGATGCTTGTGCTTAATGATTCACAGTTCATAATCCAGGTATTGATATGAAAATGAAATGTCCTGCTAACATGGAAATAATAATATTCGTGGTACTGTATCAAATCCTAAAACTGTTGTGACTATTGAAGATATTATAACACCATTATATTGTACAGTTTGCAATAAATATACTACTTTACAGTACTTAATACTTGTGAAAGACTTTCACAACCATCTTGGTTGATCATAGTGGTTTTCCTTTTTTTTTATAAAACATAACTTTAATAACCAAACATAATTCAACAAGTTTAGAGGGACGTTATCGTGTATAAATGTAATATCACAATTAGAAATAACAAAAGAAAGAGTCCTTGATCGGAAATCAATCACAAATCAAGAAAATATTCATATCATCACTATGATAAAAGAATTAAAGAAAAAAAAAGTTCCGTAGTAGTACCTCTGGTCAGTATCGCAATCACATCCGTGCCGTGCTCCCACATACTAACGCGCCGCACGGATTCACCCGGGATTTGTTTCATCCCCTATTAACTACCCCCAATGGCCGGGGTTTTGTAGCTTTTACGCTAGTCTTATTGATGGTATACGCTGAGGTATGGACGTGAGACACGACACTGTGAAGGAAGATCGTAAATGTGTTTGTTGTACTTGGGAGAGATTTGAGGAAAACAATCTTCTGAATACAAACTAGTAGGTGATGAAACTAGCGACATCTGTGTCATGATATAATTTTATAGTAGCAAAATCGATAGTTGTCAAACTAACATTTTCCTACGTACTGTTGGAAAGAAGATAAAGAAAAAAATTACTCATACATGCTTGATTTCTTAGTGTAATAGTAAAACGGAGCGCTTTTGATGGTTTTGATTCTTCTGTTAATCAAACTATTTTTATAACATGCACAATGTAATGTTATGTCATATGTAATCCAACATATCACTTTGTACGCCATGTACTTAAAAAGTATGTACATATGTGCAAAAAGGCATATAGGCGTGCATGCATTTCTAGCATAGATACCATAGTTAAAACGTTAAGAGAAGTTTAAACTTACATATGTAACTCAAGTAGGAATTACTGTTTGTTATATTGTACATATTATAGTAATATAATATATTGTTTATTGTTCCTTTAAATTTGGCACCTACAAGTATTACACCATTAAGAGTAAAATTTAAGGTATACAATTTTGGTGGAGGTGTACACTGGGCTGTACACTAGGCTTGCCTGTGTCGTAGTGTTTTTTATGTTTAATTCTTGTCCTCAGGATGCATTCGGGGAAGGTGGTTGGCCGCTGGAGTTCCGAGCGGCTGTGGCCAGGTTGCTCTCCCAACATGCGCCTAACGATAAGGAAGCACCTAGCTCTGACGCAATACGTATGTATTCAATATTAATTAAAAAAATGAACATATACTTTATTGGATTTTTACGTTAGAGCGTATGTTTTTTAATTCAGGAAATCTAAACATTTTAGTCTTAAATTGTATTTGTTGTAATTTTACCACATAATAGGTACGTGTAAATTTAAAAACAAGTACGATTGGACATTATGTTCACTAATGAATCTGCATATTCTAGTGTGATTGTTAATTTCCCAGTCTACAAATTTACCCTGATAATTTCGTAAGTTCGGTAATACATTTTTTGTTTTAGAGTTTTCACTCGCCTTGTCAAGCAAGTTTTCATGAATCATGTGCCTTAAAATTAGGTATTAACCTTTATGAATGTTCCTTTCTGTATCAGATCTGAGCAACCAACGCCTGGACTTGAATCTGTCGGAGCAGATGGTGTTGGATCTCATCGTGCTGGTTGGGTTCGTGGTCGTCAACAACCCACAACTACATGTGAGTATTGCTAAATATCCAGTCAGGGGAATTAATTTTAGACGTAGAAATTAAGGTTTAAAACCGGATGACTCTATTCTGTAACACAGTCTAACGACTAGCACTTGTCCAGAGTATTCGCAATATGTAATGGTGTAAAATTATTACGTCAATAAATATATCGTTTTTTGTATGAGATTCTCGTCAGATAATCAAATTGTACATAGAATTATACTGGTATAAAAACGAGTAAAAAATCCGGTTTATAAGTATGTTAAAATATAATTATTTAGGTACCTATGTATGTAAAATATAGTGACACCGAATGCCTAAAAATGTGTCATAGTTCTTCTGTTTTTAAACTAAGTACATTTCATAAACCCTGGTAATAACGGTTGGTGGTTATGATTATAGAAAACTAGCTTTAGTTCGCTGTTTTGCATGCATTATTATACATATATACCTTCCTCTTGAATCACTCTAGGTATAAACAATATTTATGTACAGATTTTAACTAATTTAATACTACTAGAACTTCTACTAGAACTCCTCGTAAAAAAGTTATTAAAAAAAGTTCTTTATTGGCTACATTCCTACACAGATCCGTTTTGTTAGTAAAATTTTGGTATAGCGTTTCAAGAGTTTGTCTCATTTTACTTTTGGTGACCACTGATTCCTCACGCAAATGCAAAGCTCGCACAGGCCTCGCAGACTGTAGTAGATTGTATTATTTTTGCCCTGATCTAAATGAAAAACAATAATGTGTAGCTAGCCCTAGTAAACAAGCGATCGCCAGTTGATTGCCGTTGGACCGTTTCTTCCCATGCGGGCGACACCTGCGTAAGACACGTGTTGTGGTATTTTACACTAGTTTTGTAATTACGTGGCCATTGACCAGTATCTTGGCATTTGTTTTGTATTTAATCGTTGGAGGAATAAATAGTATTTATAATATAAAAAAGAAAGGAAAGTAAAATGTGTTGTAAAAACCCTTGTACTAATTTACTTGAACATTTCAATTAAACTAATTTCAAAGTTTTATATATCATCAATCGTTTATTGTACGGACGGCAAAGCTTTGGAACAATTTACCAGAAGCTGTATTTCCTGCGAACTACAACCCAGGGGCCTTCAAAAGTTAATAGGTAGGTATCTTTTAGGTAAGCATGTTACACCCTAGGCTTCAGCAATGCTTAACATCAGGCAGGCTTTAGTCAAAAGTAAACCACGTAAAAAAAAAAGGAAATAATTGTTGAAAAATATCTAAGCTGGTTCTACTCCCTTACATCTATTGTGTTAAGTTTTTTTGTAATTTATTAGTAAATTAGCTTACCAACCCTTATTAATTTTCTTACTCAAACAGTTAACATATTCTACGCGTAAGAGCCTTCCCACGGGCACAGGTGTGCATCCGACCACTTTGTCCAATTTGAGTTCCGCAAGGCGATCTCCTAGGACCCCCACTGTATATAATGTGCTGGGTTACTTGTAACTAGCAACATTCAGTTGATGGCTTTAGAACTTCAATAATATGATTCTAAATTGGACATGACGGAAAAAAATGTGTGTGGATATTGGTAATGCATATAGGTACAATACTTCGCAAACGAACCCACCCACGTGGCTAGTGTAGTATGTGATTCTTTTTTAATAATTAAAAAGAAATCCTTTAATAAACTGAATGGTACTGAAATTGTCTGTCTCTTGAAGGTTACTTAGATACCCGTCATCAAGCCATCATCACAATTTCAAGTTTTTTTTTCTAAAAGCGTTTTGATGGAAAAAAAAGATACAAAAAATCTGCGCTCGTAGCTGTTTTAAGCCATGACTGAATCATTTATTGTACGAGCTACTTAGTTCTATATGAATAAAGGTTACTCTTATTTCGTACTAAAAACGCAAATCGTTTTTGGTACGAATAACCCAGTAGGTAATGTTGATGTTTACCCACGGTGACCATTAACATGAATGTGTAACTACGGTGACTGTTTTAATAATTGATTTGACGACTTTTTAAGGTGTAGGGACACATTTGCCGGGGATGCTCTAAGTACGTTTTGGTGTAGGGAAGTGGTGTTGGACAGACGGTGTTTTTTGGGGAACAAGTTAATGTTGGTTATTACGTGTTGAGTGCAGCTGAATTGTTTGACTTTGATAGTAGATCTTTTATGTATCCTATGTTCGTAAAATGTATTTTTTACATTAGTATGAGCAGAGTGATTCGGTTTTTATTTGATCGCTCCATTTTAGGCCCCAGATATTGCTTACCATCAGGAAAACTGTGGTCAAGTGCTAACCCGTTTCAGTTCAGAAAAACAAACTGTCTATACTAGTGGAAATCTATACATATGATAAAGCCGATGAGGGACAAAATCCGAACATAGGTATTAGAAAAAAATAATGTTTGGGTATACTTTAAACCCATAACAGAACAATTTTTAGCAATTTTTGTTGATTTGTCTGTATATTTAAACACTCATTAAACGCAAAAACAGCTGAACGGATCGTTATGATTTTTAGTATGTAGGCAATATGAGGTCTCAGAAGTGTGTTCTTATCTCAAAATAATGCGAGCGAAGCCGCGTGCGTCCTCTAGTTTTAAATAATAACATCTTCATACAGGAAACCATCTGCGAGAACTGGGGCGTGATCAAGACCCTGTGCACTCTGCCTGCCAACTGGCTGGTGTCAGAGACGCACTGCCCGGCCCTGCTGCCGACCCTGGCGGTGCTGGCCGAGAGACCTGACACAGCCAAGGTCATCAGCTCTGAACTCAGTTTGAAGGTGAGACGAGATCGATTGATCTTCCTTATGCCATCACAGAAGGTCCTTGCTTACCATCACATTTTTGTTGTTGATATCTTTTGTCATTACTAAATCACTAGATCCTTGTCCTCTTGTCACGTTCCTTATGGCAGAATAGTAAGCATAACCTGATATCGCCTTCTCTATATCTTTTTTATGTCTTTGGCCACATGCTGCCGACTGACTGACGAATAAATCTATACAGACAACAATTACTAATGTGGTGTCTCAAATGTTTACGACTCCTGGTCTGTACTATACACTCAGGATAATCAAGTAACAAAGCATCACCTCCCTAGACAGTGCTCCGTCCAAGTACCGGGGACATAAAACCAATTTTGTCCTTTAAATATTTGACGACATTGCTCTACCAAACTCTCCCAGTGTATTACGGGCGCAGGTGACTTCACTCGCTTTATTAGCGAAAGCCGGCTAATGTAACATACTTTACTTAAAAGGCTTGATAGCCTGTAATTCTTTGTTTGTTAATTTTTAAGCGAGAACAGGTGGCGGCCTAGAGCTTTACGTATTTAGAAATTAGTTCTAATAAGAAACTTTTAAATGTTTGTCCACAGATGTTAGAAGACTTCGTTAAAAGCGCCGATGGGCAGAAAATTAAACTCGTTCAGATCTTAAAAGCTGGACGCGAAAAAGCTGCTAAGAAACAAAACAAGAAAGAAAAACACAACTCTATTGGTGACAGAGATACCAATAAAGACAATGCAAAAACAGAAGTCAAAGCAAATGATTACGAAAAACCTATGATTAATGGAGATAAGAATGAAAAACAAGCTGCAAATGAATCTGATGCTGAAGGTGTGGAAGACGAAGTCTAAAATGACACTGAATGGATTGTATTCGTCAATTTTCATTCTGATAAGACTAGGAGATATGTGCTAAAGTCTTATATGTATATTACTCTACAATGACTGAAGCTTAAGACTTGCCGAGACTAGAGACAGAGCAAAAGCTTGGCTTACCTTATTATTCGTCTATATTTTTTGTTTGCATTACAAATATATATTCTATTTTTTTTCTATTATACTTATAAGATATTTATTTTACAAGTTTCTTAAATAAATGATTAATGCTTTTGAAAAGCCCAAAAAATATGATATACAGCCGCTACGCAATTTTACTAAATCAGAAATTTCAAAGCTTGAAGACAAATCTTTGACATAATAATAGCCATGTTTTAAAAATAATATGTCGTTCATTATTTTAGCACAGATAATAAACCGCACGAACTGAACATGAAATCGATAAAGCTTGCATCAATTAATGTGTATGTTAGACTTTTTTCTCGAATGGAATTAATGAAAGAAGTACTTATGTATAAAAATATGATTTAGTGCGATAAAGTATTGCATTAATCTATTAGTATGTAACAACAACTAAAGATACAGTTTCTAATATTAAATACGTTCACGCCTATAAAGTTTCTAGTAAACAGGTCCTTAGACTATAAAATTCCACTAGAGTACTCATTTACTTTTTGAGAACTGTATTTTTGTAAACTTTACCTAGTTTCAAAATTTGTTTAATGGAAGAGGCTGATATCGTTTTAATTTGAAGTAGATTTACTCTTGGCCAACATGGTATAATATCCCTGAGACACTCTTAGAGTCATCAAATATTTCATATTTTATACATGTATTACCTGCGTTGATAGTATACATTTAAAAGCTCTCTTTTCATTTCGAAACTACATACTTACTATGAACACAATTCATCGTGAATTTAAATTTAATTATAAAATTAAAATAACGTATTTAATCAAATCGATGTCAGCTATTGTTTCAATGTTACTTATATCAAGAATGTAGTTGTATACACTATTTTCCTTGTGAAAATCTATTGTATATTTTTCTATGGTAGAAATATTACATTAGTATTTACTGTATGTTTGTTGAATGAAATTTTGATATTTGGAAATCTTGTTTCACATTACCTCTAAGTTTTAGAGGTATCGTGGATTTCATCATATTTTTTGGATCGAGTAGTTCTAAATGAAATGAGTTTAAACATCTCGTGTTAATCTCCAAAATAAAAAAACATATGTCGTATTTGAGTCCGTCAATGCAACTTATTATTTGTATATGATCCGTCCATAATGATTTACTCTATCAAATTATGTCACTTAAATTATAATTACTCTCGTATGTATTTCATTAGCATCTAATCTTCATAAATTTTTTATTTTCGTAACCATTTACAATCTAGGACATTCTAGGACACCGAGATTGCCAAATATCAATTATTATTCCTTAAATGTTTCAAATATCTTAGTTATAGCTTCAATGTTGCTTAAAATACAATGAAACTATGTGAGTCCCATGTTAGAGAATTAAAATAGGTATGAATATCGATGTTAACATCTATCTATCTATCTATGCTACACGTACAGAATAATCGTTGTGATTCAATAAATACCTATGATGAATGTCTTCATTACTGTTGTGCGCTTGATGGTATGTTATGTTGATTTTTATTTACTGCCATTTATTTGAATTATTCAAAATGATTAGCGAAAACTTAAATAAAAGGAGTGCTAGAAGTGTGCCTTGCGGGACACTCTCTTGTAATTTGGTCGAAGGTCAATATTTTAACGTACTTTAAGAGTAAGGAGCGTTAAAAGAACTGTGATAGATAAGGCGAGGTGTAAGGAATTTAAAGGTTAGAAACTTTTTATAACAAAATTTTAATCAAGTTACGTGACTTAATCGAAAGCTTTCGCCAATCCCAGATTGGCAGCTGGTATTTTTTCCCATAAAATTTAGTTGTGATAATTTTGACTTTTCTAAACTGTGATTATTAATACTTGAGCTAAAATTATTATTTTATTCTGCTAAAATGTATTTAATTGAAATTGTAATCGTTTTTGTTTAGTCATAACTACGCAGTATTTAGTCGTCTATTCTATTGAATCTGTGATTTGTTTATTAGCGTTTATAACTTGCATGTAACTTTCGTTGTACTTTTGTGTAAGTGGCAAATAAACATTTGTGTAACAATTACAAGGTTTTTCATTGCTCTTTAGTGATTTTATTATAAACAGGGATAATAGAAGAAATTGTTCTTTGTTGTATTTAGAAAATGATGGGAAGCTATATAAAGCATGTCTATTCTACTGTATAGCTTAATAACCAAGAAACGGAATATTTTTAAATCTCTTTAACAAAAGAGCTCTCAAAATTATAAAGTAAAAAAGTCGATAGATATAATGGAACCCTCAATCGGAATTGATCGGAAGCGATTTTCCATGCCGACGCGTCGGTAAGCCGTTTTCCTGCAAATTTACGATGTTACAATATAAAATGATTGCTCAAAATGTTAAAATGTGCATTCATGTGTACGCCTTTCTGTGGAAATTTGGAAAAATGGTCTAGGGGTGAGCTTTTAGTGGTTGAATGCTGACTAACTATGGCCTTTTATTTGCTTAATGGTTTGTGTAAAAAATATGCATAAAATATAAAAATGTCTTTTAATGCTTATATTTCTTACTGGGTTCATTAAATTTGTTAATAATGTATTAATTAAAAATCAATAAAGCACCAGCAGCTATGTAGGAGCAACGCCATAATTCTTTGGCAATGACCTTTCGTTTCAGCATACAATTTGCCGATTATATAATTTAAGCAGGCAGAAAGTCTATGATATTTCTTGTTCATAAGAATATACATTGCAAATTACTAGATAGATTGCACATAAGCATTACTAGCTATTCGTTAACCGATTTAACTCAAATTTGAATGTCTATTACCCTCACTACACGTAACTTATCAAATGTCTATCACAAGGTCCAGTTCACGAACTATTGAACATTGTTTATATGTACCGCTAAAGTGGTACAAGCATAACATTTCCATCGTGATATCAATATTGGTGGTATAGTTCAAGCAAGATAACTCTGCGCGCGGATAAAATTGAAACTAAAATGTTTTGATTGCAATTTGATCAGAGGCCAATTCTTGGCATAAGTGCTGCCGCCAGTCGCGCGCAAAGTTATGTTGTACGGACACTATACCTACTATACTACCGTGCTGTCGGCTCGCGAGACGTCAATCCGATAGGAATATAGACAGGAAAGCTGTGGAGAGGTTTCTTATTTTTATATTCTTCTTCTTATCGAATGAGAATGGCCACCTCTGGTGTCGAGAGTTTATTAAGCCGCCCTTAGGGCCTCTGACATGGCTGAACGACGGCCGTACTAAAAAAACAGCAACAAACAATATTTTGATATTTTGAATCGTCTCTTGGGCAACCACTTGTGGACTTGTTGATTGAATTTGGCTTTTGACCCGGTCACTACACAAATAACGAAGTGGACATAAATTTAGCCAAGCACTTCGAAACTGGTGAAGATTATGGCGACAGCCGTTTATAGGTTTAAGATTTTTCACGTCAAATTGCCTTTGTCGTTTGGTTAATAGAAAGAGTCGGATTCGAGGTAGGACAATTTGTTAGAAATATTTATTCAGCAAGGCGTATTATTGTACAATCTGCCGCTCCATAGATTTTTCTTCCATCACGGCGGGCAACGGTGTTGTAGGCGTGATGCGGCCTTGTATAACGACGGATGCTTGATACAAGAGAAAACAATTTTCCATTTTAACTTTGACTAATAATTTTGTTTTGATTGATTCAGTTATTATTATAAAATTATATCATGCAGCTGCAGCAGTAGGTCATAACATATTGTGCAGTTTTTTCCTAGCCAAGTTTAACTCGAAATTGTAAGTTTTGATCTGATAATGATGATTAGCAAGAGTAAGCTGTCCATCACATTAAACAGTAAAAAAAAATATGATCTTTCCATAAACGTCAGAACAATCTTTAGCAACATTGAACAAAAGGGCTTTATAAGTAAGTCGTTATAAAGAACAATTTGTGTAAAAAAGCTAAATTTGTGTTGGCTCAATTAATATTATATTGTTATTGGTTCACTACTGCATACTTCCATCCATAGGTGCACGCTAAAAGCTTTCAGAGCAGTGACGTACGCACCGCGCTATAACTATTTATGTTATTGTTTTACTTTTATTTTTAGCAAAAAGAAAACGGGTTCGGTTTGTATGAGATCTTATGAGAGATTATTAAAAAAAACTGGAAAATATGGGCATAAGAGGGCAGCAACACAAACTTTTTACTGACTACCTTACAAACAGAAAACAATCAACAAAAATTGATGAATATTGGAGTGTCGAAACTGATATTAAATATGGCGTCCCTCAAGGGTCTATTTTAGGTCCTACGCTTTTCCTAGTATATATAAATGAATTATGTGATCTTAAACTGACCAATGGCAGCGTTATTTCATTTGCCGATGACACAGTATTAATTTTTTCTGAAAAAAAGTGGGTAGATGTAAATAAATCCGCAGAAGAAGGATTTAAATTAGTATCCAAATGGCTGGACACTAACTTACTCACATTGAACGTTCAAAAAACTAAATATATTACATTTAGTATAAAATCAATTGGTCAGCCTACAGAAATAGACATCACTTTAAAAGCCCATTGTTGCAAAGACAATGAAATTTGTAAATGTCCCAATCTATCGTCAACGAATCAAATAAAATATTTAGGAGTCACTGTAGATCAAAAACTAAATTGGAAAGCACACACACAAACACTAACGGGTCGTGTCAGAAAACTCCTATTTGTTTTCAAAACTCTTAGATATGTATGTGATAACAATCAAATTATTAGTGTCTACTATGCATTATGTCAATCAATATTGACATATTGTATTTCATCTTGGGGAGGTTGCGCCAAAACAATACTAATTTCAACAGAAAGAGCCCAAAGAGCAATTTTGAAAGTAATGCTATTTAAACCACGACGTTACCCTACTTATGAACTATATCAAGAACTTCCTATTCTTTCTGTAAGACAGAGTTACTTAACCAAAATATTACTAGATCAACATTGCATCCCTTCCCAACAAAAGGAAGATATGAGAAGAACTGATAAAGTCTACGCTATCCCCTCATGTAGGACGGCTTTTGCTCAACGTTTCTCAAGTTTCTTAGGCCCATTCATGTACAATGAAATAAGTCAAACAGTTACTTTAAAGCCACTTAGTGCATACCAATTTAAAAAAACTATAAAGAAAAGTATCAAAACTCGGTCATATCACGATATTGAATCCATAATAGAATCTATAAAGCAGATATAAATCATTAAAAATTCGAATATTCATTGCGCAATAAATAAACTAAGTACTAAACACTACACAAATAAAATTATATATACCTACACTAACTTTTTTAGATAACAGTTCATCATATATATATATTATATATATAAATAGAAAGTAACTAAGTACCTAACCTACTACTGTTTTAAAATTTAACATTGTATCAAAGTCTTGTAATCACTAGATGTTAAATATATTATCTAATATCAACTAACAGTCAACAAAAAATATTGTCGTCGATTTTTACATATTCTTTTTACTTCGTACGAAACATAATTGACTATCCTTGTCGTCCTATCTTTTAACGTGCTGAGTGTGTGCGAGAGGGTTGCCGTCGGCCGAGATACAATCTTCGGATCAGTTCGGAAGGTGGTATGACTTTTTGCATACACGCATAGCCAATGTTCACTAACCTTAAAACAAACTTTTGTTTTCGTGATTAAAATTAAATTACAGAAAATTGTAGTCGATGTTACTACCGTAAACCTATGTATCGTGACCAAACATTTAAAGTTGTGTGAATGCGGTTAACTTTGTATGTGAACTTCTGTAATAATACCTAGGTAAGCATAGTTTTCTTAAGTAGGCTAAGTTATTACAAATAAACATAATATACAAATTAAATTAATACTGTACAATGACAAAGAGATACCTACTTGTATATATCCATAGTTTATGTCCTTTTGTTATGTATGTTTATATTATTTTGGTACACAATAAAGCTAATTTTGAATTTGAATTTTGAATTTGAATCTAGTGTTTAGTTTTCTGTGTATGCGTTTGTGGCATACTTTTATGATTTGTAAATATTGCTAATAGGTAGGTAAACGTAGGTAAAGGACTTTTATGTTTGGTAATAGATTTTTTCTGGTTGACAAAAGGAGCTAGAAAAAAGAACCAAAGGTTTTACTGAACCAGCTTTCTATTCATACACGTTATGACCAGCTGTTACCCGCGAAATTAAAACTGTGTTAGTCGGTGTGATGAAGAGTAGTTACTATACTTCAGTGGGTAAACTTAGGTCATTACCAAATTTATTGCCTTAGTTTACCTACTGGTATTTAGGAATTCTATTCTATTAAATTTAAAAAGTAAAATACGATTCGGTGCGCGTGTATAGAAAACAATTATGTAATGGTAGCATTATTATACCTATCATCGTGATTATTTTGATCAACCTTACGTATACTATACCATAACCGCTTGCTTGCCCAAGGGGGGTCCGCGCGCAACGCGCCTTTGCCCCTGGCCCCAGCGCGTGCCTATCTAAAATGTCCCACGAAACAAACGTGACCACTCTATGTCAACTACCAGTTAACACGGGCAAAGCTGTCAATTCTAAATTCTTGATTTGTTAACTACTACTTGCCACGGCCAAACAAGCGGATAATACCACCTTACTTTACTTACCTTATTAAAAATATCTTGGTATATTAACGAGTTTTGGTACAAACAATATTTTGTCTTTCTACGAGTATACTACAATAATACGTTCCTTCCCGTTGTCCCCGGTGGACGTGTCCCCGTGATTTACTGAATAAATCAGTTAAAGCACCAATAATCTCTAACGGCGTTCCTATTTCACAGCGAACACAGATATAATCTACAAACTACTCCCTACATCTCTATTCCCTCTATTAAATACAAACAGGCGCACGCGCCGTTAATTTTATATCTATTTGTTGAGATAGCGCGCACAAAACACTTGTGGTTCTTGATAAGAGTTATCTGGAGATAGGTAAGCACGCGTGTGGTTAAAAGCGTAAATATATGTAGGTATGTAAGTATGTTTCTATATAGTAAAGTCATAAAAATAAGCTTGATAACTCTGACACCAGAGTTGGTTACTCTCATACGAACTTAGTAATTAATAAGTAAAGTATTTTTTTATTGACTATGCTGATAGTAAGCTTGTAAAAGAGTGATAGTCTCTAATGGCGAGTTTTTAAGGCATCTTGATCCTTGCCAGATTGGTTAGTTGGAAGTGATCGCTTTTAACGATACCTAATGTTGCCAGTTAGGACACAAATTTTAGGTTTTGTGTATATATTCGTATATGTTAGGGGATTTAATATGTATTTATCTTATCTGTTTGATATTGTGTAACAACGAGTCGAGCTATTATTGTTTAACGAATAGTTAGCTGAAACCTACAATTTATTATCAGGATCCATAGAAGCGCTCAGATATAAATTCTTTCATAAAACCTAAGAACTTGTTCAGTTGAGATGTAGTGGCTTCTATGCTATAAATAGATTATGTATCTCAGCATAAATGTTATTATGATAATCATAATCATAATCAATTTATTGGTAAAGCCAATTTACATGGTATGGTTAAGAAATGTGTAGATAGTCGATACTGATAGTAGAGTGCTTTGTAAATCTATTGTATTTGTCGCTACAATTTCTATTATCCCAAACAAAAGTGGATTATCATCGTAGCTTTCCAAAGAAAAAAGCCCACATTTCTTTTAAAACCAATCAAAACACATGTCCAAAACTCCCCAATGATTAGCCGTAGGTACATTAAAAGATGAAAGATTACCGCGCCTACAATGATTTTATTACTGTGTCATCTAATTACAAAAGATTTTTATCTCTGACACATATGCCGTGTCAAGATTTTGAGGGTAGATAGAACGACCAATGAACAAGAGCCATGGTTTAATCAACTTTGTTGATTGAGACAGGTCTTCATATTTTGGTCGAGTATGACCGGAATAAAATGAGCTCAATTTTTAGGAATTACCGGGTGAGACTGGGTTTGGTCTAATATGAATAGGTATAGGTATAAGAGCCGAGGTATAAGAAAATTCTACTTTTTTGGAAATTTGTCTTCCGCGTAAGTACCTATGTAACTTAACTATATGTACTTGTATTTCCATAACAATAAGCTTAGTGTAACACTGAGTTGGATGATTGAATTTCAAAATTATCTTTATAAATTTAAAATTCAATCATCCATTCTTTATCATTATATAATCCATACAATACCTACTATAAATTTATTCAAGGACATTCTATATGCAGTCTACGTGAGTACCTATGTATTAGGTAGGTATTGTATAGTAGTTTAACAGGCAGCTCGTGCATAAGACATTGCATTTTGGTCACATCAGATTGATATCCAAAACCAACCTTGCTTAGCGCAGGCTATAGAGTATAGATATAATAATTTAGGTACAACTAACTACCTTATTATTAGTTTGTAGTAGTTAGTAAGTACTATATTTAATAATAATAATAAATATTTCGTGACATTGCACACAACGCCATCTAGCCCCACACTAAGCAAACGCTTGTGTCGTGGGTACTAGATAACGGATAAAATACTTATATACTTTTCTTTTGTAAATACATACTTATTATACATACAAACAACCAGACTCAACACAAGAAATTATACATTATTAAAATGCATAAATACTTGTGTCAGGCGGGAATCGAACCCGCAACCCCTAGATTAGTAGGCAGAGCCACTACCAACTAAGCTAACAGGCCAGTCATATCATATATTTGTACATATCGGGTCACATAACCAACTCTGCCTATAGCACAGCCTATAGTAAGTTTATGACTTAAATATAGGTAGGTAGCTATAGACATGGTATAGTTTAGTAACACGGACAAGCCTTGTATGACATATTGGTATTTTTCGGAAACAAAATAACTTAGTGTTAGAGATACTCTAAATTTAGTTGTAATAACCGGCTAGCGCTTAGTTCAATAATTATGTCGTAAAATTAGCTCGACATGTTTCGGAAAACTGAGTTTTCCATCATCAGGAGGACGAGTCAGCACGCGCGTCCCGGTTGGCCGCCTCGTCCAGACTCTAGAGATATACTATTTTGTTTGTGATGTCCGTAACCAACTCGGCCTATAGCGAAGTCTATAGTAAGCTCATGGCTGTAACTATAGGTAGGTAGCTATAGGTATAGTATAGTTAGCTATACCTAGATATAACATAGTTTAGTAACACGGACAAGTCACGCGCCCCACCAATTAGCTGATGGACTCGCACCCCGGTTATTGTCCATTTGCGTATCACTACAGGGTGGGACAAAACACTTTGATAAAAAAAAGTTCATATCATTCACGATCTATTTAGGCTATAGCTATAACTTACCATCAGGTAAACTATGGTCAAGTGCGAACCAGTTAATAAATATATTTCAGGGGGTCGAACAGTCTTCATTCTGTGACATTGATTCAGATTAGAAACTGTTTAAAGTTTAAATTGAGTGTTCTTTGAAGAATAAGAATTTAAGAAAATTAAATAGTGACACATCTTGCAAGCTCCCAGCTTAACTAGGTACTTTAAAAAACTTTTTTGTCATTTTAATTATTTAATCAATATACTCGTTGTGTGACACAACTTCTATATAATTTCGCTAAAATACCTACATAATGTAATTTTATTAATGCAATACTCAACATTTCATCTCAATTTTATTATAAGTAAGTTGTTTTGGTAAAGACATGTCCTAGCCAGCTGTCAGTATAACATACAAACACTCCATCATCTGCGCAAACAAGGCAAGCGGAGCCGCGCGCAAACAGTAACCATATACTCCGCGATCTTATTTCCGAACACCCTGTATTTAGGGTGGTGTCTGGTGAAACACGGCTCGACAGAATGGAAAGCTCTGCATAAGTAGTTATGAGGAATTTTATGTGTTATAAAAATATATGATTTAAAGCTGTTCTTGGTTTTTCCTTGGGAACGAAAAAAACATCGACTTCCTTATTGAATTTTCCATACAAGCTATACAATAGGTAATATTACCTACTGAGTTTTTCGTGGTAAGTTCTTAGAATGTATGGGCTAATTAAAGTCAGGAGTCACGACCCTTACTCATAAGAAAATATAAATCAAGAATGACCTACACCATCAAAAAATCCTATTTGTTATAAAAACCTGTTTTTTTTCTCTAAAAAAACCTTGTGTTGGCGAGAAATATTTTAATATTGCTATTATAATATTTGCTCGCTATTCTTTCTGTCACCTAGTCCCAACCGCCACCTGGCTTTGGCGTGACGTCATCGCACGGACATCGCAATTATATGAAGATTAACTTTAAACGTAATGTTAGCCTTAATTGTAAGTTATAATACATAAACTAGGTGCGGCGTAGTTAGTATGAATGGGGTGCTGATTTACTATGCCTTGCTGATTACCACATGGCTTTGTTATGAAGTGAAAGTAGAATTTAGTCACCTACTATTATAACTTAAAAACGAAAATATATACTTAGTAACTAGAAATTAAATAATACAAATATAAATAAAAAAAATTGGTGTTAGTTGTAAATAGGTAGGTAGTATAATTAGTTTTAAAGTAGTCAAATAATGTTATATTATGTTTTAGAAGGTTTTATGTAGAAAAAGGCTTTTATTTTAATTTTATTTTATTCACTACTAACCCTTTATAGAATTTTTCCTCACTGGATTTTCCCTGTAGTAGAGTTCATTTCCTTTCCTAAAGCAATTTATTTATGAACTTTGTATTATTTTATAACCAAGTTTATTTAATTGTTCAACTAGGCCCGTTAGGAATTTTAAGTAAATTTTTGTTTAACTGTTTGAGCAAGTTATTACAGAATTGTAAAACCAGATGTAAAGGACCGTAACGCCTCTCGGTCGCCGGGAGAAATTTGCAGAGAGCGTTAAGTGATCGCGCCGGTTTGCTACGACGAATGGATAATGATTACAGGTGTATTTAATAGGTACATCATATTTATAGTCCCTTAGTTTTTTTAGTAGTAATTGTGCAAAGACAAATCAAATATAATAAGTATGTATTTACAAAAAAAAAGTATATAAGTATTATATCCGTTATCTAGTACCCACGACACAAGCGTTTGCTTAGTGTGGGGCTAGATGGCGTTGTGTGCAATGTCCCGAAATATTTATTATTATTATTATTATTAAATTTAGTTTTTTAGTATCAGAATACTAAAAACAAACAAAAAAAAATGCCACAAAATTAACAGACGATTATGATAGTAGGTATTAAAACAGTTTATTCGTTAATGTTGAAATTGAGAAAACGGGTATTGTAGGTTCGTACTTGGAAATTTGTATGAATGTGGTGAATTTTCATACGAAGAGTGTCTAAAGTACTAAAGTGTTCTACTACGCTAAAGTTATCTGCTCCACTTATATTAAGTTTACCTAGAAGATACCTATTAACTCTAGATTTGAAAACCCCTGGATTGTAGTTCGCAGGAAACACAGCTTCTGGTAATTAAATGAGTTTCTAGTACTAACGTGTTCTACTACACTAAAGTTATCTGCTTCTTAAAGGAATACATCCACTCATATTAAATTTAAACATTAGTAAGTAATAATTCGTCGCAGCAAGCCGTCCATCTCCGACCGAGGGTAAAGCATCATCGTCAATCAGAATCCAACATAAATATGCTTTTACCCCCTCGCAGTCCCCCCAAGGGTACAAGTACCTAAACAAGGGGTACCTACGTGGGGCCGCATGCGATTTTTGGACTCATGAGGATTTACACACACTCGTACCTACATCTACTATACTAGGTAATGTTATAGAACTAATAAGAGGAGAGATTTGTAGGTATGTTTGTATCGAATTGGCACGAAAAATGCTAGACCGATTACAAAATTCTGTCCCCATTTGAGAGCCTCATTATCAGTGATTTTGAACACATTGATTCATACAACGATATCATTATTATAAAGAGGAAAGATGCGTAAGTATGTTGGTACCTAACTAATTCGCTCAAAAAGTACTGAACCGATTTTAAAAATTGTTTTACCAATTGATAGCTACGTTACCACTAATTAATATTTTAAATACAAGAAACGTCAAAGATTTCAAAATAATTGTCCAGTGGTGAAGTCGGCCTCTAGTCACACAAAGTCGAAAGTTTGTACGCGAGTGTGTTTGTTACTTATTAACGCTCAAACGGCTGGACCGATTTGAATGAAATTTAGTAAGGAGATAGATGAATGCTACTTTGTATCCCAGATTAACGCGGATAACACTGCGGGGCGTTGCTAGTTTAGCATAAACGAGTGTTTTCGTATTTTGTAATGTACTCGTATTTTGTTAATGGAAATGTGCGAAAGTTTTGTGTTTTTGTGAGTTGAGTTGAGTGTTCGGGGAGTTCGTTGGAGTTTCGGGTTTAGGTATAGTTAGGTATTTAGGTTAACCAACGGTAGTTGTTCGTGTTATATTTACTATATACTCTTATTGTTTCGTATATGTAACTAGCTGTGTCCGCGACTTCGACCGCGTGGAATAGTTATTTTGGGCATTAATTCTTTCATACATATTTTTTTTGATATCTTGAACCGTTTTCGCAGCGCACGCAACGGAAGCCCTCAAAGATGAATATTTTTCCCCGTTTTTTCCACATTTTCCATTGTTTCTTCGCTCCTATTAGTTGCAGCGTGATGTTATATAGCCTAAAGCCTTCCTCAATAAATGGTCTATTAAACACAAAAATAATTTTAAAATTCGCTCCAGTAGTTTCTGAGATTAGCGCGTTCAAACAAACAAACAAACTCTTCAGCTTTATAATATTAGTATACATAGATTCGGTTGTACATATATAAACGCTTACCTATGTTTATCGAATCAAAATGCATATTGTTCAACAATTTACTTGTGGTGATATACAAAACAATCTTTACGTAAAGGGTTTTGCCTGTAATCTTTGAAACCAATAGGATGATTTAAAATACTTACAAAGTATATCTGTGAAGCAGAAATGGTGTTTGTTATACAGAAATACTATCTCATATGATCTCAAATTATTATCTACATAGTTTAATTTATGCTTGTACAGTAAATCCTTTTGTCTGAAACGAGCAATAAACTCTAGCAATATTTTTGTTCTATTGCCGACCTTTACTTAACCAATATTGACCTATTAAATATGTCAGTCAGTCTATCACCTAATAGCCTACTATAAGACCGACCCATGTTCAAATTACCGAGATGTCAAACTTTTTGACCACGGCAATATTCATAATAATATCCATAATACCTAATTATAGTGCCATCGTTAATATCGACTGACAGACAGACAGACAGGGGGCATTGATGTATTGATGCTATATATAATGATTGGTGACTAATGAGACAGGGTTGCTATTAAATAATAATGTATTGAATGATTAAACAATAAAAGTGTATTAGAGGTCGGATGCTTTATGTAGATGATGATGGTCACGCGAAATAGTACTTGCACTCTTTAGATTAGTAATAGAGAGGCCTATGCTCAGCAGTGAGCGATAGAGGGCTGATGATGATGAATCTTTAGTTAGACACTTATTTAAACTATTTTACTGTAATTACTTTTTAGTTTTCAATGTGTTTAATTGTTTTACAAACATGAAATGAGACAACCTTTTCAAAAATTGTTATGATGTGGTTCAGACGTGCGAAAAGAATCAAATGATTTATTTGCTACATTAAAAAACGATAATGTTTATGTGGAAACTGTACAACCCTTTTGAAAGCTCAAATAAGCGTTTCTTATGTTTAGAAAATCGCCATTGTAGGAAAACTTGACGCTGTTTGATGGAAAAAAAGCCTAGAGGAGCATACATCCAAAATAACGATCGAATCTACATATTGAGGTAATTTGGCTGAAACCTTATTTTTACCCGCATACTCTACAGACATGACTGGCTCATAAATTTAGAAGCAAATGACGAAGAAGAAAAAGGTAAGATAATATATTAAGAAACACATCGAACTGTTCTTACAACTGCGCTTATGTTCTAACAGAATATTTCATATAGGTATATTTATATCAACTACCACAAAGAATCAGCCGAAATAGACAAAATACCAGAGTAAACACGTCAATCGTTAAATGTACCGCCATAGCGGCGTGTGGGTCAAATATTTGATGGTTAGAATAAGCTAACGGTCTTATTTATAAAAAAAGACTATAATGCCTTAGACAACGTCCAAGATAAAGGACATTTAATAAAAAAAATAAAAAAAATAACAGAATATTTTAAACCTTATTAATACATCGATGTCAAGTTCCATTCAAACTCCTACAAAATTCTCCATCAACCTACCCTATAGATATACCCACTATAACTGTATGGCACAGAGCCAGTTCATTTGCGTGAGCGTGAAAGGGTAAAGTTGTCCGCGGGCTAACAATGTCCCGGATTATGTTGCAATTAGATGATTGCCGTTACCTGGTGTATCCCGGGCGGGATATTCAATTACAGATAACAATTAACTCTGTGTCTAGTTATAACTAGGATTTAATTCCTTTTGTTTACATTAATTGTGAAACTTCTTGCCAGATTTTCTGCGTTTCATAATGCGTACGCCACAGAGCTTTGAAGTCCATGCTTGTGGGGGGCGCGCGCGGGGGCGATGTGGCCCGATCGTTGTTCTGTGGCGTACGCATTATAAAATTACGATATGTGAAATCGACATTTTATAAAAATCAAATAAAATAGAACTATATAAGATAGAGAATTTTTTCAGTTTATATAATTTTGATTCAGTGCTATGACAAAAAAAGACGCCAAAACACAATTACTTACGAACTTAAAGTTTTATTTTTTGAAAAAAATGTTGTTTTGAAATATTTTTCAACTTTTTTTTTCAAAAGCAGTACAGAAATTTAAACCAATTTAATTATATCTAAAGGTAATGCTATTATTTAGAGGAATATAGAACCATAATGAGAATTAGATTATCTTTAGGCTTTTCTAAAGATTTTCTAAGTGCCCCTATTTGTAGTAGTTAGAAGTAGTATGTTTAGTTTTTCTTCCCTTGTTTTTATATTTTATTATTGTAAATAAACCTGTGTTTTTTAATGAGAATATTCTGAATTGCTGATTTTATATATATTTATTTAGTCACAAACGTCTGCAAAACTGCTCAAGTTGTGCAAAATTGTTTGCGTGTGGACAAGACTCGTCGGCCGGAGCTATGCGCGCGATGCTCGCCCTTGCTTGAAGTTAATACGGCGTGGAATTGGATGCGAAAAAGCAACTTAGGTAGGCATTTTTCCAAGCGCAAAGCGTTTTCGGGTGAAATTTCGTGGCCTTAAAGTGAAAATTGTAGGTGTATTTACTCTTGTTATTTTTTCTCAAACTCTATAAGCAGATTTTGATAAAAACTTTTCGAATAGCAACATATTCCTGTTACCGATGATCGTGACTCCCAAGAATTGGTCAGTTAGGAAAATTTTCTGAGCTAATACATCGTGGTAGGTAACTTACGTAACAACTTGGACTTTGGGCAGCCACTAGTTTAATATAATCGTAATTTCTGATATACTGTAATGAGTCACTGCGTACTGTATTTATGTATCTATTGAATAACAATAAAACAACTCAAAGGGATTTAATACATTATTACATACCTAACCACTCTAGAGATGAAGTTATTTCTTACCTTACCCAGGAGATGAACCCGTGACTTCACATCACCACTAATGTGAGCACGCATCAGTAACCACCCCCGCACCACCGTGATACTGTCAATAAATACTCAGGGGAATTCATTAACAGGCCACGGTCATTGTTGCTGAGTTTCTTGATCATTTGTTTGTTTTGTAAAAAAAACGTGTGTGTGCATTTTCTTTTTAACCTACTACAAAAAAGGAGGATATTCTTCAGAAAGTTTTTTTTATAATAACTCGTAGTTACTGATACTTATTATTCTCCTTATCGAATAAACTAAATAATTATCTCTCTAAACTCTTGTTTAGAGAAATAATCTAGCCGCCCTTAAAGAAGGCGTAACCGCTGATACTGATAACTAAAACTAAACGCTCTGATATAATACGGATAGTGGATAGAAGACGCAAAGTTTCATGGTAAAACAATAGTTAATACTATATTTACTTAGACATTACAACTAAACATTAAGGGGACTAAATAAATTCAAAATTCAAATTCAAAATTCCTTTATTTATCCATTCAAGGTGTGCGTACATTTATATTTACATCTGTATTGCTGCAATTTGTGTTGTACGCTGAGGGTTTTCTGTACACCATACTAGATATCTTTCGACTCTGTATTATGATGTACAGTTTCCCCGCGCCAAAACTTATATATATATATATAATAAGGGCACATAAAATCTATTTCACCTATTAAAGTCCAGCAAACCAAAGTTAGAACTTTCGATATGATATATAAGATGAAGGAACTTATATTCCACATAAGTACATATTTCTTTCACTACATATTCCAGTTTCATAAAATTTTAATTCTTTAAATTCTTAATATTAAAACTTTCGTGAGACATTTTATTAATATATTAACTAAACGGTTTTCACTCACGTGTAAATCGCGTAAGTTGTTTACGCGTTTCGGATGTTATGACATCCATCTTCAGAACGTATGTTCTGGGACCGCGGCGCCGTTAATACCCGTTAACCGTTTAGTTAATATATCTTTAAATTCTTAGCAAAAGCAGTATGATTAAGCCATCATTTAAAAGTAAAAGTATGACAAAACAGACTGATATAGAATACCTACATATTGCTCTCATTTTACCTCCCCCGCTATTGTCTAGTAATTGCGACCAATCGTCTCGATTGGTCCCAGAATTGAATGGTTCCATACAATAGCTCCGTTGTCATCTCACGACACAATGCGACATCATGGTTGGCTAGCTATTTGTACTGCTGTTTTGGCTGGATAGCTTAGAGACAAGATGTGATAGCTTATGACAGGCTGTGATGAGTTGTCATTGCATTGAGATGTATAACAATTATTTACTTACCTTGATTGAAAGGGGAAAGTTGTGAACGTGGGAATGTAGTTCTATTATTATCTGTTGATCTGTAATAGGTTGAAATTATTCTAATGGGCATTGTAAAGTAAAGCTGATGGCTTCGTGTTATTTGTTGCATATTTATGAAATGCTGCAACAGTTTCGATATTAATTTAATAAGTTTATCAGTATTATCGAGTACTAAGGATTCTGCACTGCATCGAGTTGTAGTCAAGAAAGTTTTATCAATCTTGTTTGAAAAAGTTTCAGTTAAGATTATACAATCTTCGGAGTAGTTCGGAAGATAGTGTGAATTCTTGCTTACAGGTATAACCAATGTTTCTATTTTAGCCTTACCTTAAATAAACTTTGTAATTAGGATATTAGATTAGTCACTACTATCACACCTATTCGATAAGAAGAAGAAAAAGGGTTAGGATACGTACTTAATATTTTTTTTTTTTCAATTGAACTTTTCTCTACATTTTTTATCAATTCCTCCCGACTTGTCCATCAATAACCACGTCATCTGATTACACGACTACCCTCGTAATTATCAGCATATCACGTAAACTAGCAGTTGTGGGCAGTGGCGCGTGCCGCGACTGCCGTGCCATCTGGCGGCCGCACGCGACTCATTAGCGCTGGGACGAAGTGATTGGAGAAAACGCGATGTGTTTTAAAAAGTGATATACATAAATATATATTGATGATGATGATGAACCTTGACGTGTCCGTCAATGGAGAATCTGGTTGATATATCATCGAGCCAATAAGAGAAGCAAATCCGAAGTAAGTCTTGATTTTGTTCTGTTTTGTTATGAAAATTATATCACTAAGTATATTAAAATACTAGTGTACGATGGCACGTTAAATTGTAGGTCCCGGTTGTTTGTCTAGTACGGCAGTCGTTAAGCCATGTCAGAGTCCCTTATGGCGGCTTTATAAACTCTCGAAACCAGAGTTGGCCACTCTCTTTCGATAACAAGAAGAAGAATTGGTCAGCTAGCTGTGACTTCTCGAAAAATGAATGTAATCATTTACATACAATCCAGTTAAACTCTTACATACATATCTATAACATAGTTATTTCAACAGTCCATTGTTTACGTGTGACCACATATTTCAACACCTCTTTTAAATGGAAAACTCTAATACATACCTATTGTTGTCCGCGTGTTCGTGTGTCCGTCACACCCCACTAATAGAACGTTTACCCCACTAAGTACAAACTTAAAAGCTTTACTGCATTTGAGAAATCGTTACTTTCAATTGTTCGAAGTGAAACACGAAAAATTACGCAATAGCTATTAGCTAGCCAGTAGCTATTTGATACAACTTCAAAATGGTCAAAAACTTTATTAAGTATGTACACTTTATTCGAACACGAATCTAACGATTTCGATTGAATCGGGGTAAATTTTATTTTCTATGTTGTCAATAACTAATTGCCGGGATTTAATCGAAATACTTTTTTAACACTTACCTACGTTTGACTACAGACTGCCTGATGTTAAACAACATTGTAGTCTTAGATTACAGTGTTACTACATCTTAGACTCTAAGATGTAGCACGCTTGCCTAGAAGAAACCTGTTTACCTTGGATTTGAAAACTCCTGGGTTATAATTTTCTGGTATAAGGGGTCTAGGTAGAGAGTACTACCTACTTATTTTCAAGCGTAACGGCAATTATGTAAGTAGCGTAAAATATACCTTACCTACCTAGATATATAAATGTTCATACAAAATCTTTGTGTAGGTACTTGGATCAGACATTAAAATACGTACGGGATGATGTTATTATTGTAAAAACAAAAAAACTATATCATATAATATGGTGTATTGCAAACACTATATTAGGTATGGTCACATTGATAAACTATCTTTACTTTTGTTGTGTGTGTTCGAAGGTACTTGTACGGACAGTCATAGTAGGCGTAGTCATAGTATGCGAGGTCTATTGTAGGTACCTACTAGTCGTGTATATTGTATAGGTACCTACTACGACGGCAGACAGCATTTTAATCCTCTTAATGGAACGAGGGTGAAAGGACAAAGTACGAACTTGTTTAGAACACAATAAAGTAGGCGCGACCATGTTGAGCAGACTGAAATTGAAGTTGTCAGACGGTTTCTGAATATGGTAGCATTTTATATGGGCTAGAAAATTGTTGTGAAGAGCTTTGGCATAGCAAATCATCAAAAGGTAATTTAAGTGCATAAAAAAGTTTTAGTTTTTTATTATGTCCAAAATGCATTTATCATATGCATGAAAATCGAAACAATATAAGACATGTAAACTTCTAGGATTATATTGTACTTATGTAGGTTTGTAACGGATAAAAATAACTTATTTAAAAATAACTTACCAAACACGAGTCACAGTAAGCACGTGTAAATGTAATAAAAACTAAACACACAATTTATTTTGTATGCATGTATATTTTTCTTGATTTACATATTTGTTTTTCTTTTACAACGGTGTCACTGGTCATTATGATTATTAGTATAAAACTACGACTATAGTGTGTGTAATATGAAAGAAGGAGGAGACACGAAAAAGACATAGGTTACTCTTTACCCCGTAACAACACTAGCGAAATCGCGAGAATTTCCTAGGAACTAAATATAGTACAATGTAGAATTACAACTGGCAATAACGAGCTAGAATCTAATCGTACTGAATCTAAACACTTGAAACGTGGAGACAAACAGTAAATCTCGTTAAAATGCAAATCCTGGCTTTGGAGGCTCGGCCTTCGCCCCGGGTTTCCGCCGTCAGGATATGAGTGCCATTTGAATGTTATTGAACGTCGAGTGTTTGACACTCTAACACTTGAAGCTATATTGCGACTT
Source organism: Macaria liturata (assembly GCA_964023185.1). Classification (NCBI taxonomy): domain Eukaryota; kingdom Metazoa; phylum Arthropoda; class Insecta; order Lepidoptera; family Geometridae; genus Macaria; species Macaria liturata. The sequence goes on from OZ026822.1 coordinate 6,115,711, forward strand.
GCCAGTTGCGATAGCGTTTGAATTGGCCCAATCTTGGTCACATTGTGTTCTTTAGGTACCTACGCTTAATTTCTTAGTGCTTAGTTTTGGCTATTTCTATTATAATGTGGTTTCGCTGAACTTTGGTTAAATCGAGTAAAGATATTCAAACTGTAAAATAATTTGTATTAAGTATGCCTTCAAGTGAATGAATGATGTTGAATGTTATTAAACCTCGAGAGTATAACACTTCGCTTGGAGGTACGAGTATATTGCGAATTAATGACGCTATAGAATTAAACTATTTACATTGTTTTGTTATGAGATTTATTTTTTCTATTAATCACAGTACAAATTAGTTGAATGATCAAAATTGCCATCCAGCGTGGTAATGCGGCCAGTATGCTGGGCACGCTGCCTTCTGGTAGTGGGCTGGAGCACTTAGATTATCTTTAGGCTTTTCTAATGATTTTCTAAGTGCCCCTTTTTGTAGTAGTTAGAAGTAGTATGTTTAGTTTTTCTTCCCTTGTTTTTATATTTTATTATTGTAAATAAAGTTATTAGTACCATTGAATGATTTAATTATATAATTATATATATAATATGTAGAATAAACGAATGATTATAATCATTCTAGAACCCAGTCGGAAGCTGTAAGTCAAGCGCTGATTAATACATACAATACTTATAAGTAATCACGTATAATACAAAAAGCTCATAGATGGAGTAAGTCCAGCTGTTAAAGTAAAGGTGCCGCACACTTACCGACCAAAACCGGGAGTTAAAAATACTACCGCTATTTGGGAAGCACTCGACTCACACACTTGAATTTAGTGATGGGAAAACTGAATTTGTTTTTGAATGAAAATACTTTTTTTACGTCGGATAAGTTTGCATTTGACTGCAGCCTGCCTGGTGTTAAGCTTTGCTGCAGCCTAGGGTGAACACGCTTACCTAGAAGGTACCTATTAGTTTTAGATGTGTAGTTCGCAGAAAACATAACTTCCGGTAAAGTGTTTCAAAGATATAATATTGAAATTTTATTTATAACTAAGACGTATCCGCACTTGACCACAATTTGCCTGATGGTAAGCAAAAGCTGTGGCCTAAGATGGAGCGTAGGTATTAAGGGTCTACCCAATAAGACATGGATCACTGTCAATCTTAACTAATGTAAAAAAACAGGATGAGGCCAACGTATGTATTTGTGTTTGTAACTACAATCCTCGAACCTTTTTTGGTCAATTATTTCTTTGATTTGAAGGTTAGTTGCATTATACCTGTCTAATTTATAGAAAAAAATATCATGGGAATTACAAGTTTATTGTTGTTAAGCTTTCAGTTATGAAGTGTTACGTTCCCATCCCTACGCGTCTGCGTTATCAGTGTACGGCGGTAGATGGCGCCGGCGCTCCGCTTTGATCTAACAGACGCAGACGTGGGAATGCGCAAGAGTGGCTTACACATAGACAACTTATCCCTGATACTCCTTCCTTTGTATATTGGAAAATCGATCATTTATCAAACAAATCGATATTTAGACCACTGTTATACACCACTGAGTTTATGTGTTTTTACTGACACTGACCACTGAGTTTATGTGTTTTTACTGACACTGACCACTGAGTTTATGTGTTTTTACTGACACTGACCACTGAGTTTATGTGTTTTTACTGGGAATAGGTAAATTACAAGAAAAATATATATGTATTGATTTGGTCCTGATAATAATGCGTCTAATCCGAGGACATGTATCTTCCGTGGAAGGATCTGTGTAGCCCACCACGATGCATCTGCCCAAGAGAACAAATTATTCTGCGGGGAGTCACGACCCTCACTCATGAGGAAATACGACTTATAGAGAAATAAAAATGCGTCTATAGAGAATGTTGTCTTTGTTCTTACCACTATTGATCTAACGCGCTTCCATCAGAGTCGTGATGTCCGTCAAATCTTTGGATCAAACTTTTTGTATATATGTAACTCACTGTCAAGTTGTTTTTGATCATGCGGTAACTCTGAAACTGCGTTATATACGAATAGCAAGGTTGTTAATATGTATTGCACGATTATAGAAGAACATTTCTTTGTAAACTGTTTGAACGTAAGCGAGTAGAGAAATTGCTTTGAAAAATTAATGTTACACAGCTTCGTTGGTAAATAACATAGTCATATTTAAGGTTTTCTGTTTATTTTGTACACACTTATGGTGTACCCAATGTTTGTTCATCTTAACATTGTATAAAGGATGAACCGATTAATGAAATTTAGATCGTATGCGACTCGTTTTATTTTATATTCATTCTGGGCTAATTTTAATAAAAAAACAAACACATACTAGGAAAAATAACATTAACTTAGTTCCGCGTGATGTACAGAAAAATGTAACAAAACACTATAATCTTTTTAAGGATTACCGAGCAAGAAAAAGATTTCAATTTTATCTTCTTAAATAAACTTTACTTTACTTTATTAATGGAGACGTTTTTCAAATTGTTTGTTATTATGCCACCTTCCTCCGCCGCCTTGTCTAATGCATTCTTATTTATAGGCGCTATAATTCTCGATCCTGTTAACATGTCAAATAACTTTCACAAACACATTTTGATTCGACAGATCGTAATGGAGAGGAGACGAAAGATGTACTCAAAGAAATCCATCTTGTTTCAAAAACTAAAGACAGATATTGTTATTTTTATCTAATAACGCGCGCGGAAATATTTATAAATCGTAAACAGGGTCGTAAACCAAATTGGTTTCTATTTTTGAAATTGGAAGATGCGCTTGCGTCGATCGCGGCGGCCAATGAGAGCGCGGGACGCCCACCTCTCTGGGTAAGGCGTGGTTCTCTTTTTAAATTGCATCTCAGATAGTGTCGTCCTGTTTACCTGTTGCAATACTTAGGTCTAATATTGATACAAAAACATTGAAGACGACTACTAACTCTATAAAGATCTTTTCATTCAGTCTCGTCTTCGATGATAGCTTTGAATGTTTCTTATAGAAAATCAGGTAGTTACGAGTACATAGGAAAAACTGCAAGGTTATGAATTATGCAAATTAACTAACTCTGCTACATGAAGCATGACATGCATTTATTTTATTCTTAACTCATAGGTATAAAAAAAAACATTGCGTACTTATTAGACATGAACGTGTATAGTATAGCCTAAAAAAATACTAACGTCACAAATTCATCTCCATTGGCTATATTTTGACCTGCGTTTGAAACGAAATAAGCTTATAAAAAGCTCGTGCCCTATAATTTTAAGCATTTACCTTTATGGATCGAAATTGGCTTCCTTGAGATGATGATGCTAAATATTGTGATCGGGCATGACTTGAACTTTTGCATTGGCTTTAGTTTGATGTAGTTTTTGTTTAGTAATTTAAACCTGGTGAATTTTTGAGAATTTTGAATCAAACATTCAGACAACCGATTTAATTAATATGAGTTTAATTCATAATAAGATTGCATAATTGTAAAAGAAGAAATAATCGCCGCAAGGTATATATTAAAGAAAACAAAGCACCATTTTTAAACATTCCATTGTCCTGCAAAATGTGATTTAGGTGTGAGGTAGCTTTGAATTTCGAACTTTTTCTTTTTCGGATTGTATTGCTATTGTTTCGGTTAGCCATCTTTTATTTATTTCATTTATCTTATTTTGGCAGCCGATGCCGTTTGTGTAAATTATATTTAATGTTTTAACTAATTGTACCTATATTACATAAAAAGGTCTTTTGTGTCTGAATATTTTTTTAGTTTTCCTAAACCAAACTCTTACAAATCTTTTCATAAAGGATACGTACCTATGTACAATTTAGTAGTATGTTTATTGTTTATTTTTACCTCTGTTTACCATCTTCTTTTATTATTTTTACTCTTGAGGTCAGTACTAACTCTCAGTTTCAAGATATTACGTAACTTTTTATCCACTGAACTAGGAATAACAACTCAACTACACATAAAAACCAACTATTAAGAATATATAAACTATCCACTATTACCTTTATAAAAATAGTCTGACATGAATTATTGCAGTTCAATTATACGTTGATAGGTCTAAAATTAACTATAATAAATGAAAATAGCTCTAATTTCGAATCGTAAGCAGTATTGTGAGACTAAAAGCTTTTTGTGCCGATTCACCCTCAGAAGGAAATGCGGACCGTTTTAAAGTGGGTACAGATGAGTACAGAAACGTTCTAATTGTTACATTGTGTCAAAAGTTTAAAAGGGTTGCTTTATACAAAAAAAAAACATATCGTTTTATAATCTTGCTATGCAACAGTTTAAATAAATAATAAACTTGGTGGTAGCCAGCGATTGACATCAAGCTCCACTAGAAAATTAAATGTAAGGAGATGCATTTAAGTTATGTTTACTATAACAATTGCACAGACCACTTGTAATTATAGTACAATTGATTACAAATAGAAAAAAAAATGACTTGTGTCAATTTTAGATGTAGATTGAATTGTTGAAATAAATAGACGCAGTTACATACTAATAAAATGATGCTTTTTTAATATATATTAGTGATTTGGTTTAGTTTTTGCATGTGAGTGTACAATCGCGGACCCTTGATGTCGCCGACAGTATATTTTGACAGGCAATTTTTAGGGACGTCGGCTAAAAGCTTTTTGGTGAAAAAAGTTCAACTGCATCTTATATGCGACAGTCATATTTATATGAAGGAAGCACCTGCTAAATAAATACATGAACATACATAAGTACTTATAATGCGGTTAGAGAACCTTTTTAACTTGATTTAAAGGTACGTATGCACCTATATAACCCCGAAACTTCAAAAAGCTTTTCACAAAATAAACATGTCAGGAATAACTTCATTATTATCTTTTACCTTTGTTAGCGTTTATATATATTAAGTGGGTGTGGCTTTCAGCGTCTGCTTTTCATCCTGATGTACCCTAGTTCGAATCCGGCCCTACACCAATGACTTGTATTCTCAAGTTATGTGTGGATTTGCACACGCTTTACCGTGAAGAAACATCGTGAGGATACCGACATGTTTGAGGACCATTACATCCGAGGACTTGTATCTTCAGTGGAAGAACCTAGGCACCCACCACGATGTATCTGCCCAAGAGAACTCCCCTAATGAATTAATTCTGCGGGGGAGTCACGACCCTAGGTCACGAGGAAATACGACTTTTGTTAGTGATCTAAATATACGCGTAAGTAGTAATTTTTAATCCCAATCAATACGCAAAGTTATAAATTAATTACATCAACAGGTTCTAAGAAAATGTTGTTTCCGTCTTTTTTTTCAATTTGTCCTATTTTTCGTAAAACTTTATATGTGCTTGTAAAATGAACTAAAACTCATCCTGTTATGAGTTTCTTTGAATCAACATAACATTATGTTAAAATAGCATTCAAGTTTTTGCACTTCCGTAGGTCAGAAGACATGTTAAAAAGTAGGTAGGTAGGTAGGTAAAAGTAGGTTATATTGCTGCAGTTGTTAAACCTCTTGACAGCAGAGTTTGGCCACTCTCATTCGATAAAAAGAAGAATTGAAATTGTTATTGTTAATAAGATATCTCAATAAAAAGTAATTTATATCAATCTAACTCAATAATAAACATATTTGTGGGAAACATTCTCACCTACGTTACCATAAAAAATGGCGCTTCTCCCGCAAGTGTGGTGGACCATAGTTCGTGAGAACTTCATTATAAACCATATTGTAAACACCCCTAGTCTCGGGAACGGGGTGCGAAATGTTGCTCTACTTGGTACGTGCTAGGAACGTTGGTAATACATTTTGGTTACTAAAATACAGTTTGACTAGTTCAATAACTTCTTATCTCTTTTAGACCAGTGTTAAGAAAACAAACTTAATTGTTCATAATAGTAGGTACGACAGGTACGTCTAAGGTAAGCAAAGCCAAGTTAGGTGATTATCTAATCTATATTATAATATACAAATCAAAAGCGATATGATTACTATCGACCCCAGTAACCCCATAGTCATATCAAAACTAACCCAACCTTTTATGTGTATAAAAAAATCGTTTGAAGAATGATTTTCTAAGTAAGAGATATACAAGTATACCGGCCAAATACTGATGATCTTACTAAATATCACCGTAGCACTGTAGCACTAATACAAAGGAAACATAAAACTCTGTATTTATGTAGGTATGTATATACGTAGACATTTTTACATGAATAAACGATTATTTATATTTATAACTAGCTGTGCCAGCGACTTCGTCCGCGTGGCATAGTTATTACCTATTATAAAAACGGTTCTAGTGAGTTAATCTTAAAAGATAGACATATACTGTTGTGGTCATTTTGTTAGATCATTTCAAGAGGAATAATTCTTACATACATATTTTTTGACATCTTGAACTGTTTTCGCAGCGCACGCAACGGAAGCTCTCAAAGATGAATAATTTTCCCCGTTTTTTCCACATTTTCCATTGTTTCTTCGCTCCTAGTAGTTGCAGCGTGATGCTATATAGCCTAAAGCCTTCCTCGATAAACGGTCTATTTAACACAAAAATAATTTTTCAATTCGCATCTGTAGTTCCTGAGATTAGCGCGTTCAAACAAACAAACAAACTCTTCAGCTTTATAATATTAGATACGCATCAAAGCTAAAGTAGAAACTATCACTAAAACATCACAACCACCAAGTAGAGTATACTCCAGTTCATAGTCTGTACCGTATCGGATCGCTATGACATGAGGCGTGCGAACTCCGCCCGTGACGGATCCGTGTCGGATCGGCCGCGTGTCGTGTCGTGTCGTGTCGTCGGGCGCTAATGAAGCTCTTTGATGAACGCTGGGAACTGCAGTATTGATTTTACAGGTAGAACAATGTTTCTGCTTGGAAAAGTGAAAGAAAATATTTTTATGAAAACTTTTAGTTATCGGTTCAAGTTATCCTTCTTGTGTCGTATTTCGCCATTACTGAGGCTGAAGCGCCGCCGTAGCTCAGCTAGCGGAGGCAATCACATGTGATTACCAATTTAAGCAAAGGACGACGGTTCAGTTCTTGGATGGGCGACTGAAAAGTGGCATTCCGTTTTGAGCGCTTCCGTGGGTAGGATGACACGTTAAATTGTAGGTCACGGCTGTTTGTCTAGTACGGCAGTCGTTAAGCCATGTCATAAGCCCTTAGGGCGGCTTGATAAACTCTATACACCAGAGTTGGCCACTCTCATTCGACAAGAAGAAGATTACTGAGGCTGATGACTCCCCATCAAAATACATTCATGTTTGATATATCTCGACTTTTATGGTTTTCAAACATGTCGGTCTGCTCTCTATGTTTTCCTTTACCGTAAGTCGAATGCAAATTTACAAAATAATTATTTGGTAGTATACCTGGTTAATCATATAAAACTGGGGTATATCAAATCATATCAAAACTCGCAGAGCACTTATAATAATAATTACTAATAATAACTTCTGCATAGTAAATAGATTCTCTCGGGACTAATTTCGTAATTTTTAAACTGAACATAATTAAATAAGTAGATCAAAGCAAAGCCATAGATGGTTATTACAAAATCCATGTTCCAAAATGCCATTACAGCAAGCAATAGGGTGCATAGTTATTATTCAATTTGTACGTAATACTGATCGTAGAAGGGCTTTCAAGGAAATTGTCTGAGGTGTGTCCCTCCGCTCGTCTTGTACACTAGATGCCAGTATTTATAGCATGCCAAAAATACTATGTTTTAGATTGTTTCGTGATAAAAATTACTTGATAATTTTTAAACTAGATAATTCACAATAATAAAATTAATATCTATCTATTAATTAAAAAGTAATGTAACAAAATTTGAATAAAATATATCTCTCTCTTTGAGTCGTATTTCCTCATGACTGAGGGTCGTGACTCCCCCGCAGAACTAATACATATTTGCTCCTGAAATTCACAAGATATCTTCATTATAATAAACACTATAAACATTCTTAGTCATTTTAGTAGACGAGTTGAACGTATCGGCATCGAATAATTGTGTGTAAACAACGATTTGATTCATATTGAATGTAATTAAGCAATAATACAGACAAAAAGCGCGCAAATACAAACGTGTTATGAATTCAAATACCGTTAAAATGTAAGTAAATAATAATAATAAATATTTCAGGACATATCACACAGCGCCATCTAGCCCCATACTAAGCTTACGCTTGTATCATGGGTACTAGATAACGGATATAATACATATATACATTTTCTTTTGTAAATACATACTTACTATACATAGAAACGACCAGACTTAACACAAGTAATTACAAATTTTAATATTCAGAATTACTTGTGCCATGCGGGAATCGAACCCGCACCCCTAGATTAGAAGGCAGAGCCACTACCAACTAAGCTAACGGAGCAGTCAAGTCTACCGAACATATAAAAATCTGCAACATTAGAACCAATGACCCAACTTTACAGTCACACACTACAGTAACCCACCTACATTAGTCAAACTACAAGGTAGTGGTTACAATATTGCTTGTAATATATATAACAAGCCTCCTTCGTGACTGGCACGACATACGAGCCATGGTTAGCCATAGATTAGATAGCACGTCGGTAAGTTTCATATAAGCGTCTTGCAAAAAACATCATACCTAGTTGTAAAAAATGAGGTATATATCTATCAGATAGGTACAATACTTTATTCTTAAAACTTTCGTGAGACATTCATATCAATATGTAACTAAAACGGTTTACTGTCACGTGTAATTCCCAAAACGTACGTTCTGATGATGGGTGTCAATTACACCCGAAACGCGTAAACAACACACGTGAGCAAAATTAGATATTAGATAGAGCCGTATTAGATACAATACTCGCATAATTAAATAAATAAGGTAATAAGTGTCTACTAGAAAAAATATCGATACCTTCAGTAAGAAACGGGGTTCTTTTAAAGAAATGTTCTCTCTGTTGTGTAAAAATTCACGTTGCAAACACACAACTGTTCTGTTTGTTGGTTGGGTTGGGGTACTATGTCCAGAGTAACAAATAAATAATTTAAAGCGACATTTTTTTTAAAGTGACAACACCCGAGATACCCTAGTTTTCTTCGTGACTTAACAGGTGATGATTCACCTGTTAAGTGCATAAGGTTGTGCCAAAAAGCCAAATTAACTTTTCCAGTACCTTAACCACAGGCTCAACATTAATATAAATACTGTTATCAAATAATTTACTTACCTAAAACAAAATTAAAGTATTTTAAAGCAAACGTAACTTAAGTTTCCTTCATTCAGACTTTTACAGCAACAGACATTTAAAATTTCCAAACTACCCTCCATTTGTTCTTGGAAACAATAGTATCAATTTGGCCGCACGAGGCCGCCACGCGTCGAGCACGGAGCGACGGGCGACCATTACCGTGCAGTGTTGATTAGATTTATGGCTCTACCTTTTAGCTGTTACTTATTGAAACATATTTTGATGGGAGTTAATTCTGATCCTATGTAATCTGCTTAAAATAGTCCGTAGATATTTTCAGCAACATACATTGTTAAATAACTAAAAATTTAAATCCGTTTAAAAGTGGGGTGGTATGAGAAACAAAAATAAACTATAATATTTAGTTTTTATAATCGTTCAGGTCAACAGGATAGGTGCTGTGATTTATAAAGGTAAAATTACCTACATGATTATGTACATTGGTGTTTGTTTTACTTATAGCTTTGAGCTAGCTTATTTTAGGCAAGCCATAAAGATCTGTTTTGATGGCAGAGAATAACAAAGCGTCCATAAAAAAGCGACATATTTTTATATCCCAACAAACACAGCAATTATTTTTATCGACACGTGTCACTGCCATATTGGATTGAAATTGGCGGGAACGCTCGCAGTTATCGAGATGGCGGATTTTTGCGGTTGTTTTTTTTTTCGATGATAAATCGTTCCGCTAATACTTCCGCTTCCGCTGCTAATGGAGGGGATAGAAATATGGAGATTGATGTTTTTGTTACAACAGAATTTTGATCGGGCTTCCTTTTGAGATGAAAATTGATAAAATGTTTGTCTCCTTTTTAGGCATGCTTTTCTTTGTCTGATAAACTAGGAGTAGAAAGGGAACGAAAGCAAGATTAAGATTTTTGGTATCATAGTAGATACAATCGTGTAATTTTCATAAGCTAGCCTAATTATCTAAAGCTAAACACTCTAGAATTTTAGGATTTAGTAGTAAGCATCAAATGCTTTACCAGTAGACCCCAAACTAGGCGTTAGCCTGTATCTTGGTGGCCAATCACAAAAGAACCTGTTATTCTAAAAGAAGATGACGCTTGTTATTACTTAGTTACTTATTGAAAATTATCACCAACTGAATTATTTTTTTGGCCTGACGCAGTTACATACAGAAATCTTAAAACAAAATTCTATTTAAAAATAATATTTTTGGCGTGGTTTTGGCATTGAAAATACACAAAAATTATCACCGATATGCAATCGGCTACATTTAACAGGATTGCCTTAGATTTGATGTGCAACAGGACAAAGACATTTTATGGTCGTTTAGATCAAAAACAAGGATTTCAGGATAGTTAAGATTTCTTATAAGACAGTTAATAAGTACAGGTTCTGCTTGAAAAAAGTCTTTCACTAGTAATAAATTATGCTTTGAGAATAAGTGATTAATCGAATCACTTTATAATTTCTCCATTACGATACTAAGAGATGAATCAAATTTTGAGAATGAGTAGCAAAAATAATCTTTTGTTTCATTCTGCATTGAACCATCCAATACTAGCAATAGATCAATCCGGATTATAACTTCCTTATAAATATGTAATGCGTTGCATCTGCGGTGACGGGGGTGCATTAGAGTAATTGGTTGTAAGTAAATATTTGCGTGGTCCCTTACTGCATATGGATGAAAAATATTCAATTCAAAGGTATTCATAAATTATAGCTAGTAATATTTGGCTTTTGATGTTATGTGGTTTTACACTGGTTCCAATCGTTAGTTCGATATTGGTAAAAACATTTAGAAATCCAACAATATGGTAAACCTTTTTGCTTGTTCAGGAGATTTTGTTGTTGTAACTATGTAATTGGAAAAATGTATGAATAGCAGGTTAAATTTCGAAAGTATTGCACTTACACATAATTATCATTAGACATACGAACCCACAAAAACCACGCAGCATGTTTTTCTTATAATAGTAGGAATCTTATAAGAAACACACATACCAGAGCCAGTTAAGTGTATTCTTCAATCTTGCTTTATAATCCATAACCTATAACAGGCTTACGCCACCACATCTTCAATCAGGGGTTCAGGGGTGGTCACGCAGCAAATATGTTGGATTATAAATGCACCGCTGCGTTTGGATTACGTTCTTGGCGGTGGCACCCCTAAACAATTATCGGTTAGTGTTTTCTTTGGGCTTTTGGTGATTGAAATGATAATGAGGATGGTAATCTTTATAGTTTACGGTGGGGGGTTTATGTGTGTGATAAATCTTGGTCCAATAAAAATGGAAGAACCAGTAATTTAAAAGAGAATGTACAATAACTTTTGTATTTGTCATTTACATTAATTTTGCTGGAGTAGTCTATGTTGTTTATTTTTTGTTGGTCGTTTTTTCACTATCTTACAAGAATAAGATACATTGGTTCTACAAGACCTTACGACTAAAGTTAACAGTTAAGTAATAGCCTGTATAAACCAAAACACACAATTCAGAGTATTCCAGCCAAATCACTCAGTCCATATTAATAACAGTCCAGGAAATATTTCCCGAGCCACGGACACAATGAATAGGAAGCGACCAAGGATGCACCCTTGCGGCACCCCAATGCATTAACGCAAGTTTTAATCAAAAAACCGTGGGTGTGAAAGCCAAACAAACAGGGGTGCAATGCTTTCCCATAATGATAATGAAAAAACACAAAAATGTTGGAAAAAATTACAAAAATGTATAGTTTTCTATGAACATAGCACGTGCGATAGAATCAAACGCCTGTTCGGAAATTATTTGTGTCAATAATTACACTGATTTACGGGAAGTGATTTGTTGGACAGGTCGCAGCGATGACTTTTGTGATTACTTTTAATTTAGGGGACGATTTATATTCAAATAGATGTTTTGGAAAATAAACGCCACAAACCCACCCATAAATTCGTATGACTAACGTGAACATTATATTTCACTAGCGTTGTCCATGGTTTTACTCACGTTATTCCGAGATAAAAGTAGCGTGCGCGTTTATCCAAAGTCTAATGTATCTCCTTGTTAATTTAATCCAATCAGGTTTACCCGTTTGAGCATGAAGAATTAACAAACATACTATAATCTTTAGAATATAAGTGAGATGGGATTGCTGGCCTTTTTTTGGCTCAACGTATCAGCATTGCCATCCAGCGTGGTAATGCGGCCAGTATGCTGGGCACGCTGCCCTCTGGTAGTGGGCTGGAGCACTTAGATTATCTTTAGGCTTTTCTAAAGATTTTCTAAGTGCCCCTTTTTGTAGTAGTTAGAAGTAGTATGTTTAGTTTTTCTTCCCTTGTTTTTATATTTTATTATTGTAAATACAGTCCTTCCTCACATTTAGCATAACTAACCTACTTATTTGCCTGGAAGAGATCGCTTTCAGCGATAAGATCACCACAGACTTGTGCCACTAGTTTACATATAATTTGTTTCATGTAGAAACTGATATTTTTTTTATTTTGTTTCAACAGTAAAGAGTTATCTATAAATTATCAGTTTTTTTTTTCTACAAACACGCGCAGCGTAAATAGGCTCACGCTTGACTACAACTCGCTTGATGCTAAGCAATGTTGTAATCTACGATCTAGCGCGCTTGCCTAAAGGAAACCGATTCACTCTCGACTTGAAAATCGATAAATTATAGATATTATATAGGTATTATTGGCATAATTTTGCAACGACTCTTGTTATAGAAACAGAACCTGCTCTAAAACCATCTAACATCATTGCACACTCGATGTAAAACACAGGCATACAATAATGAAGTGCAATTCAATAAAGTGCGTACAATGCGCGCAATGGGTCGCTCTAACTTACCCACTAGTGTGCCATATGCCGAGCTTGGGGATTCACGGGTGGAGTGGGTTTGATACTTTACTGTAGGGATTAGAGGGGATGTAGTTTTTGATGTAGGTAAGTCTAACTACCTTTTTAGTATATATCTTTAAAGAAATTAACTTGCTTACAACTCCCGAACCTTTTATTGAATAAAATTACAAAAGGCTTGGCAGTTCTGTTACTTACTTTGTTAGTAACTTTTTAAAAATGGTTTTGTCATTGTTCTATTAATTTGTTTACTATACATCAAAATTAGTAAGGTGACGTTTAGAATATAGAACTACAAATACTTAAACTGTTTTTTTTTGAAACTCAATGATCTAAAGACAAATCAATAATTATTCTCAAGTGCTACACTTAAAATACTATTAATATAAATAATTTTCCTTTCCCTACATGCTATGCATTATAATTTTTGCATTCACATCTGATGCATTGAAACGGGCCAAAGTATCAAAACTATTGATCGTTCTCTCCCCACCCTATTCTTAAATCTCGCTAGCCCGAGGGTGACTTGACTGACAACTAAAAGAAAATATTTCCAACGAGTCATGAATACATTAATTATCAAATGGACTATTCATTTCATTATAATATTATGCCATAATCCACGAAATATGTCTATTATATCGCGCTTATTGTGCTTTTTGATTTTTTACATGTCAAGGGGTAATTTTAACATGTTTTGAATGTTGTTTAAAATTAATGGAACAAGAATTTGTATGTTGTATTTCGATTTCATAATATTTAACTTGCATCAATATTATTTTACTGCTTTTGTGTGCTAATAAATAAAATACATATCCTTTAAGTGTAGTATGTCTTATACATATGTACATAATATGAACATTATTTGAGTCTGTATTGCTAAATAGTGGATTGCTAATTACACGTTTTTTACAATTTTTATGACAGGAACGGTGTCAAAGTATTTAATTGTAGTAAGTACATTATTATTACATGAACTTTTAATCAAAATTTTATTTTTGAAGTAAGTATACAGTTAGCTAGCAAATATCCAAATCCAAGCACGCATTTATATTTGCAACTTATCATTTGTGGCATATGATGGAAAAATATACTATGTCACAGAATACATAATACAAACTAAGTATAGTAATGATAAAAAGCTGCCACATCATCGAAACATGTGTGTTTATTGCTAAAAAGCTCAGAATAAATTGTTATAAATGATCACTGATCTAGTTATGAATTTGAAAATCATCGTTTGTTTATTATTTATCTATTAACTAAAAGGGGTGCAGTATCGATGTTTTTATTTAAAAATTAGGTATTTTGTGGCAAGTTTGCATATAAAATAGAAATGAAAAAAAAAATAATAAAATCAAAGTCATTATTTTATAATTTAAACTTTTTTAACATTATTTAATGTCTTAATTAAGTATACGTTAGGTACACGTTAGTAAAAATAACCACCATGTCGTACCACCAAATTGAAAAAATATTATTATATATAACTTATATATAACTTATGATTAAGACCTCATTACGTCATTATCTGGTAAACTGTCTCAAATATAAAAAAATGTTTCTATTATTAAAAAATCTGCCACCAGTTAACTAAGGTAATCTCCATTCACTTCTTTTCAACCTCATTTCAAACCTATCTAATCCCTGAGTCATCCTGACCTGACCGCAAATGAATCAATCACTAAACAAGACTCCTTAGTGCATGACATATGGAGACAGGAATGTCGTCAATTTTTTTCCTGCAGTCTTGCTAAAGATAAAATATATAAATCTTACAACACGCGACGAACAGACGAAGGGTTTTTTTGAGGAGATAGTTGTTTGCAGATGTTATATTCTTTGTTCTTACAAGGTATTCGTTTGTTTTAATTGTATTTTATTTTATAAACTTTAATACTTTAAGGTTAAGATTAAGAATAAACAAAATATCAACTTCAACTTGAACGATTGGTAAAAATATTAAGGTGCGTCACGTAGAAGGAGCTATTTATGATTTTTGTTGAAATCTAAATCTAAACCTCGTAGGAAGACTTGACTTGATTATTGAATGTTTTTAAATTATGTTATTTCTCAGATGCCATACGACAAATGACGTGATATAAACGATATAATTTGTAAAAGTTTATCTGATCATTCTTTAAAATGAACAATAAACCACTGTTAAACAACATACATATAAAAATAGTAAATGAGTAAAACCTAAATTATCCAGTTAACTTGTACAAGTTCATTTGTTCTATTAAAGAACTCGAGTACATTAAACAATTTAATTAAGCTTTAACTATTTGATTAACTCATCCTTACACTCATAAACGTTAGAACTACCCTACCTGGGTATAGGTATCCAGCTGTCAAAGATAATCCCAACTACCTTAGAGCAATTTATTGTGTCCACCGGGGCCTATAAAGCCTATCTGTGTCCTCATTAGCCTTACTAATAATAATAAAAGCGGACGGACAGGCGACATCGACATTCCGCTCTGGCGTCTCAGTTATCGCGGAAATAAATTGTGAGGACCTCGAGTGGTGTCACCTACATGGACACAACCTTTGGAAATAAGAGGACTTGACGCGACTAAAGTTTAGTTCAGTTTTAACGTGTGGATGTATTTTGTTTGGGATATAGAAGAGAAAAGGAGCCGACAGATTGATGTAACATAATATTGTGTCAATTTGTAGGTTCTGCGTTAATGTTTGTTTATACACTTTAATAATTGTATTTAAGTTGGTAAGGTTGGTCTATAAAGTGTCATGAATCAAATTCCTAAAAAAATACGAATGTGAATTTGTAATCAATCTATTTACATCTTCAAACATTAATAAAATTCATATCAATTACATTGTAGCATTCAGTTTCCCGGTTTTACCCGGTTCGTATTCGGCTGTCGCCAAGCCAACACTTGCGTGTAAACACACGCAAGTTAGGAATTAAGTAAAGTAAGTAAGTAAAAGATTAGGTATATAGTCTTTTTTTCATTTACAAATAAAACATGAATCATAACAATATGGGTTACCTATATACTGCAACTGATAATTTCAATTATATTAAAGTAATGTCAATGATATTCAAAGCAGTTTTCAAACCTCAGTAACCAAAACTTGCCATTCATCTGCTCAATACATGAACACTTTCCAGAATAAGACCCTTATCAGGCTCCGTCAATAAAACTAAATAGAAACACATTCCGTTATCAGTTATCAGCGATAATTCGTTTGTTGCTATCAAATGTATGTAAACAAGGTACAGAGTGTACATTAGCGGTATCTAGCTACCTAATCCGGCCATATGGGTGCTTCAGTGACAAGTGGTTGGCAAATTCCATCTGGTATAGCCTGTTTGGTTATGTAAAGTATACGTAAAAGTGGTAGGTAGGTAGCATTACACGAAAATATTTCATGCGGAGTCATTATATGTAATTAAGTATGTATATATAAGTCAAATACATATTTAGAATATATTTTTAATGTTATAATAATAATCTGACATGTAATTCGAACAAATTATCAATAAAATGTTTATCTGTTTATCTATTTTTCAGAAAAAAAGTATGAGTACGACGAAATAACACTTACCTATTTCACCATCTTACTAGAATATATTTAATTTATTTAGTACTCTCGCAGATGCTTTGTTGAAGGTGAATAAAACTTTACACAAATTCATGCGGTTTTTGGTTACGACAACCCATGTTCAGATTACTTAAAAATGTATATTATGAAGCAACAATCATATGGTCTTATTTATTTTTCAAATGTGAGAATAAGGCTTGACTTTCATCAGCCAGTCACTGATTCAGGTATTGTCTTAATAGTAATATTATTACTGTTTTACATTCCCATGAACTTTCCATAACACCACATTGTATCTATAAACTATCTAGTGGCGTAGTTCTCTCACTCACATCTGCTGCCGGTACAAAGCGACATTGTATCGTGATCAACTGAAATACTGTCTGTACGTCTTCATAACTTAATACGTGGGAAAGTCAAAGATATTCTCAAGGACCTAAGTTTGAGAACATTCAAACAACAACAAAGATTTTTTCAAAACTGGAACGATTAAAAATGATAAGACCATTTCGGGACATATCATACAGCACCATCTAGCCCCATGCTATGCAAACGTTTCTGTCATGGAACGGATTCAAAATGAAAGTGTTTTCTGTTCTTACTGAGTAAGCAATAAGCATGTTCAATCCAACATCTTAATGATCGTTTACCATCAGGAGAATTATGATAAAGTACAAACTCATTTTGTTGTCTATAAAATACATGCCATGGATAACTTTTAGTTTTAGTTATTGAGTAATTAAATTAAATCCGTAAATAAAGAAAATAAACCCGAAGAGGATCAAAAATCTGCACTTACAATAAATCACGTTTTTTGCAGTTTTTAGAATTTTTGTCTGTTTGTCTATTTATTTAAACACAACAAAAACGGCTGAACGGATTATCATTGTTTTTTTTGTATGTAGGTAATATGAGGTCTTAGAAGTGTCATATGCTACTTTTTATCCCGAAATAACGCGACCGAAGCCGCGGGCGTCTACCTCTAAATAAATAATCTTCCTTATTTTTAACTTTCTGTAAATAAAACCTACAACTTAGAAATTTTTCTCATCTTTACAAGCTGAACGCTAACACGTCTATCTCATTTACAACAAACATCGTTCAATAACGAATATAATAAAAATGCCTTTAACAAACAGGTCCCAACGTTAAAGGTTAAACAACGTCCAATAGTTGATACTCATATCGGGAACAAGTATTCCAACTATTTTACTAACATAATAAACATGGATGCAGAAAGTTAAAGATGGAGCGATTCCGTTAAATGAAGCTATACACAGATAATACGTGATTATAGCTTGGTATAGACAATCAACAAAATAGAATAAAGTACAGTAACTTATGATTCTCACTTAGTAGTAGATTTCTAGCATTCACCCCAAGGATTTATCTAAGTATGAACTCGTAAAAATCTGTAAATCTATCACTTAGCACTTTTTTTTTACTTCAATCTTTTTTACTTAAGTCTATGCTCGATAAAGTTCTCAAAATCTTTGATCGATAAAGTTTTTTTTAAAGTAATATAAGCAAGGTTGTATGTCAGTGGCCAACTCTGGTGTCCGAGATTTCACACCGACGAACAGCCAAGACCTATAATTTAACGTGTGATTCTTATTTTTAACAAGTAATGGGTTTGCACTTGACCATACCGACCCATCTAAAGCCTGACCGTGTCGACAGTTGTTTGAGCTACGGGAGCTTCACAAATGAAATAATGCACGAAAAATATTCAATCCGTCTGAAATTTCCTTACTTCAATCAATATAGAAAATAATCCTAGTTATTTGCCTTACATTTTGAACCAAATTCCTTACACCTATTTTACGCTTTACTCCTACTCTATTTCCAACATTGTAAGGTTTAAAATATTCTAAATATATTAATACAAGCGTGGTATTGAGATATCAGGTTGATAAAGGCAAGTACACACTGTCAATGATCGATGATAACGGCCGGTGCACACGAGATAGGAAGGTAGGATCGTTTTGTAAACATAGCCTTATCTTTACGCAGCGAGTACCTGTGGAATGGCCCTAAGGGATCCTTTCCTTTTGAGAATAAGGCCTTATGGCCATAATAATTTATTGTTCACTAGTGGACACCCGCGACTTCGCTCGCATTATTTCAGGACATAGCCTATGACACTTCTAAAACCTCTTACTACCTACATACCAAAAATCATGATGTTCCGTACAGCGGTTTTTATGTGATGAGCTTTTAACATCGAAATTTCAATAAACCGACAAACAGAGACACAGATAAACAGAGAAAAAGACAAAAAATTTAAAAACTGCTGAAACGTGTTTTATTATAGATTTAATGTATACCCAAACATATTTTTTTATAATAACATCGTAGGTATAGCCGCTACTTTAGTTATGTAGTTACAAACTTCTTCAGGTGCAATCCGAACGTACATCTTATTTATGGGGAAGTCAGAGTATGAGTCTAGACTTTTATAGGGGGAGATAGGGGGAAATATGGAGCGGCCTGGCTTCTAGTGGGGACAGTTTTTTTTTTTTTTCTTTAAGATATATTCGATACAATATCCGTTGTATGTTTAACTTAGTTATTAAACATGCACCCTGTGCAATTAGTGTTTTTTAATACCTTCATCATCATCATTTCAGTCGGTGTCCACCCACTGCTGAGTATAGACCTCCTCTCCAACGTGCCACATAGTACGGTCCAGCACGAAATAGAAAAAACAATGGAAGTGCCCTTATAACTACTTAGTACGGGTACCGGTGTCGCCAAACTCACATATAAGGAAAACAAAATATACTATACATCTCTATTTGATAAATTATTCGTCCTGCTTTCATTTTGACACGTAATAATTGCACAACAAGGCATGGATTATTTTTAAACATTGTTTTTGTGCGAGTGCGGAACGTCTTTCTAGCTCACGTAGCTAAGCACGACTAATCATGGCCGCCGCGAATGTTGCGATATTCTGCTTAATATAGGTATATAAACGTTTGTGGAGCATTTTAATGACAAAAATAAGTACCTACATATTACATACATATGTCACTCTCTATAACATTTACGCAGCACGTAACACGCAAAGCCTTTTACTAGAAAGAAAATCCTCACAATAGATACATACATACACAGTAGCATAAAAAAACCTGTCCCTTACACATTTTGATAAAGAAAGCTTACATTGCCCTAATACGCTTTTACACGGCGCGCTAAAAACGCCGCGTTTTTACAATATTGTCTACTGCTACGATCAGATAAATGACAGACCGCATGTAGCATGCGAATTGAAGCTTTAATTTTTATTAATTTTAAGATAAATTACCTACATGAAAAACATTAAGCTATTTTGCGACAGAGTAATAGTATGCGCTATTACTATGTACTAGTGTACTAGTAGTATGTTAAGTATCAATAGATATAAGTAATAATAAAGACATCTTGCTCAAAAATAAATATAAAAAAGTATTACGTTTATTATAATTACGTTAAATCAATAAGTACTAAACTTGCAATGCAAGATGCCAAACAATGCAATGTTACATAGGTAAACTTGTATGAATGGGTATGCCTTGGGTATGCTATATTTCAAATTTACTTTCATAGGCCTTTCGGATGGGTTTGTAACTTTCGTTACCAGAATTTTGTACTCACACAAACTTATTATTAACCGACTTAAAAAAAGAGGTTCTCATTGCTTCTGAACGTTTTTTGTTTAATGTTACGTGAATAATCCGCTATATATAAACGGACTAGTGGGTACTCGCGGCTTTGCTCGCATTAAGAAGTAAAATTTGTATCCCCTATTTCACCCCTTTAAAAGTGGCTTTTCCAAAAATCCTTTCTTAGCTGATGACTACGTCATTCCAAATTTCAGCCTAATCCGTTCAGTGGTTTGGGCTGTGCGTTGATAGATCACTATATCAGTCAGTCAGTCACCATTGAGTTATATATATTTAGATTTTATCATTTTTTTCCTGATAAAAAGACAGTGCTCTGTCTTTTTTCTCCGTTCTAAAGATGTCATAAGAATTTCACGCACGTATTCACGATAAAGGGAGGGCGTGATTACAGCAGCACAATGCGATGATGGGGCTAATCTTTTGATGGAATGTTGCACGCACTATGTCGTTTCCACGCAGCTTTGTACTCTAAGAATCTTTAGAAAAGAGACAATTGTAGCGACATCAATAAATTTTCAGAAATGAAGACATGAATTTATTCCCAATACGTTTTTTTAAACGGAATGTGTTTTGATCTTAACCGTAATTCGCCTGATGGTATGCGTTCATTCTGATATAGATGGAATGTGCTTAGTGCTTACCCAGTAAGAACTGAAACACTCTTTCTTATTGAATGTTGCTATAAAACTACCAAAATACAATCATTTTTATTTTTTATTATATGTCTTTAAATATGTGAGCTTTTGTTATCAAAGTAAGTACCTATTAACATGCTTATCAATGTTAACCGCTATTTTATAGCGATAAATCAAAATCATGCGCTTTTCTAGCTTTGTGCGTGTATAAAGGCGAGTCTACACTGAGCTAACCGGCTTACGCGCGCCGGTGGCTGACGCTGGGCTGACGAATCAACGTGACAGCTCACCGGCGACGCCATATTGTCTCTATGACAGCTGACACGGTGACAAAATAGCACTCTTCTTTTACAAACAGTAGCTGAAAAGGATGAAAAAATATGAAAGGGAATAGTGTTAAGTTGTGGTTATTAACAGACCTCAATAGAGAGTTTCTGAATACTTCTGAATGTGTTTTTATTAATGCAGTTTTTTTTTTCGAAAAGTACTAACATAATACTTAACATGGTAAGTATACAATACAATTACAACAAAGTTATAATAATTGAAATGTATGAGTTTATCGGAAGACAACATATTTAACTAAAAGGGCCGATAGATCAATTAGTTCTTTATAGCAACTCCTCTTTTTTTTCTCTTGCCTGTGGTGTCGTTTTGTACAACATTTTTTGCAGTGCAATAACCATCGTAGCGGCAACGTAAACCTTTACACCATTCAAATTAATATTACTGAAAAGAGCATTTTTATCCACCGAAGCCGACTGTGAAATGGTCAACAAAATGCTCTGGACAATAAACAAACATGATTTTTTGTGCTGGCAACACGACACCGGAGAAAAGCCGAGATCAGATTTGGCGGTAATCGCATCAAGCGGGGCCGCGTGAAATCCGCTAGTGTGTAGGGGCCTTAATGCTACGATACGCCTAAGTTAGTGGCTTAATTTTATACGAAATTTGTTTTTTTTAAATATTAAATATATCTGTGTACCTATCTTTATAATCATAGGCACGTATTAAGAAAATTGCTGCAAAAGTATTGTCTTAAGTTAATTTTTATTTTTAAAGTTAAATATGGTATAGTAAGTTTTAGAAACAATAAACTTACGCGAACTTAAATAAGTTACCACAGTGCAAATGCTAAGGTATATAATTGTACTTCTCAACGTGGGACTTTACTATTACACGCCTTTAACAATGCCATTTCCCTAGAGATGTAACAAAAAAGCTTTTACGCAAAAAATATCGATAAAATGATGACACACTAATGGCGCCGATCTATGTGTTAAATGCGGCCTATATTTTGAAAAAGGAGGATCTATTCCAATCTCTTTTACTTTTTTCTCTTACCTTTTTTGTTAGTTTGTAGCAACAAAAGTGTTCTGTTGTGCTGTCGGCATTTCTTTGCTCTTTTCGGCTAATGCTACGATATTTGGTGACATGTCTATTTAGTTGTATTTATGTGTGTTAGAGCAGAAGATCTTGGTGTATTTTTTCATTTTGTAGCTTACTAGCTAGGAAATAATACGGTGTTGATATCTTTAACATAAAAAGTATACCTATAAAAATTTCGTCTTTACCTAGTCACAAAATAAACATTTTACGAATGGGACCTGAGCTGACATCTTAATAACTATTACCAAAGGTGATCATAATAGTAAACATTCTCATAAATAAAAAATAACAGTGCTACCATCCGGCATTAAGCTAGAGCACTTGGACGAACTCTTGGCTTCTTAAAAAAATAATAAAAACAATAACGGCATGGTTTATTAAAAATGAAATAAAGGTCCGTTTTGTCGAAAACTGGCGTATCACCTATTTACAACCAGAAAAGATAGGTTAGGAATACTTTCTCCTCATAATACCCAAGTCATGAAGTTGTCCCACTGAACTAGTCAATCACGATCTCTGAACTAACCGCTTTAATATGGAGCTCGCTGTAATTGTTCTCTTTATTAACATCATTTAGCCTGCATGTTAATGAGCGATGGTTCTGTAGAATTTATAAATGACAACGTTGCTTAACATCAGGCGAGTTGTAGCCAAGCGTGAGCTAATCATGTTTAAAAAAAAAATTATGTTGTCTGTATGAAAGATGGCTTTATGCGCAGTCCACTGAAAATGCCAACATTTTGTCCATGCGTCGCGTCAACCAAAACAAAAAATACAGTTTAATTACAAATGTATGCATAAAATTAATTAATAATAATAACCTTTTGGCCTTGCCTTAACTTTAATTATGAAATAGTATGTCATGATCATATGTTAATTATATTATTAATTATATACTTATAACATTAACATTTTTATCACGTTTCCCCACACCACACACGAATCTCCAAAACCATAACAACTCTTTTCCACTTCCCTCCACTTCTACACTTAGTCAATTAGTGCCTACTACAAACAATTAACGTACATTGTACGTAACGATGTTCTGTTTGAACTCAATGACGTTTATTGTGCGTCCTCGTGATTTTGGGTTTTCCAAAGACGTCAGAAGTGGTGGTAAGTTTAATGTCCTGTTGAGATTTTATAATATTCTATGGTATAAACTCGTATATAGATAAGTAATTAGAGGGTTCAATAACCTTGAGCGTCGTTTGATAGATTTGTTTATGATACTGGGAATCTATGTCCCGAGCGACGTAAAAGAAATTACCTAACTTAGGTTATTATTTTTTATAAAATGAATGCTAATTTGAATGAATTTTTACTGAATAATTCAACAATTCAATAAAAACACGTGTCAATCTATTAATATAAAATTAAATCAAAATTTTATATCATTTATAATGGTTATTGTTAGGTTTTTTTTAATTTATATTATAAGGATTCATTCATTTTGAAGTTAAGTTTGCACTTGGCTAATTTACAATTTGTCTAATGGTGCTGAGCCAAATAAAAGTGTACTGTGATACTTACCTAAAAGGTAGCTTAATAAAATTGAACATAAAAATTAAAATTCGGTGTTAAGTCACGAATTCGATTTCTGTTACGTTTTTGCAAGCTACAATAAAACAATAGTATCTAAGTACCGCTCCTTACTTTACTACTAACTATTCAGCTCAGAACCAAGAGGCATTAATCACGGCAAACAAAAGATCCACATCCCAGCTCTGACTAATTAGGCCTATCGTAGGAATGTGTTACATAGTTACGAGCAAAAACTAAGGGGTCATATGGCGCCTGGCGCCTGCGACACAGCAGTGTGCGAGGGCCCTTAGTTTAAAAAAAAGATAAGATAGAGATGAGGGTTAGATTTGTCTAAATGTGTATGAGCTTTGGTGGGAAGGTGAGAGTAATTAAAAAACAAATAATAATCATCAACATCATCAGCCTAAAGAGACCCACTGCAGGGTATAGGCCACCTCCCTCTTACGCCAATACTCCCTGCGCAATAATAACAATGTACTAGAATTACTTAAGTATTTAATTGTAAAGGACCAGTGGGGCCCTAAAAATACCGAGCGTATAGCTCGTGAGGCTGTAATTAACTGGAATTATAAATTAAAAAAGACACATGAAAGTTGCAAACAAAAATAAATAGAATAGAAGTAAAAGCGCAACTGCAACTGCAATGTTTTCATGGTATTAAGTCTAGATAAAATAAAACTAAAAATGTTTTTAGCAGAATTATATCGCATAAAATACAACTACAAAAAAGAAAAAACATGACTCCACTTACTCTACTTTACTTTCTAAACATGTTGCATTTTAAAATTACTGCAATATACATAATTCTTTTGCATTCATGTAGAAGCTCAAAATTTAGTTCCAACCTCTTTTCTTAACATGTTTTATTTATAATCACCTCAATTGCATTCTTTTGAAGCTCTCGCCAACCTATCGGGGTCACCATCACCAATTATAAACTGTAATAGCACCAATAAATCCCCAACAACCAGTTAGCAACAACCTATTGTTCAACCCAGAAATGTATAGAAATGAAATGAATTAGTCGCAATCAGAACCCAGACGTCGCTTCCGTCCGGTCAGCGGTATCCGTGCCGTATCCGCTTCCGGTCGAGCTTCCGGAGCTCGGGGGAAATTAATATATTTGTCTGGGACTCGGGGTAGTAATGGAGGGAGCTGTGTAGTGGTGGATGTTTGTGAATGGATTCGCTTAAATGTCGAGTGTTGGGGACTTGGGATGTAGATGAGACTAGAAAATGATTCTACTGGAAACAGAAAGATGCGAGGTAGTGGTTCTGGAAACACAATATTTTTATTGTAGTGAGAAATTTCCTTTTACGCGTTACGTTTATCTGCCTCACACTCACTAACTATTACTATTTTTTTAATAAATGTACCTACTTACCTACTCCAAAAATTCTGACACCAGAGTTAGCCCCTCATACAAATTTACATACTTTTTTTGACACTACAAAATGAAGTGTTTTTAATGTAATTACTAAACCACATAGAAATATGACATCCAGATCTGACTTTATAAGTTTCATGGGTATGGTTAGTGGGTAGTAATGCTCTCTATCAAATTAATTAAATAATAAATAACAAGACATTATTTATTCAATTGCAATTAATAGTTCTGTCATGATTCGTGTATTTATTAACCACATAGCACGCACGTTATGATAGTACTTATTTACAAAATTAATTAACAACTTTATCATCCAGTTTCCTAATAAAGATGTACAACTACGTCACATATAGGTACCATTCCGTCCCGTGCTCGTAGACATGTTATCTTAAAAAAAACTTCCTTCCTGAATCTCTCAAAATAGAACCACTTAGCGCACTTTCATTCACCCCGACCGTACTGCTCTTAAAATAGACGTCAAAATTAAACCACTTTCGTAATAGTTGAACATCTGCTTTCGACCTCTTTAGTCTTTATCTCCGGCGACATTTTATCTATGGTCGCGAACTTAATGACGTTTGGCGCGAACATTTGGCGCCAAACTTTTTGTTCCTTGTTTAAACCTCACACGTCGTTAGGTTAATTAGAAAATTTAGAAATGTAACAATTGACTGTTGACATGCCATTAAGTAAATGTGACGTATGATGTGTTTAAGTCGTTAACGATTAAAACAAAAAACCAATCAAAATGGTTTTTTGTTTTTGAATTGTGAAATCTTCATTTTTACAGATAAAATCAACATTTTTGTTCAATCTCTTAATGTTTCTTTTCTAACAACCACAAGTATGTACCTTATTAGGAAAAAGTTTGAAAAAAAGGTAAGGTTTCCGTACAAAGCACAAATTATGACGCTCATCTCATAGAGCTTTTAGCCAAATTAATACCATAATCAAAAGGAGTACACAAAGCGAAAGCTCCGCCGGAAACATAAAAGCTCTATGAATCCTTTCCTCAAATCTTCACAATCAAATAAACATAAAAGCTAAATGGTACTCTCGGTCACCCCAGCACACTACACAGGCTTACATACGCCTATAGCGCTCGGATCAAACAAATATCGACCCGCGATTAATCAAAAACAAACCACGTAAAACACCAAAGATTAACATGGCCAGATTAAAAAAAAAGTCAAAAAGGAGCTCACGGATCAAAACCATAAATCATGCTCATTATATCCGAACCGGATTATTTTTTACCAAATAAAATGCTCAAAAAAGCATCAAAAGGCTATAGGGGAGCGCCATTTTGTAAGGGTACCGTCGATTAGGGCGGGAAAATGGGAACGTGTCGGCCAATCGACGCCGCCATATTCAAAAGGCGTTCTATTCAACCACCAATGGGAGCCAAGGTTGTTCCGCTCATGCGCTTTCGAGTCGATCCACAGAAAAATAGCTATAGTACGGCAGTGTGGGCTTGGCCACTGCGGTGACACGACGCGCATGTCGCATTATTTTACTTTTTTTTTAGAAAAAAATATGACGAAGTGCCTCCGGACCTTTAGTGAAATCGCTTACTTTTAATTAATCTAGTGCTTTGTGTCGAGAACAGTGTCGTATAGTGTTACGATCGGTAGTGAAGTCATATCTATAAATAACGTAGAGAAAAAGAGGTTGCAGCAAAGAGTCTGTAGTCGGTGTAGGACCTCTTTGGGGTTTGTGTTAGGTTGGCAGCAGTGGTGTAAGCAGTAACCATCAGCGGAAGAGCAGCTGGAGGGATGGTGATGGCAAGCGGGGGCGGTGGGGCGCTGCTGCAGTCCCCACCGGACATGCTGCACCACAACATCATGGATACCTCCTCGCACGTCGAGATGATGCCCAGTAAGTTAATCACTAGTATACAAAACAATTAAGGTGGTTTAAAATTGTCAACCGGGACACTAGGAGGGAGTTGGGAAAGACTTTTCTTTGTCAGGGAGTGGGACACAATATTTTAAGAAGTAAGGTAAAAGTAAAGTTTTTTTTATATGTAAGGTTTCTTGTTTTTTTTTGTATACTCGAAGAAGAAGAAGCTTTGTTGACATACCAGAGTCAGTCAGTCTTATTCGATAAAATGTGCATTTAAAAACAATACAAGTTTTTATTGGTGATGACAAGATCGTTGTGTCCAAACAAAGGATATTACATATTATTATTGTAAAAGTTTTAGAATGTGTTGAATAGAGAAACCAATATTGGAAAACAAATGATGATAAATTATCATCATCATCAACCTACCTAAAAATATGATCGCATACAAATTGACTAAAAACTGATATTACATATAATATGATAGTCATCAATCAAAAGTCTGATTGGGTTAATATGCGATTTTTAAGTCTTATAATTTTATAGTGACTAAAACTGTTAGTCATATTAAAATTTAACTTCTTTTTCATTATACCATGTATAATGGTACAGTCTACTCTGTGAAATAAAATTATTTCTAACTAGCTACCCGGCCCGGCTTCGCACAGTCATATGGATATATGATGATATACAGACCTACCTACCTATTCATAAAATATTTTTCTTTAAACACTGTCGCTTACAAAAAAAAAACACATCGAAATCCATTGTGTTTTCTCCTATGTAGTGTAGCGGATTACTTTCTCTTGTTAAATCAGTAAGAAGACAGCAAAAAGTTTGAAATATGGTCTCTTTGATAAAGAAACTGTATTCGATCCACTGCGCTTACCAGATTAGAGAGCAAACCGTAAATAGCATAGAGTAAAATAAATATAAGTGTAAATATGATATTAAAAAAGAAACTATGTATTAGTACTTATAGTTCAAGACTTTTTTGTGGTGTTCAAATATTCTTTTATAAAGATACATGTGGATTAGGTTACTGAAAAATCTAGTTATTTCACTATAAAATATAAAATACTTTTATAATTTAATCTTAAGAACTTCCCCCTTTAAAATGTCTAAATTTTGCAATAAAATAGTCAAAGGAGGAGCATACTTGTACTAGAATAGAACATAACTAATTAGAGCACACACTCTTTCTCACTCGTACACTCTCATACACATCGACACACATAAAGTCACGTTTCACAACTGTTGTAAAGGTTTATAATTAAATTTCAACTTCTTTCTGAAATATCCTGAAAACTCCACTTAACTTTGTACTTCTCAAACATAATATTGTTAATTTTCCTCCAAAGAAAATGTACGGAATATCTATCTCTACAGACCTCCAAGATACAGGTTTTGGCCTAGTTTGGGGTCCAATAAAAACATGTAAATAGTAAGCCTTAGTATTTAATCAATTTAAAAAAAAAAAACTGTTACATCAAATATGTTCGTTTATAACTGGTAAATTAGTCATTTCTATGTACAAAAGAAAAGTATGTGGGTATTAGGTATGTTTGCTTAGTGTGGGGCTAGATGGCGCTGTGTGCAATGTCCCGGAATTATTTCATGTTTTATTTTTTATTTATTTTTATATAAGTAAGTTCCCATAAATTCGACCGTGGATAGATTGGAAGCAGATAGAGCCTAGAAACAGATATGTTAACATACACAAAATAATTTTGCATTTTAAATTAGACAATTAAAATTCCGTAGACGCTTTTATTGCCCAATTAGTCTCATATTTATTTGACAGCGAAATGTTTGTTGCATTTAAATTAATGCTATTTTAATATTAACGCTGTGTTAAAAATCAATAATATCGATATTTTATAATTAGCATTACCAATCAATAAATACCTACCCACCTACTTAAATATAAACTCAAAATTATCCACATTGCACAACCATCCATATGCAAAGTTTTCTAAACACGTTTAATTAATTTATCCTTCCATGTATTTCTTTCATGTTGGTGTGCAATAAAGACATTCTTATTATTATTATTTAATTAAGATAAATATACATTTAATTACAAATCCAAAAGGATTTTTAAACTTTTAGTTCCATATTTTATTTATTGTTGATTTGCCGTTTCTGAATACCAGCATCAGAAAAAAATTAAGAAAAACAAAATAGTATGACATTATCTCTAAATCTAAAGTTTTTTATTTTTTCGAAAACAAAAATATATTTGGCGACGAACGTAACATGTTTAATTTTAATTATGGTTCACGCGTAACCGTAACTGATTAGGTAATGTAACTTTGTGTGAAATGAAGTTATTTAAACCTCAACCTAAAAAAATAGGACTAAATCATCTTAAAAATCGTTAAAACTCTCCTGAATACTAAAAACTAATCAAATAAAATCAAAATCTATCCAATCTAACGTAAGTAACGCATAAATAAAGTAGCGAGGGGTCGCTCAGACCCATCCGATTGATTTATACACTTTATAGTGCGTGGGGTGTGCCAGACCCCGGTATTATTTTGGCTAATGCAAGCGAGACCGACTATTAGAGGGTTAGATGGTAGTTTTAAGAGATTTATTGAAGACAGTTTTTATTTTCTTCAGGAGTTAAAAGCTGGTGGTTGAAATTTGTGATTTTTCCTAGCAAAAATAACGCTTATTTATAAACAGTTAGAGGGTGCCAACTTTGCTTTTGAATAATGCAAAAAATGTTTACATAAAATACATATTTACAAACAACTAAAGTTGAATGATAAAATAGAAGCAATCCACAACCCACTGAGTTCTCAAACTCAAAAATAACCCAATTTCTTTGTGTGTGCTTTTTTGTTGACCTAAAAAGGTTACTTAATTGGAAAATAAATATCAACACAAATTTCTGTAATTTTCTTCTCCTTAACACTAGAGTGCACGCGCGCTCTACTATAGTAGAATGCACTTACTTATTTTAGCGCCATTCATTCATTTTCACACCTGACCCCCTGCGCTCCTAGATAAGCCTCGTCGACAAAATCGCGGAACGGATTAGTACGGCGCCCACTTGCAGCGTAAGCGCACGTTCTTGTAATTACGTGTCAAAGTTCGTCTTCTACTATTGTAGTACGTGCGAGTATTGGCGTAATAAAACCGAATGTAAGTAAACATTTTCTTTTGTGACTTTTTTAATCCATTATGTATAAAAATTTAATGTTTATGTTTTGACAAATGAACAATATATATAGTTATTGCTATTTAATATGTTATGGTGTTTTGATAACTATTATTACTTTGTTTCAGCGAAAAAATGGACCTAATCATGGAATCTCGCGTGATTCAGTGGTTGCATGAAGAATTTGAGGACGAGGAAGTGATTCAAAGTGAATCGGATGGTGGGGAAGAAGAAGTACAACCGATGGAGCAGGAAGACAGGCATCAGGTACAGGAAGCTGTAAGCGAAGACCAAGCATCATCGTCTGAAGATGACATGCCTCTTTCTGAGCTCGCTCAAAATAATACACGCGACGACATTTATGTATCTAGAAATGGAACACGCTGGAGTAAAACATGTCCTTCTGCAACCCGGGTAAGATCTCAAAAGCTCACATAGCTGGAATAAATGCATTAATTATCCACCAACTAAACAAAGGCCAGGAAAAGATTGTGAGACGCAATTTTCTTTACGATCTTTCGTATGAGCTGGCAAAACCCCTCATGGCAAGAAGACTGACCTTTGAAAACTTCCCCCGTGAATTAAAAAATAAAACAAAATGGCTTTTGGGGCATACAGATGAGGTGCCTCGGAATGATCCTCAAAGAATGGGAAGAGTAGGTAAATGTTGCCTGTGCTCTCGAGCCCGAAATCGGTCCACGAAAAAGTGGTGTAAGCGATGTGCCAGGTGAATTTGTCCTGATCACCAAGTTGTGGTCTGTATCGAATGCGAGGATAGCGACCAATAAGATAGTCATCGCTTGTTAGAAGTTTTTTTTTTTTTGAGCTGATCTCAAACATGCCAAAAATGTTGATTATTTTCTGGATCTCGTAAATTGTTTCTAGTTTAAGTATGTTCTATTAAAACTGTAATCTTTTGCAATAATTGTGTGTAATAATAATTAGATGAAAAACATTATTCAGTTTTATCATTTTAAAACCACCCATTTTTTAAATATCTCAATTATTGTTTTCTACTATGGTAGAGCATGCGAGCAACCATGTCAAAAAAAGGGGCGCGTGCACTGTAGTGTTAAATTTAATTTACTATTAGTACTATTACTATCACCATCATGAGTTAATTCATTAAATGATGTGGATTTTCGCGCCTGGCAGTTAGTAGACCGTAGCTTAGTTGGTTAAGGCGTTCCGGACGGTGATCGGAAATACGCAGGTTCGAATCCTGCCGGTCGTGATTATTTTCGCTCATTTTCCAATAAAAGTTTAAGTTATCACCATCATCTATAGCTTTTCGAATAGAACCTAACATCCCTGGGAATTATCTTTTTTTTGTATAGTTATGTCACCTAAATTGATTGTTAACATCGTCACCCATAAACTTCTTCATTCTGTTTGATCCACTTAAATCGATAGTGTATTTTTGTCTATAAAGTTACGTCAATATCACAAAATTCCTTCTAGGAGCTAAAATCTGAACTCCCCCAGAAAATAGCCTGCAATATTGCTAACAACAACACAAACTACTCAAGTAAGCTGGTGTTTGCCTTTTAGCGTGTGTTTCGCATTTTTATTGCCAACGCACTACGCTGGAGGGCCGGTGCTAAATAGGTTTTATACAGGGTTATTTGCAAGCTTAGAAATACTTGTATAATGTATATATTCTTTATATCGTATAAGAGTGGCCAAACCTAGTTTTTGAAGTTTCCAAATGCCCTAAGAGCTTTTGACGTTGATTTAAGGAAGGCGGTACTGACAAACATCGACGGTCATCAATGTATTGTGCCAAAAGTGAGCAAAAATAACTCCACTTTTCGGACACCCATCTACAGCCTGTCTGCGTCAACTTTACGTAACATTTTTATCGTATAATAAGACTGCGATGAGCCCTTCCCGATCGAGTAGCGAGTACCATTTAGGAATAATGTCATATTCTCATTTATAATAATTATTTTAAACAAAAACAAAAACCGACTTCAACTCTACTGTCACATTACTGAACAAATCTAAGCCTATAAAAAAAAATACAACATAAATTCATTTGCTAAACAAATCTAAGGCTATTAGAGAAAACCTCATCAAAATCAGGCTGATAATTCAGAAGATATAGTGTATACAACAGCGCCCCCTGGTGAGTTGTCAGCGTAATACATGACTAAAAAGATGCGCCCATTAAACCTCAACACATTACAGAAAACTGTATCAAAATCCGACTAGTAGTTTTGGAAATATGGGTAAAATTGGTTTGCATAAACTTTATCAATATGTTGGTTTATTGGTTTTTTCTCAAAAAGTACTGAACCGAATGAAAAACATTTTTTATAGGACCATCTCGGAAACTACACTCCTCGAATAAAAAAATATTTTTTGAAATCGGTTGATAAACAACGGAGTAATCGCGTAACATCCCCACAAAAAAAACTTTCAGCAGACTTGATAACCTCCTTTTTTGGAAGTCGGTTAAAAACTCATCACAGCGCCTTAAAACCTTAGGCAACAAAGTTGATTAGAATAAAAATATGACTAAAATGTAACTGCACCTTCGTATTGAACCTTTGGGAACGCTCAAAGCACAACTAGTGTAAGACATTCAGAGATATCTCATTCAGAGCACTCGCATAAAACATAAATAAATAAGTAAATTTTCCAGGACATTGCACACAGCGCCATCTAGCCCCACGCTAAGCTAACGCTTGTGTCGCGGGTACTAGGTAACGGATATAATACTTACATATTAACTTTTCTTTTGTAAATACATACTTATTATACATACAAACGACCAGACTCAACACTAGTAATATAATACATATTTTTAAAATTTGTAAATACTTGAGTCACGCGGGAATCGAACCCGCAACCCCTAGATTAGAAGGCAGAGCCACTACCAACTAAGCTAACGGGCCAGTCAAAAAACAGTCAGCTAACATCATATAAAAACTGTAACCCTGTATAAGTATATTCTATAGATTTATGCTTAGAAGGTAGAAAAGATGGATCTTACATTGTAGCATTATTTTCTTCTGTGAAAAATATTCTCTGGCATTTATGTAGAGGCAAAAAGCATAGACTTAAAGCCACGTTGCAGACTCATTTTATGACTCGAAATATTTGTCTTTAAAGACACTGAAATGTTTTTATTTTGTTTTGTAAATATCGAACCACATTGTATATGTATGTGTTAAATACACAGATATTTAAAAAATGAATGTAAAACAATATACAACAGTGTGCGCCTAGACTATATGAAAGCCAGATAGTTTCAATATTCCTTTCTCATTTTAGCTTCTTTATTGTTTACACATTGTTTTAAAGAAAGCCTATTTAGACTATTATTTTAAAATTATTTTACCAAGATTTGTGGCTTTTGCTCAGTTTTCGGGTGTAGAGTTTAATTTAAGTATTTTTTTTCATATTACTTAAACTATGTTTTATAGTTTTTTCATATTATATAGATAAATGTTATAAAATAGCTATTATTTCTGAAACATACCTACAGCATACCGCAATTGTGGTTCGCCTTTCGTCTAATTTAGTCACGAGAGCAGATGCAACGTACATACATGCATAGTATCTATATACTGGACACTACTAAGATTAAAAAAATGGCATTCCATTTTGGGCACTTCCGTTGGTCGGATGACACGTATAATTGTAGGTCCCGTCTGTATGTCTAGTACGGCAATAGTGAAGCCATGTCAGAGGCCCTTAATGCGGCTTGATAAACTCTCGACGTCAGACTTGGCCACTCTCATTTGATAAAAAGAAGACTACAAAGGTTTAGCTGTCATAGGCAGATTTTAGCCAGAATTTTTTTCATCTTATTTGATTTTAATTTATTTTTTATTATATTTAGATACTGCAAATTCAGAACGCTTTTTAATCCAAAATCTCAAGTCTCATTCTTTGATATGATGTCAATTTTGACGATAGATAGACAAATAATAAGATGTGTAAATGAGATAGCTTTAATTAATTTATCAATACGATAACTAATGAGCCGTTGTTTTTAGAACTTCAAAAGCGCCGAAGTGATTGTTGTCATTTATTTTTAAATCTACACATTGTTGTAGACATTGAATTATCTAGATCTTTCGATTAAAAATAAAATTGATTTTGATGTTCGTTTGAAGTTATAAAAAAACACAGGTTATTGGAAATAAATGGAACTCGAATAAAATAAATATGATAGGTAGGTACTCGTTTTATCCGTAATACTTAAGATCGCAAAAATCTTTGGATTACCAAATATTTTTTCCAAATTGAATTAATCGAGGCTTGATGTCTTTTCTTGATAAAATATATATGTTTTTATATTTTCACAATTTTTTAAGTTCCGGCAAGAATTTGTATAAACACTGATAGTTAATATTACTTAGTTATTAAATAAATTATAAAACGTGCATTTAACCAAGATCACCATAATCATTATTTTGCTTCGATCAACAATGTTGGTATTGTTGATCGAAGTTATTTTGACTCTAACACTCCAAAAATATTTTTTTACAAATCGCGATGATTTGTCTCATTGATGGTCTCTAAATTATAGCAATACAACAATATACAGTTCTAAAAATAACGTTTATTTGGTTTATAAACTTACATCTAGGTCCATCATATAAATATAACATAATATGATTGTCAATACCTGTAATAAAAGTGTGTTGTCACCCGGACGAGATATTTCAGTTTCCCTGGAGACACCGTCTTTCCGTCAGGTTTGAATTATACACACAAAACCCTTACAAGGCAGTACATATCAGACGTAACATACATATATAGGTAAACCTATATAAATAAAAATAAATAAAATAAATAAATATTTCAGGACATATCACACAGCGCCATCTAGCCCCATACTAAGCTTACGCTTGTATGATGGGTACTAGATAACGGATATAATACATATATACTTTTTTATATACTACGTAGTACGTACGTATGTGCTAACTACGTTTATAATTCTAGGAATACTAATATAGCAGTTGATATCATTTGCAAATTATTACGGTCAATAGTAATACACAGATTACCTTTCAGTTAGTAGGACTTAGTACATAGATTAGTAATAAGTATGTATAGGATGGAATATATCGGTTTGGAAGATGTAACAGTATTTTTTGTACGTATTTTCTCTGACGTAATATATCACGTAATAGGTTATTGTCTCATATTCTGCCAATTCTGAGAATTGAGAAAGTGTATAGTACTTATTAGACGATGTAAGTGGGTAGGTAGGTACTTGCCTCTCAGTGAATGTCTAAGTTACATTAGTATACCGCTTTTTGGCATGTTTTTTTTATCTAAAAAGGACGCTATTAGTAGAGTATGTATTATTAGATGGCTTAGGTACTGCTTGTTTCTAAAAGTTTCTTTAAATATTTACTTAATAATTCATTTCAACCGCATGAGAACCTATGTAGGTACCTAAGTGTGACAAGACAACTTTCCAATAAAATTTTAGAAATCTTTGCTTCTTTTGAAATTTAATGAAGTTTGTAGACCTTTATGTTAATAACTAGTGCGTGCTCGCGGCTTCTCTCGCATTAAGAATTAAAACTTGCATCCCCTATGACACCCCTTTAAGAGTGAATTTTCCTAAAATCCTTTCTTAACGGATGCCTACGTCATAACATATATCTGCATTCCAAATTTCAACCCGATCTGTCCAGTTGTTTGAGCTGGGCGTTGCGCCTTGATAGATCACTATATCAGTCAGTCACCTTTAGTTTTATATATGTACTAGTGGGTGCTTGCGTCTTCGCTCGCATTAAGAAGTAACACTTGCATCCCCTATTTCACCTCTTTAAAAGTGGCATTTCAAAAAATCCTTTCTTAGCGGATGCCTACGTCATAACATCAACCTTCATTCCAAATTTTAGCCCAATCCGTCCAGTGGTTTGGGCTGTGCGTTGATAGATCACTATATCAGTCAGTCAGTCAGTCAATCAGTCAGTCACCTTTGAATTTTATATATATAGATGTAGTTATTTAGATGATGAAAGAACATTCCTTTTCAAATTGCTTCATCACGTTTGCAAAGTTATGAAGCTTTTCTGTACATAATATAAGTTACATCACCAACATTATTTTTATAAGCGGTTCACTTCAAGCAACGCCATAACTAAATAATAATCTTCATTTTACACCATGCAACCATGGTCGGTCAGCCCACGGTATGTTTTACAGCCGACATAGGACCACCATGGCTATTTTATGGGGATGCGAACTCGGTAGTCAGACCTGAGATATTTATGGTTTTATAACGGACCCACAAAAAATAGCCGAAGATCTTGTTTTGATTATTGTTTGGGTGGTGGGTGATGTCATTTTTACTGTTGGTTTATTGGCGAAGAGAAATATCTGTGATAAATATGATATTTTATACAAAATCTTTAAAGTTTTGGGCCCGTTTTGAAATGGTTGCTACAGAATGAAGCCAGAGTAAGCAATACAAGTTTGAATTGGAGTTTTCGGCATCAAATTACTTTTTGCCACACATAACAAATTATCATGAATCAATGAATAAAATCTTCATACATATTTAGGCTTTTTTTATAAAAAGATTTAACGTAATTGTTTGGTTATTGAGAAAGTTTGTAAAAACCAACCATTTTATTCATAAAAAAGTAAAGATTTGATATGAATTTGAAAAGTTAATTGGGAATTCATATATAAAATATTTTTTTTACTCGGTTGACTCGAAATTTTATTTATTTTACCTACCTATATAGTCTTATTTCTAGACAAATCAATACAAAACACATAAAGGAAACATAAGTACTAGTCATTTACCAGTCAATTAGGTTTCAAATAGCAACTAACTTAGTGTTTACTTACCTTATCTAATTTGTACATTTGTATACTTGTGGTCATGCAGTAATGTTCAGCTATGTTCATTTATTTTACTTGAATGTAAATATACTGATAAGGAAACATGCGAACCGTAAAGTATTGTAAGTTATTTGACGGGCTGAGTAACCGTTGGGCACAGTTTCTTCAACTATAAACTAAATTTACCTTTTTTTTACTTTGGGGACTATGTTTTATGCCTAAGCATAAAACATACTCTTAGCCTTGGCGAATAGAATGATACAAAATAAGTAAATTCTATATCGCCGCTAATGTTAGGCAGATAATGTAAATGTTCATATCTCTTGTCTTTAATTTTGACTGAAGGTTAATAAAAAGCAATTTTACAACGTTTTTTTTTATTTAACAAAAATGACTAAGAATACAATGTATTATATTTGTATAGTACTACGAATTATCGTATTTTTGTTCGTAGGGATTCTAGTATTTTTTATGACAATTATTTTTCAATATAGTTTTGCAACTTATCGCATGTCGTGTTCGTATTATTATGATTTCGTCTGCGATGTAATAATGTTTCAGTAAAATCAAAACATTCATTGCATTTCCTTTTCTTAAAAATCTGATAAATTCCAAAAACAATCAAAATTATTCATCTACCTACACTGGCCAGTCAGGGCGGCGGAAAAAAGAACTCAAACCGGAAAAAGGAGTTTATAAGCGTTATAAAATGCTGTAAATTGGTAATACGATGATCATAGGCGTCGGCACGTGCGAAGGGCTTTGTTGTTACCGGATGTAGGATCGGAAAAGCCTTCGTAATACGTAAATTACATGACAAATAAATATATAATATATATTATGTAGATAGGTACCTTACCTAGGCTTTGTAGGATAAGTTAGTGATACCGCAGAGGTCTCTAATTGGTTGGTTTTTTTATGATATAAAAATACATACCTACTTCTGAAAATAGCATAAATTACCAACAATCATCTTCGTGTTATATTTATGAGAGATTTATGCTAGGCTCCAAATTAATATATTTGTAAGAAAGATACAAATACACTTTCGCTACTCCAAAAATCTAATCTTGATTTGTATTGTACTGTACAACTGATCATTACAATTATATCTTATTTAGCTGTAGGTATTTTTTTTTTTTTACGTTGGATAGGTTTGCGCTTGGCTACAGCCCGCCTGATGTTAAGCATTGCTGCAACCTAGGGTGTAACACACTTACCTTATCTAGAAGGTAAGTAAAATATATGTTATTTATCTAAAAAGAAGGAAATAAACTTTTATTGAAATCATGTACATGGTACAAATAAATAAATGTACATATGCATTACGCAACAGAATGATTTCTTGTCGTAACTATGTATATGTAATGTCATTTACAATATGTATATATACCTAAACCCATCTACTGTCAATCCACTGCATACTTTGTAAACACATCTCACAGTTAAAGTAGCAATTCCGCATAATTTATGAACATTCTAAGAGCAAAGTGTCCATTCACATCACTTGACTGGGAATGTACCATCTGCCACTCATTTAGCGCATACTAAATAATGCAATATATGAATTTTATGTGTATTTCCCTCTTATACCCATTATAGGCTCTTGTATACCTACATTGAGTATCTAAGCTTTTGTGTATATTAAGATGTTTCAGTTCGTTAAGTTGTATACAATATAGAAAGAAAGAAAGACTACTAACCGTATCACATCCATAACTTCTACTTCATTAAGTAAAAAAAAAACTTTTAACTTTTTTATACCTCTTATTTTCCTCGCATCAGCGAGTAAAACCACACTGCACGCTTAGTCAAGTCAAGCCTACATTCTGCATAAAATTAGTCCTCTCAGCATATCGGATCTACTAAGCTACAAGCGCTATTACTACAGCATTAGGCTAATGAGCCTCAATGCTATGTCCAAGCAATACTTACCTTATTTATTCACAATAAAATCTCGGAAAACATAGAAATTGTAGAGAATAGGCGAATGGATGATGAGCGCTTGAAATATGCATGAGAATAATATATTGATGGAGAGGAAATTTGAATATTTGATTCTTAGGTATTTCAATGATTTAGAGTATGGAATGTGAGTCAGAAATTTTGCAAGTCATGGCATAAATAGTACGATTAGAATTCTAAACTGACTAGAGTCGTAAATATTTAGATAACATTTTTATTAAATAACATTGAATTGAAAACAAAAGATTTTTAATTTTATGGTCAATCTATACTAATATTATAAAGCTGAAGAGTTTGTTTGTTTGTTTGAACGCGCTAATCTCAGGAACTACTGGTGCGAATCGAAAAATTATTTTTGTATTGAATAGACCATTTATTGAGGAAGGCTTTAGGCTATATAACATCACGCTGCAACTAATATGAGCGAAGAAACAATGGAAAATGTGATAAAAACGGGGAAAATTATTCATCTTTGAGGGCTTCCGTTGCATGTGCTGCTAAAACGGTTCAAGATATCAAAAAAATATGTATGAAATAATTATTCCTCTTAAAATGATCTAACAAAATGTCTGGAACAGTGTATATGTCTATCTTTTAAGATTAACTCACTAGAACCGTTTTTATGGTAATAACTATTCCATGCGGACGAAGTCGCTGGCACAGCTAGTCAAATATATGTTTCAAAATTAGCATTCACAAAAATGACTCGTATTTTTTTCAACCAAAATTTAAATAACGTTTATTGCAATATTATGAGTCAAAATTTATTTAGCCACACTATTTCCTCAAAATTCAAAGCGTAACCTATCTATCTCTCAAAAAACCTTATAGTTTACTCCTAAAAATATAACAAAGTTAGCGCCTCCAGGTGATTCGGAAGTCATTGAGATGAGCCGATAAGAATCTCCACAGATTAACCCAACAGTTTCTGAAACCCACGCAAGAAAATACACGTGGACAAAATTGGAATTAAAATATTGTCAAAGAAATATAATCATGAAGTGACCAAAGTGCTGCCATCAACCGAGCTTTGAGTTATCTTTCTTGAACTCTATACACAGCCTCCGTGTTACAGAATATTAAATAGTCACTAAGAACCCGCGGCTCGATCAAAAGCTTCGTGCTTAATGTATGGGCATGAGGATTAAGTGAACGCAGCTTTTTAGAGCTTTTTTTCAGAGCTTTCCTTTTTTAGAATACGAGTGTTTGGAAAGAACTAGGTAAGGATTGTAGGTATTATTGAAGCAAAATAAAATAAATAAAAACAGTAGTCGTAGAATATTGAGTTTTATGTATCTTATTACCTAATTTTACATTAAATTTTATTATAGTTACGTTGCATAACTGTTATCTATAATGTACACATATCATCATCATCACCATAACTGTATGGCATCAAATAATAAATTTTTGTTTAAGCCAATAAAAAGGTCTTCAACTCATGATACCTTGACCTACTGCTAATAACTATTAATATGACTTTTACTAACACTGGCTCATTAACAACACGGTTGAATAGAATACAAAAAAAAACAGCTATTCCATATTGTTTCAATAACTCCTCTGAATCAAAACTAAAGTATCAGAAAAGAAATCGAAAGCAAACGTCCAATGTCCCCCAACCGGTTAGACATACAGCCTTTCTTATCTAAGGCGTAAATTCTGTCA
The DNA here is from genome assembly GCA_964023185.1 of Macaria liturata. NCBI lineage: Eukaryota > Metazoa > Arthropoda > Insecta > Lepidoptera > Geometridae > Macaria > Macaria liturata. The sequence continues at coordinate 6,156,422 of OZ026822.1, forward strand.
ATTACCGACCAGCCCGAAGGCTTTTTGCCTTGAAAGAAAAAAGAAAATATAAAAAATGAAAGAAAAAACCCTGCCACTGGCGCCGGGCGGAGATAACGCCAGAGTTTAGGGACTTTGTCTTTTGTTCCTTTTTCTATTCCATGTCGTCTTATAGGACTTTTACGGGAGAGATAACGTACGGATTATAGGACTTTGGATGTAGCCCTAATCTGTGATTGGCCATGTTACTGATTAATCGATTTTGTTATTTTAAACTTGGAGTCTGGAGTTTTTTGAAAGATTAAGTTACTTGCAATGCCTACCTAACAGCGTTCAATTTTTTTTTAATAAAAAATCCTCATATTAGTAACTAGTAAGTTAATTTTACTAAATTGAGATCTCTATTTGGAGCCAATTTATCATTTCTCAACCTCACCCCAAACACCCTTAACAGGTACAAAATGACACGCACGATTAACTCGCCAAAAATCAAAATATTTTAAAACTATTTCAGAAACGTCTATCATCATTTGCCAAACAACGCCCATTTTGACAGCTGTCATATTAATTTGACATTTGTATTACCGCCATTTTTTCTGTTCTGTGATGTCTATTTTGGCCAGCAAAGGAGGCGTTTTTTGCGAAATCCTTTGTGTTGTAAGGAATTTAAGGGCAGTGGTGACGAATCGGCAAAATATTTGGTGTTATCTTGAAAAGGGATTGCGATAAGGTTTGGTACCTTTTTGGGTTGTAAATAATAGCAGGTGCTACTTTTGTTCCATAATATGGCTCATTTATTGTTTACTTAATTCGATTTTAGTTAGTCATTGCAGTTCATCTGCTAATAACAAAATGGATTATGTGTCTGACAATAAACAATTATGTGTTAGATTAATGTTCAAAAATGTATGTTTCCATTCATGTAATTTTTTAACATTCCTCAATGGTTCCTCATGATAATTTATTTCAGGATAAAAAAAATAGGAAACATCTGTACCTCAGAACCACTCCAGATTTCGTAAACAATGGTATAAAGTCATATGACACCTACTTACTTGTCACAAAAACTGTACCAACTCCTTACTAAAGGACGGATTCAAAACAGAAAAAAACGCAGGCGCCGGACCTTTGTCGCCATCGAAGTGTCGCGCCGATGATATCCGGTATGTGAAAGAAAAAAAAAGTAGAAAAAAAACTTTTTTTTCGGTTCATCGACCACAGAGGTCTCAGTGCATTAATGATTTACTACAACTCGCTTCTGTCTTGGCAGTTTTAGATCTGTTGTTGGTTTTTTTCTATCGGAAGTATTTTTTTCTCTGACAATGTTACTTTCTGCCGTTTAGATCGCATGAACTTAAATAATATATTCAAAAGCTTACAAAAAAATGGCATGTGCATAAATTGTGTATGACTAATAACATTTCTCACTATGATTTATCAATTAAAATTAAATAAGTAAAAAGCGTCACAGGCGTGCAACAGCCAAAATTTAAATAAACGCCAGAACAGTGATATTTTAACAAAGGTATCATAACTGAAGAAAATGTGATATCTTACAGATACATATTTTTTTATTAAAAGTTATTGTACCTACACGTCGTTACTAAATACGTGACCCAATTTGTTTTAGCTTTTATTTGTGTCACACCAAGTTTGATTAATAACCACAAAAAAAAAACAAATATTTTTCGATCGCAATAATTAGGTTTTTATAATTTAAAAATGGATTAATACTCGAGCTTGAGTAAATACTGGCTGGTTTTATTCACACAGCCGTTCTGTCAATTTAAAAATATTTGAATAGCTAACAAATGCCTTCACACGGCGCGAACGTGACCGGCCGGCTGTCAATGTCAAATAAATAGCGGGAAAATTAGGTCATCTACTTCATTATGTCAGGTGACCGCTTGATTATACTTGAGCGATTAACTTATCGATCAATGGTGATGGAAATTAAGTTTTGTAATATTTTTTCCTTGATAAGCAAGGTTATTGTTGTATTTTCGTTGTACCTTTTTACCTAATAGTAGGCAATAAGAGATGATTACCAGAAATATTATACCATTTCTTATATAAAAGCAGACGAAACCCTGTGACAGAACATCGTAACTTTTTCGTTATAGTATGAAGTTGACAGTGTGACAAAGGCTACTTTATATCTTAGGACCACGCGGGCAAATCTGCGGGCACAAGCTATTTTCAATATCGGTAAAGACAATTTAGGCGCGAATATAATATAACAATACTACTTTTACTTAATATACATAGGTTTTCATGTTATCTAAGTCAAATAAGCTAGGTTTGTAGTTAAACTAGTATTTTATATTATATAAAAAATATGGACTATCATACACTTTACTAACCAGCAGTATTCAGAATATGGGCCAATGAAGACATTTTAATACCTCATATGTCGGATTATGGGATGCAAAGATTAAGGCTGGGAGTATAGCAAGAGTAAATAGTTTTCACCATTAACTACATTTTGATAAATGTGGTTAGTGATTGATAATTTTCTAACGTTTCTATTCTATGGACACTCGTCCTTTTTAAAATAAAATTATTTTTATAATATTTGAATTTCTGGTTTCATATATAAATTTCCCTCTGAAACTTCGATTTACACATTAATCTATAGTCCATAGCACACCTACATGGTCACAGTGTACCCCAGACCTAACACAATCAATGCATCAAATATGACAATGACAATAAAAAACAAGTTTCAAGTTTTGACAGATCCCGAGCTACCGAGCCCCGAGCAGAAGGGTTTTATGACAATGACAATGATCTGACAAAAAATGTAACATGAACCTGCTATGCTACCAACCTAATAATTGTAGGTAGCTGACATATGAGACTGGATAAGTGTTAAAGAAAGGATTATGGTCAGAATCAGATGACATATCGTATTTATTCTTGTTTAGATTCTTGTTTGAGTAATGCTTGTCGATTTTTGATGCAAAATGTAAGTAAATTCGTATGAGAGTAGCCAATTCTGGTGTCAGAATTTGAATTTTTTATCGAATTATCTTTTTTCCTTCATCACTTTACAAAAACAATGTTAAATGCACCAAAATGAGCTAAACCGTGAAAGCTTAACATTTTTCTAGTTTCAGAACCCAAATTAGTACAGCATAGAACCTTGAAGGTAAATAAAAAATATATCTCCGGACACAAAATTCTAGAAAAACACACACATACGAAAAAATATCTCCAAAATAATGGAAAATATTAATGCACGCTTACGATGTCTATACTTGATAATAAAATATACTTACTAATCAATAACTAAAGCTCAAATAATTTACATTGTATTCCACTATTTCCCATCCATACTCAATCTCAACAATTAAATCTTAATCTATAACCGTTTGACATTAATGGCGTTTTGTTTTATTTCTACAATTTCAAGATGTCGGTCGATAACTGAATATAGACGTCAAATGAAGCCAATGTGATATTAATCTCAATGCTGTGGGGCCACGAATTTAGATTTAACATATACATCAAGTAACTTTGCTTTAAAATGGATTTTTTTTTTTGTAATATTAAAAAAATGATTTGTGAACAAAAGACTTCAACGCGCTGTATTTTCATGTCAAATTGTTTAATTGATAACTTACATAGTATAGTACTACACTACTACTAATAAGTATTGAAATAGTCCGTTACTTATTTAAGTGAGCACGAAAATTTTGATTATTTATACTTGCCAAGTTTAATAATATAATAATTAGTATAAAAAAACTACTTAAGACCTCCCCAAATGAGAAAAATAATAGAAATGAAAAAAACAGTTAAATTAATTAATAATTATGTTACGTAAACATTTTTTTATTTCTAAACCACCAATATGCTATGTGGTTGGTATGAGTTATTTATTTGACTTATTATATTAGATTCCATGTTTCTATGTTGCGTTCAGATTTATTTTCAGTTGCATAAAATTTTGTACAGATATCATGTCACATGTTCTAATCAAGTTTAATATCTCTAACGCAATGGCCTCACATAGCCCAGTAGCTCAGCTGTATGGCGCGATGGTCAGATTACATTCGTAATGACTTTACTAAATTAATTTCTATTCCCACGATGTGACTCACTTGTATGAAGATAATGAATTAGTTCTATTACATTCTATTACTTTATTAACGAAGGTAGGCTCACCTCGATTTCTTTATTGAAGGAATTATTTTCAGTTGTTTATTTGATCAATCGTGTCGCGTATTATGATTTGTCAAAGTTTATGCATTCCTAATTTTTAAACTTGTATTATTATTGATCAATTTCAAATATAATATGTAATAATGTAATAAAATACATATGAAAGTGAAAGCAACCTTTTAATTTTAGTCTCAAATTATTGTTTATCAAAACAGAATCAACTTCCTTGAATTACCACACACTTTAATCAAAATGTCAAAGTGTAATTAATAATGTAATGACGGAATCTACTAAAGAAGGTTGTCCTCAAAAAGATGGTAAGTTATCAGAAATTATTTACTGATTATAATAATTTATATTGAAAGTCTCAGGTACAAAAACTTCTGCAGCGAGAATGATAATAAAAAAATCAGCACTTTTCACATAGCGTCATCTAATGCTTGTGGTATCTGGTAAATAAAAAAATAATATTTATTCTATGAGACAGCTTCTTTGGTAGGAAGGTAGGTAGGAAATATAATTTAAAGACCAGTTTCCACCTATACCTATACCTTCCCATAAATAGACATTAAAGACCCGACTTGTAAAGGCTGTAGGTAGTGAAGGCGCCATCTCAATTCAGCATATTTCTGACAAATTCTCGTCCTGTTAACTACTCACAAACATACGACCGGCGACTTCGACAATACTGGGATACTTGGACTTGTAAGAAACGGGACATGAGTTGTAGGTAAGACACTAGTATAGATAGTGTGCGCAGATGCCAGGAATAGATAAAAATAGTTACAGTTTTGCTCACGGATACTAGGGCTACCTATAAAAATTTCGTAAATATAGGTTCATTAAAAAATAAAACAAATAATAAAAGAAAGAAAGAAAGCATTGCATGCAACACACAAGACACAACAATATAAACATAAAAAAGTTGAAAAACGGGTAGAATACAAAGTTACATAATTTTATTAATTAATAATATGTACATATTTTTTTGCAATTTTTCTAATATACCTAGTTATAATCTTTTTTTAGCGGGTGGCTCGATGGGTGAGCACACGCCATGGTTACCAATTGTGTGGATTATAGCCTATGCTCGTCGATTTGGGTACTTTAAGAACGACCGACCTTCCGAGACCGAGATTATACAAATGCAGTTCGAATAAAGGCTAACTTACAAATTTCCTTACTAAAAAATGTTCATAATCGTAACAAAGAGTGTTATAGTTCGAATGACGCGTCCCAGTATTGATTCATCCGACCCGGGGCTGGTGTTTGGTTCCACATATTGACAGAACTCATTATCCTTGGGGTCTTAAAGACCTTACCGCGGTAGTACTCGCTAATTTCAAACCGACGTCCTTAACAAATAATGGGTAAAATCAACAAGACACACCGTAAAAATCAAATTCCCTTCCACTTTCAACATGTTTGACGAGAGAGTTGAATGATTTCTCAAAAACTGTGGAAAGGATTATGGCCTCTAAGGACGCGTGGAGGTAAAGAAAATATATTTGTACAGTGGTTAGAGGTCAGATTTCAATGTTTTATCTTCAGTGTTAGGGACCGTGCGTTAATTTTACAGTTTCGTGCTTTGCTGTAATACATATATTTCCTCAAATATTGCGCCTAAATATTATACATATATTCAAAGCATAACTTTCATAAATAACAATTGAAAAATGGCCGTTCATCTTTTTATTATCTTGATCCGAGGCAAATGTAAATCAAGCAATCTCCTTGCCAGAATCTCTATTCCCCTTGAACTATAATTGGCGGTCTTCAAGGCGTCAGTAAGCCGGTTTCTTCTAGGCAAGCGCGCTAGAAATCAGCCAAGTAGTCAAGCGTGAGCCTATCTCATGTAAAAAAAAAAACTTTATTTATGTTATTTGAGGGTTTTCACCTAAAATACGATACGTGCTCTCAAGAGAAGATGCTTAGTTTATTTTTTTATAGAAAAGCACCGCCAAAGGATACCGCGTGTGAGGGTAGCTTGCTAGGACCTTGTTTATTTAAACTCTAAGAAAATAATACTAGTGGCTTTTTAGTAGTTTTTTATTGACAAGCTTATAAAATAGTGGTAGTAAACTATACCTAATCCAAATCGCTTTACTAAACTATTATAAGGTTTTTTAAGCAGATGATTTCGAAGCCTGAGTAAGGGTACAAATAACTTGCCCTGTAATATAAAAAAAAATATAAAACTTGAAAACAAAACCACTGTATAAACTACAGATTAAAACGTTTTTGTTTTGATTTAAAAAAAATAGGAAATTTAAAATTCAGTATCTTTTTTGCCATCGTAATAAGAAGTTCTTTCAATCATTGTTAATAACGGATCTGTTTTAGGTCAAACGACTATTTTCTACAGCTTTTCAAAATTCTCAATACAAGCGTAATTACAGGAAACACTACTATGTTTCACTGCATCAACTTTTTCACAATACTTAGTAGGTACAAATTATAGCACACCTACCGCACAGTGTTCGTTCCTATACTACCTCCGCGGTGATATAGCACAGCACCGCATGCTGTAGCCGCTGTATCGATAAGGCGGCGCGCCTTGTCCCGCCGGCTTTGTACCGCGCCGCGCCGCCTCGCATTCTGTTATTGGATGCAGGGGTGACACTTGATTGGGTTTTTTTTATTATAAATTACAAATCTTTTTTTAGAATAATAAAATATGAAACAAGGTTACAATAATATATTAATTTGTTAATTAGTTATTCATTAAAACCTTTAAACATTGTAACTAACGAATTGAAACTAATTTATAAAACTAAATATTAACAATAAACAATTAAACTATTTTTTACACTATTTTTTTTTATATATGCATGTTTTATACCGACGACCTTACTATTGCTAATTAACTAAATATTAGGGTTAAACCTCGAAAAAAATAAACTTCAAAATCTAATTTAACCCTTTAGTAGGCAGCCCTAGAGTACGCGGCGGCAGGGCCTGCTCATTATTGACACAATAAATTCTAACGCACGCGTTTTTAAACCAGCCTTACACACATACACACATTTATATGCACCCACACACACATCCAAGCGATCGTTTAATATTGTAAGTGACGATTTCCGGGATAAGTGACATGTGAGTAAGATTCCTCATTTATTAAATATCATTGAAGGACCGTCTATTTAGGATGGAAGACTATTTAACCGACTTCCAAAAAAATTATTGTGGGGATGTTACGCGATTACTCCGTTGTTTATCAACCGATTTCAAAAATTCTTTTTTTATTTTAGTCTTCATCTTTTTTCCGCATCCATTCTGGGATATAGGCCTTTCCCAATTGCTTTGCAACGACGGATTCTGCTATTAATTATTTTTAGTAAAAGCTATAATGTATTTTAACATTTTTTGTTTGTTTTTGTATGCTTTTTTTTTAACTTGAACGGGTTTGCACTTGACCATAGTTTACCTGATAGCAGGCAAAGGCTATGGCCTAAGATGGAGCGTGCTTACCCGATAAGAACCGATTCACTCTCGCTTGTAAAATAACAAAAAATATGATTATTAAATAAGAGTACCTTTTGAAGCCGAGTTGGTATTTAATTGAAGCAATCAAAAACATCAAACAAACGCTCTTAACATAATCATTAAACAAATTAATCAAAACATACCACATTTTAACGACAGTGCAATTGAACTCATATTTTCGGGCTAATTAATGTATTATACAGAGCTATTTGTACATAACTAGAAACCTTTAGGTACCTACATCAATATTAATAAATTTCTAAAGATTTTCTAAGTGCCCCTTTTTTGTAGTAGTTAGAAGTAGTTTGTTTAGGTTTTCTTGCCTTGTTTGTATATTTTATTATTATAAATTTAGTACTAGACTGCTGAATATGTGGAAAAACAGTTGTTCGGCGACTCGTAGAACAAATCATTTATAGACCGAGAAAAATCATTCCTATTTGAATGTGGGTTCGAACCAAAATCATCTGCACGTACATATGTATACCATTTCCTGTAATTTTTTTCAAATTTGAATAAAGTTATTTTCACTATATATATTTATAGTAAAATAGCTGAGGGCTTAAACGATAAATTAAAAAAAAACGAAATTTTTCTCTTTTACATTTATATACATATACATACATTTTGATGTTCTTAGCCCGATCTCTTCGGTTGTTCCTAAATTTTTTTCTCCTGGAACCTAATTCCTCATTACCAAGGTTCGTGATTACCCCGCATAATTAATCAAATGGGAGAGTTCTCTTGGAGAGATACACATCGTGGTGGACGCCCAGGCCTTTTCACGGAAGACACATCTGACCGCTAATTAGGGGTCCTTAAAAATGACGGGTTACCGTTATCCTACGATACTTTCCTTCATTCCTAAACGCGAGAGCTAATTCTCACATAATTTGATAAACATAGAATATTTTAGTAACCCTGTATAATAAGTACCTTGTTTTGTTTATAATGTCAGTTTTAATGGTTAATTTATCGCTTAGAAATGAGTTCAGTTGCATTAAATTATCATTATTCATCTCAAAGGAGCGGAAGCTATATTTTTTTTTTCATTTTGCAAAATTGTTGCGTTCAGTTACGGTAATTTGGTTCCACTAGAAACTTCACTTTATTCTGTGGTCTATCTGTAATGGATGAGTGCATGCAATATGGAGCAATTAATGGAATTACGATTATTGCTTTATTAGATCCAAATGATAAGTCGTAAAAGCATGAAATGAGCATTATTTTTACGATGACTTACATGCTTTAATTCCTTAATCAATATTGCTATTATCTTGTTTTAATAAATTTTCTGAACATACTGTTTAAAAACTGTAAGGTTAATAAAATAAAATGCAAAAGTAAATGTAAGAACTTTACTCAAAACAAAATGTGGAATTTGTTTTTTTTTTGTTTTATTAACAGCAATTTATTTTAAAGTAATTGGTATGTGATTGCGTCAAATTTTGTGCAAAAGAAAGTCATTTTTTGTGAGTCAATCAATTTAATTAGTCAATTAGCAAGCTTTTTGTGAAAGCAGGACGTTGGTAATTTCATTGTTTTATTGATATTGCATGTTTGGTCTTTATTTTGAGTGAGGTGTATAATTTTTATGATTATAATTTAATTTTCATGTTTAATTACTTACCAACCAACGTTAATTGAAATTTAAATTGTTTTTAATTATAGTAGCCTATTTAGTGAGCCTATATATATGAGACTGTATAGACAGAAAGATAGAATATATTTGTTGTAACATATGGTCTTCTTCTTCTTATGGTGCCTCTCCAACTAGTGAAGGCTGGCAGTCAGCTCTGCATACTTTATTTTGTTCATTGCCAAGCGAAACAATTCTGCGGCACTTCTGATCCCGGTCCATTCTCGAATGAACATATGGTACCCAAATAATTACTAAGTAAGAAATTGGACATAATTTATAGGAGTGACACAAGTGGCGGCCTTATCGCTAACCACTAATATATGCACCTACTCAATATACATATATGAAGCATCACTTATGACAAGGAACAATCTGCATAAATATAAAATACTAAAAAGCTCAAGATATGACAACAGACTCTGCACAGAAAAACATAGAACTGTACAATATGGAAACAGCATTTTCAATATGGGCAAAAAAATATACAACAAGCTCCCTGCGACCATCAAAGAAATCAAGTCTGATGCTATATTTCAAAAACGACTCAGAGTGTTTTTATTGGAAAAGTGTTATTATTCCATAAAATTATTTTTGAACGATGAAACTATTTGACATTTATGATGTACCTAATTTTAATTGATTTTTCTGGCATTTAAATTTAAATTAATATTCATACTTTGTGAAACCAATTTGCACGCCCTATGGGTGAGAATGTAGCGGTCAATATCTTATTTTTGAACAACTCTGTAAAACCTATATTCTGCAAATAAATGATTTTGATTTGATTTGATTTGATTTACTTATAAACATGTACGAATACTATACACAGTTGTCTATTGTATGTATTTGTTTCCGATAAACTTTGACACTAATTAAAGTTTCGAAAAAAATAATAGTATATAGATGAAATCATAGAAAAAAATGGTTATTTACTGTATTATAGTTCCCGTAAGGCATGATTTAATTTAGTTGTAATAACCGGCTAGCACTTACGTCAAAAAATTTTTTCGACGTAATTTTTTGACGTAAGTGCTAGCCGGTTATTACAACTAAATTAATGGTTATTTAGCTTTTTTTTTGTTATTTTTTCTTAATAATAATAGTTTCCTAAGTGGCTCTATTTCGTATGAAACGACCCGTCACGGGTCCTGCATTTTCACTGCAGATTATCACAAGATTTAACGATAACACAACAAGCGTGTAAAACTTATTGGGCATTGTATTATTCATAGGTTAAAGACCTCTTTTATTGTACATCTTATTATTGTTTTAACATGATGACTGTCATTTGTTTTACGTCTGAAGTTTGAATGTTAATGGAACTAATTTGTTTGTAAATGTCAGATGAATTAACTTTAAATATTTTTTAATTTTTTATCAAATATTCTTGAATTGTTATTTAATTTACCATTTGTGATCTATTGAAGAATTTAATTGAGTACTTGCTAATAGGCACGGAAGACAAACTGACTTTACATCTGGATAGTGATGCACTTACCATTTCGTGGTATGAGGAAACTGCTATCAATTAAAAATGCAGTAGGTATATATTTTCTCTAAAGCTCCCTTTAAAGAAAATTAGAGCATATAGCTTAGCTTCTTAAAGCATATGAGCAAAAACTATACTTAGGTACCATCCAGCAAACGTTTAATGCTAGTCTAAGTTTTTAAAACAACGTTTTCTGTCAAATACAATTCAGCTTCAGATTCACCGTACAATCCAATTCCATTGCAAACAGTTGAAAATAAACCAGTCTGTTTCGCTACACCTAGATCCTATACCTATATCTGTATAACAGGTAGGTATAACAATACAGCATGAGTTAGAAAGAGACCCCAGCTAGACAGAGACGGGCATATAAACTCAGTGTGTCTTGAACACTGCCACGCCCACTCGGTATCGATTGTCGGCTGATGATGATTTATTCATATTGTGCTACATTTCTGCTGTTATGACGGTCAAAAGCCGTGTTTTGGTGGACATGGAAAGGAAAATGTGTGATTAAATTCTAAACTAGGGGTTATAGGGAGCTTTAATTGATTCAGACGGAAGAGAGCTTATAAAGCTTCGAAATACTTAGGTATATGCTTAAACTAACATGTTTATTACGATTTATGACCAAATAATTCGATAATTACTTATAGTTTTGACTTTTGCACACATACAAATGAAACGTAGGTAGGTACTTAATACCTGTTACATTTGTGATGTAGTAAATTATTTATTTATTAACAACAAAAAACGATATGTTACACTTAGATATAAAGACACCAAAATACAAAAAAAAAAGAAACTAAAAAAAAAAAAACAATGACTTTTATTCAGGTAGACACCAACAATTCATTTCTATTTATTTTTTACTAGCAGTGTCCCGCGGCCCGCGCTGTTTTCCAGGATAAAAAGTAGCCTATACATGTTAATCCAGGGTCTAATGTACCCCATACAAAATTTCATCTAAATTGGTCCAGCCTTTTGAGCGTTAGAAGTAACTAACATACACACTCACTTCACATTTTTCTTTCACTCACACACAATCTTTCAATAATATTAGTGGGAAGTATAATTTTCGCATGTCGTTTTTCTTCTTGCAATCCTGTAATCTGTCAAAATAACCTAAGTTAAGATGAAATGATCATTAATTAAGCGCTGTGTAGGTAACTATACAAAAATTAAGTTATTATATATTTTATATAAAACACAATTTATGCACTCCAAATAAAAAGAAAATCCTTGAAGAATCCCATGAAAGTTCAATCAAAATCAATTCCGTTACCAGATATTTGACTCCAACTTTTCCTTCCGCAGAAAAGCTCCGCCTATCCCTGTGCGTGGGCTGCGGCGGCCAGATCCACGACCAGTACATCCTGCGGGTGGCTCCCGACCTGGAGTGGCACGCCGCCTGCTTGAAGTGCCAGGAGTGCCGCCAGTACCTGGACGAGTCCTGCACCTGCTTCGTCAGAGACGGGAAGACGTACTGCAAGAGAGATTACACTAGGTATGCATGACCTACTTAGTATCTACCCACAGACAAGATGTAAGTAGTCTTGTCTATGGTAGTACCGAATCCATAACACATATAGCAGGTCCAGAAGTTTACAACAGGTTGCCTGATACAGTCAGGTTAGCTAAAAGCAATAATATAATATATATAAACTTCGCCTAAAGAATTGGCTTATCGAACAGACTTTTTATAGTTTCGAGGCTTTTCTTGTAATAAAATAATTCGCTGTAAATGTATTTAATGTATTTTTTTTTACATGAAATAGGCTCACGCTTGACTACAACTTGCCTGATGTTAAGCAACGTTATAATCTACGATCTTACGCGCTACACTGAACACACTACGCATATTACGCGTATACACTGAATAATTATATATAATATATAAATAAATTTATAATAGTACTTGTGTACATGTATCTTAATAATATTGTTATAAATTTACAACATTACAACTTTATCTGACTTGTAAGAAATTTCTTATCAATAAATGACTTTGACTTTGACATATTCCATCAAGATTGCTAGAGCTGGCGCGGAGACGCTATAATCCATTTCATATAGCAAGGCACCTGTGACACATATAAAACGTCACTTGTCAATATCATTTTGACAATTGTAATGATGTACTGCAGTAATTCGAATTAGAAATTTACCGATTATCGATTGTAGTTACTTATGGCTATTTTCATCTGCCTATCCTAAAAATGTTATGTGAATTACCGACAATCACAAAATAATATTCGTCGAACCCACAATAAATTCCTACAGATAAATTAAGGAAGGGACAAATTGAGAAGAAGAAAAGAATACAGTTTTGATAAAAAAATATTGCCAGTATAATATGTATGAAGCCAAAATATATATTAAATTATTCAAATGAAATTATGATTCACAAAAATTTTATGTTTTTCGCTATATTTTTTATGATAAAAAACTCATAAATACCTTCCATAATTATTTTAATATAAAAAATCGCATAAAATCATTGTGCTTGAAGTACATAAATCATTATCTCTGATAGATCGAAATGATAAATACTTGTTTTTGCGATATTTTTTTGATGTCAAAAATAATCGATTACCAAGTCCCAACCCTACGAAAATGACGTCACAATTAGCAGTAATACGTAACTTTGCTGTGCGATGAAATTTAATATTTTATTTTTTTGTAACATTGAATGCGAGTATGTACACGCGAAAAATACCCTTTATTTGATGTCTTATAATTTTTACTGTTTATATTAATAGTTATTTTTGTTAACTAACATAATGTTTTCACTAATAAATAGAAATATTTCAACATGAGCATGACGTCACAATAATTTATGTACATGTTCTTTTACGTTCTACTGACCTGTCACAGGTGACTTGCTATATGAAATGGACTATAGTTTCTATTGATGGTTGAAACCACTCGTCTGCTTCATACCCTCATATACCAAAAACTCGCGAATTAAAATACTTATAAGAATTTAGTTCGTTCGTAACAGGATCTCAAACTTTTTGTTTTTAAATCATGTAGTAGATCATTTAATAGATTAAGGTGCATCTCAAATTGTGTCCGGAGTTCGTAAGCCTACGAGTAGGTAAGTGTCATTCAGAGTTTACACCAACTATACGCACATTTTCAAAAATACACGCGAGCTCCCCTCTGTTTGCTAATAATCCCATAAACAAACGTAGTTTACTCCGCAGAGTTCAATAACTCTCTAATATTAACCTCCTTGCTTACACAACTCCTTCGGCACCGGAAAAAAAGGAAAATGCATAACCAAACGTCAATCACCATCGCATCGCGGCGCCACTTTTTATACACACAGACACCAAAGATGAATTCACTAAAATAACGCGCGTATGTTTACCTTTTCACCCTTCCATTTCTCGCAGCCAAAATATAGAATTACAGCAATGCAAATATACCTCCACCGCATCCCATCTACAGTCAAACCTATACGGCCCTTACTGTACAGAGATAGAGCATAATCTTGATTGAATTAGGGCTAGGATAGAGTGTAGGAGCGGCAAACTGTGTTTGTCACTCCTTACTATGATGTGCCGAAGAGAAAACAAACTGAGTTTGACTGAGCATTATGTATTTTGGCGCCAAAACAAACGTCAGTTTGACAGCGCGGCGGGCGGCGGCAACCCGATATGTGTATGGTAATGTTTGCTCCCATTTACACCGGCCCGGATAAGCGGGTTTTCGATTACAGTTTTTATTTTTTCTATTTTAGTCGCACGGTTGTGAAATCCGTTCGCGTCGGTGTACTAATCAAGTTGTACTTTCCCGAATGTTTGTGGTGTGAGACATTCACTTATCTCGCTGTACGTTCTAAATACCGAGACTTCTGTTTATACATCATGTCTGAGATCGCGGTACAACTTTACTCAAGCTAGACTGGTTTGAGTTGCGCAAACAAACTAAGAAATTTGGCTGCTTAGTTGATCTTATGCGATTCTCATGGATAAAAGTTACAGTCAAGATAGAACCGCTAATCAGCAAAGTCAATAATGACATCATTTGAACAAAGACAGTTAATTTAGATTCAATTTAGACATGTTTGATTTACAAATACTTTACCTGGCTAGATTTTCAAGTACTTTTTCATAAAATTTTAATGCTGGATTGTTTGTCCAAATAACTTATCAAAAATATTTGCTTATCCATCTCAGAGCACATAAATCAGTTGACTATGTACTTATATTAAAAAATAAAAGAGTGTTAATTATGTAATAATTATTATCATAGTTTAGCATTGCTCTTAATTCAACAAAATTATGTTCTTCGCTACGAGACTCTACGAAATCTCGTAGCGTTTGTCGTAGCACCAAATATTGTTAAAAACTTACCAAAAATACATACCACTACTTGCATTTTATTTATCATTGCCACAAACAAAAGGAAATCGATGCTCGTAATTATCACATTTCCGACGATAAAGAAAAACAAACGAAGCTTTCAATCCAAAGACTGTTTACAGAAAACATCCCAAGGAAGTCCACTACCGAGTTAAAAATGCTCACGGAAGATAATTTCCTTTATTTATTGTTTAGCTTCTGATTGTTCCGCTGTTCTTACTATTACAGTGATCTAGGGTAGGTATAAATAGTCAGCTATTGATTGTATTGATACATTGCCCGTAACATAAAATCTTTTTTGAAGAGCTAGAGTTTCATAGTTTTACATTTCCTCCACGTAACTTTAACAACCATTTACCATTCGAAATGAATAAAATATGATAAATAGTCAAATGTGTGTGAACTAGTATTAAAGGATTAACCTGTTCTAAAATTAATTGGAATGGAAAATGAGCAAAAATGATCACGACTGGAAGGATTCGAATCTGTGTCATCCTGATAACACGTCAGAATCCAATCAAGTTAAGCATAAACAATCTTAGTGCGGGCATAGCACTCGACAAATAGCTCAAAATAAAACTATTTTTTTAATGTTGATACAAACTTTCACACACTTAAAACAATCCATATCGTTCCTCTACCTACCCACATCATTCACTGCCGGTTTCGTCCCACTGCTGGGTGTAGGCCTCTCTCATAATGTGCAATTGGCTTCGATCGTTAGCCTCATCCAGGTTTGACCTGCGACAGATGTTATGTCGTCCTACCTAACATAGATAGGTACCTATAAAATAAGCTTCCGTGCCCCCGTCAATTAGCGAAACTGAACACCACTGCGCGGGTTCCGGTTACCGTCACGGCTATTTACAGATCTCTAATGTAAATAGTACCGTAGATTAGTTCATAGTTTGTGTAGAGAAAAATATAGGTAGGTATGTCCTGGTAGAAATCTTTGTGCTCCTTGCTATACCAATCATTTGTTTTTAGATGGGTCTTGTATGTAAATAATTGCATAAAATACTATAATAATTTATATAAATAGGTACAACTCATTCAGGACCTCGGGCGCCGTATTCAGGATAAAGGGCAGGATCCTCGTTCGGGATCTTACCTGGCACAACGCGTTTGCATCGCTATTCAGCGTGGAAACGCTGCCAGTGCACTGGGGACATTCAGTTCCGCGCGCGGGAAGTGACGTTTTGTTCGTAAGCTGTTTGTTTGTATATTTAATTTTATTTTTATTCTACTAATTATCAACAATCATGTTACACAAATAAAATCTATGGTTTCGAAGTCGTTGTACAATAAATGAATTAGATTTAATAATAAAAAATAGGTACAAAACATTCAGATGAAAAGACAAAAATACGCTATACATTGTTAGTTATAGTATTTCCTTGGTCTTTTTTCTAGGCATCGACAAATAAGTGAAAACCTTTTTAGTTTAAGTAAAATTACAATGGTTGTGTGTTGTTTTAGAAATGTTAAAAAAATTGAATGAATGAATGAATGAATGAAATGAATGACTGAATGAATGAATGATTGTATTTATTGTCCGAAAACTAGGTATAGTATGTACAGATCTTAAATAATATGTTACATTTAGCACGCTAGTTTTTACCTTGTTAGGTAATTGAAACGCTAATATAAATAATCGAACAAAACATCTGTACATATAATGTGCGTAGTTACGTAAGCACATAAGCTGATATTATCTGTTAATTACATAATGTAAAATTACCACTAATCTATCGTTACTTAAATGGCGCCAACCAATAATATCTAATAACTCGACATAAAATAGGAATTAATACTTATATGCAGACTGCAATTAAAAATGTATGTACTGGTATTATCTAATCTATAATCTTATCATATCTACTGATATCAAGATAAAATCTATCAAGTTGTTTGTCATGTGAAAAATTGCCTAAAGCGTCATACGTCATTTACTCTTTGATCGAAGCCGCACATCTATCAATATTATATCCAATGATTTCCGTCAAAAATAAATCATTTTACGCTTGACATTAATTGATAAATACCGACTGATTAGCAGAGATTAAAAGATAAGAAGGTAGTTTACTGATTCTGTAGGTACCTACATTATGTGTTAATCAACACACTAAAACTAGAAATATTAAAAAGATAATATTGAGCTGCATCTTTATTGTTTCATTTATGAGCGTGTTCCTTTACAGATCAAATATTTCACGAGATCTTGAGTCAAGTCAAGTCGAGTAAAATCTTGAATCTTGTTTAAGAATCACCCGTATTCTAGGATTCCTTAGTACCTAGGAAAATGTGTAAAAAAAAAACAAATTTCTTCAAAATAACTTTTAAATATTTATGATCACGGGTAAGCTCGCTACATGTACGACTGTAATGATCAGCTACTAAAAAGCAAAATATGGTCAAGTGCAAATCCATATCACGTAAAAAAAGTTCGGAAATTTTAGTAGAATACAATACTTTGTAAACGTTTTTAGACGCACTCTTCTGTGACCGCACATAAAACTATACATATTTTTAATCTGTACATAAACCTACTATACCAAAATACGTTCAGTAATCGACTTTAAACCCAAAAACCTGAAGCGTTTATAATTTCAACGCCCAAAATAGCTAGAGCCTCCGAGGGTCATCGACCGGGGGTGGTAACTCCCTGCAATATCGCTAAAAGCATTCGCTATAGCCACCTACCCTTATAGCGATATAAAGCTTACTTATACCTACTTGTAGGGTAGGGTTGTGGTGATATAGGTGGGTATTTGTATGTAGTGTGTTGTGGTTTTGTTTTGAGTATTGCTATTGGTTGAAGAGACTATTGAAAGACTTAAACATAAATAAAAATAAAATAAATAAAATAAAATTTGTTTATTTTATCTCGTTACTATTATGAAACTCGCTGCGCTCGTTTCATAAACTCACACTCGTGTTTTAATACCCTTCATTATATGACAGTTGCATAAACAACTATTACATACTAACCTTGATTGATTAGTATGTAAAAATGTTGAACTAAACCAACTGCATTAAATATAAAAAAAAACTTACTGGCTCTTATGTAAATTCTTTCATTGACTGGCCTGTTAGCTTAGTTGGTAGTGGCTCGATTCCTGCGTGACACAAGTATTTATGAATCTTAAAATTTATCATTACTTGTGTTGAGTCTATAATAAGTTATTATATATACGAACGACCAGACTTTTCTTTTGTAAATACATAGGTACTTATCATTAATGGTCTTTACAAAAGAAAAGTACATATACAAGTATTATATCCGTTATCTAGTACCCATGACACTAGCGTTTACTTAGTGTGGGGCTAGATGGCGCTGTGTGCAATATCCCAGAATATTTTTTTATTTATTGTCCACAGATTATTCGGAACGAAATGCGACAAGTGCGGAGCATCGTTCAGTAAAAACGACTTCGTGATGCGAGCCAAGACGAAGATATACCACATAGACTGCTTCCGGTGCTGCGCCTGTGCTAGACAACTAATACCTGGTACGTAACATACATACATTCAATTGTACATATATGTACCTTCTTCTTACAATAGAATGAGAGTATCTGCTCTGATGTTGAAGTTTTCAAACGCTTCTGACACGGCTTAAGGACCGCGCCGTGCCATGACAAACAGCCGGCACCTACACGTTTTAGCCGGTACATACATTTAACGTGTCATCTGACCCACGGAAGCACACAAAATAGATGCTACTTTATGGTCACCAATGCAAGGACTGACCGCGTCAACATTTGCTTAACATTGGTAATCGCAGGCGACTGCCTCCACCAGCTACGGGACGCTTCTTATTTTTCATAAGAATATCTAGTAGGAACCAGTATACGCTTCTATCGTCTGAGTTCACGGCTTCTCCATCAAAAGTAAAATGAAAAAGAAAAGAAAGACATAAGAAAAAAACAAGAAAGAGTTTGTACAGTATGACTAGGGCGAAGACATTTTAAAAGAGTTATATCATAAAATAACATTTTCAAGTGCTATTTCGATTTTTGCTTTTTCTTTCTCACTGTATATAGTACAAATATATTTTTATAAGAATGTCTTTTGACTTGTTATTGCCCGTGTTTTGTACAGAAATGTTGCTAATTGTATTTACATTCTTAATTAACCTTTTTTATTTTCAGGAGATGAATTCGCGTTACGAGAAGGAGGTGCTTTATATTGTAAAGAAGATCATGACGTTTTAGAAAAAGTAAGTTCGTTTTAAAAAGATCACTAATGTTTTAAATAATTATTGATCAAATAAATAAACATTAAATAAAGCGTTCATCGAGTGAAATTATGTGTAATCAACGTAGTAGGGATAAACACTGTGGCTCCACAATTACAAGTCCCCCAAGAGCCTCGGCGCTCAGAGATTGTACTAATCGTACGCCGACATACATAATGTATTTGTAAGAGTACTTTCCTACTTTATAAGAGTATAACCTATGTAATTTCACAGTGTTTAAAAAAATGGTATTTGTATAGAACTACCATAGAATTTTCCAATGTCTTACAGCACGCTATTGTATAAAACCTTCGCTTATTATAACAAAAAACTACACATACAAGCCATCTTCTACTATTTTTTAACTGTAAAAAAAATAATGGCTTTAATACAGTATTTTTTTGAGCCCAACAAGCCCAAGCCCATTAAACCAAGGTTCTTTTTAATAATAAATATTCCGGGACATTGCACACAGCGCCATCTAGCCCCACACTAAGCAAATGCTTGTGTCGTGGGTACTAGATAACGGATATAATACTTGTATAGTTCAAAGCCATAAATTCCTATATGTTTCAATTGCAGAGTGCGAACACAAGCGGCAACAGTAGCGGCAATGCGGAGAGCAACAACAACACAACACTCAGCAATAACAACTCGCACCATCCACATGAACTCAACTCTATGTCCGGCAAGTTTAATTTTTACTAACATCTTTTTTTGGTTAACTTTACTGTGTCCCACTATTGGGCAAAGGCCTCCGCCAACTCCCTCTATGTGTTTAACTAACATCTATAGATTTTAAATTAGATAGTTATAAGTCGATTCAATAAAATCGTGTAAAAGCATTTCTCGGTTACCATATACCTAAAAGTGCAAAAAGAGTATTTACAATTTGTTGCAATGAACTGCTGTGCAAAAGATTTTATCAGACTACACTTACAAATGAAGAGCACACACGATAGCATTTAGGGTAGGTAAAAGTAGCTAGAGTAAAAAGTACCAATTTATTCAAGTACCTACCTACCACAAAATTAGTCAAAAAAGTTGAACGAATTAGAACATTATCTACAACAGCTATCTAATCACAATCACGCCACAAATCTGTCCCCTATCACTCATAGATCATAGAAAAATATAATATTCCTAGAACATTAGAAGGGCAACAGTGATTACTTCGAACTGTACTTTAACTAGCCGACCAAAATCACGGATTTTTTTTAAATTAAACGATAAAATAACCGATTGACACCTCCGCGGTGGTCACAAAGGCGTCGGTTGCTTTGTCGGCATTCATCAAAGGCCGTTATCGAATAATCACTGCATCGCGAAACGATTATAATCGAGACATGAATGTTGGGATGTATATCGATAGATACGCGTAATCAGTCGTGTAACAGATAGCCTGAAATAATAATGATGTGATTTTTGTGTGATATTAAATTTATGGTTAGGTACTCTTGGCACCTGGTACGGAATAGTTTCACGCCATTTTACTAAATATAACTAGAGATCTTTATAATGAACTCGGTATACTAACTATACTAAAACAGTCTGGTTCGGTACCCATACGATATATAAGGAGACTTTTTTTTATTAATAATTAAGTACTTACGAATAAATGGAAATCACTATTTAAATTTGAACTGACCTGAAATTTGACTGGCCTGTTAGCTTAGTTGGTAGTGGCTCTGCCTTCTCATCTAGGGGTTGCGGGTTCGATTCCCGCATGACACAAGTATTTATGAAATATAACATTTATAATTACTTGTGTTGAGTCTGGTCGTTTGTATGTATAATAAGTATGTATTTACAAAAGAAACGTATATAAGTATTATATCCGTTATCTAGTACCCACGACACAAGCGTTTGCTTAGTGTGGGGCTAGATGGCGAAATGTGCAATGTCCCGAAAAAAAAAAAAACATCAGAACGATGAATATTTGTAGGGTAGTAGTAGTAGTTACCTACACAAGTTGGTGTTTAAATTGCCTAAATATAAAAATGTATGAATCTTAACATATAAAATATACCTACCTGTAACGTGCACACGTGCACACGTACACGTACTCGTACAAATACATATAATCTAGTCAACAAAACCCCAACCTATCTCTCCAGTTCATAGCATCAAAAATGCACAAAGTCAGCGTAGTCACAATAATACAGGATTATAAAGGTGCGAAGTGGAATTAAACGGATTACACTGGACAGACGGACAAAGGGTTCGAGATAAAAGAATAAATATTAAGAGAACGCTAGAGAATATTTCGTAGGTACGTTTGTAAAAAAAACAATCCTGGAAAGTCATTCATGAATTGTGATATAATTAAAAGTGTTAGCTGGTGTAAAATTTAGTAATCTAGTGCAGGATTTGAGAAACTCTTCATTTATTTCACTTATCATAAAAAATAGATTCATATTTTGTGGTAAATGTAGGATTGTCACCGTTATACCTACCTATAAAGTTTTTTCTTGCTATTCTAATATGTTTTTTTGGAAAAAAGTAAGGTGTATACAGCGACTCTCTACGTTAATAATAAACTATGTAGTTAGTTCTAGGTGTTAAAAATAATCTAGTTTATCTAGTTAATCGTCGCACCAATCCCAAATTCTATGCAAGTTTTATTGTTACCTACAACGTCTATGATGATTTAAAAGGTACAAACTGCAATTTGCGTAATTGTTTTTGAAGTGTGAAGTGGGATTTGTAGAGATTACATGGACATTGGTCGTCACAAAGAGATATACAGAAGGGATTAAAGCATTTAAAGTCAAAACGTGGGGGTTAATTTTCATACTAAGCTAGGAGAAATATACTTAGTTATAATTTTATACATGTAGACATATTTAGTGCTGTACCATAGTGCAGTCGTTTGTGCCCGAACTTTAAAAGAAACACAATTTAGTTGGTCGCCCCAATAATAAATAATAATGCATTAAATAAAATTAACTCCTAATAAAATGTTGTTAGCAATGTAGCACACAGTGTAAGTATCTATACATTTTGTACATGTATGTTTGTCCGTACGTATATAGGTATACCTGTATTTACAATCTTTTTTACTAAATTGAATTTACGTGTACCGTAATCTTTATTTACATACATCTTCCATACCTTACTATTTTCTAATTGACTATACCTATTGCTAAGATTTTGAGGAGAGCTTTGTCGGTAGAGAAGCTGCTGTCTAATGTAAATATTGTAGTATAACAATAACAACATAATAGAAACATCTATTTGTATTTGCAGTACTACAGTAATGAAAGCTTATTTTATTTATTAGTGTTATTTAATTGGCTATTGTACGTTTCAGATTCGGGCAGTGAGTCGGGGTCCCACAAAAGCGGTAGAGCGCGGACCTCCGCCGCGGCTGACGGGAAGCCGACTAGGGTGCGGACTGTCCTCAATGAAAAACAACTTCATACGCTTAGGTATGTAGAATAAAGAAGATTTTATCGATGAAATTTATGTATGATCAAGTTTTTATATTTTTATTCATTTTTAAATTTGGGAAACGAACTGAACAATATTAAGTAGGTATTAAAATGTTCTATGACTGTTCTAACTATTTTTGTTCATTAATTGTATTGTAAGTAGATACAAACAATCTATCTATCTGTTGTGTGTCCAATAAACATTTTTATTTATTTATTTATTTATTTATTTATCTATATATATATATAAAACTCAAAGGTGACTGACTGATTGACTGACTGACTGATATGGTGATCTATCAACGAACAGCCCAAACAACTCGACGGATTGGGCTGAAATTTGGAATGAAGGTAGATGTTATGACGTTGGCATCCGCTAAAAAAGAATTTTTTGAAATGCCACTTTTAAAGGGGTGAAATAGGGGATGCAAGTTTTACTTCTTAATTTAGTTTATTATAAACTGATGATTTCTTATTCTTTGCATGCAAAGATTTGGGAAACCCAACTTCCCGCTAATATTCAAATTATTTTCTTGCACGATTAAAAAGTTATACTGTGTGACCATTGTAAAATTTGCTGACTTTTAGGGAAATTGTAGGTATATTAAACTTTTATTGCTACAAAATAATATTGTAAACTTGTACCTAATTTGTTTTATTCCTTACTTTGATGATGGAATATTTTTTTTTGACTTATTTGTTACAGAACTTGTTACGCTGCGAACCCGCGTCCTGATGCATTGATGAAGGAGCAACTCGTAGAAATGACTGGTCTTAGTCCGAGAGTCATCAGGGTTTGGTTTCAAAACAAAAGGTGCAAAGACAAGAAGAAAACCATTCAATTAAAAATGCAGATGCAGCAGGAAAAGGTGGTTATAATTTAATATTAATAATACATTTATATGTACAATAACCTTTCGTAGATTGAATTGATTCGTTTTTGAATATTAAATTTAAAAAAGATAGAATAATTATGAGTAACGGTTTTATTTTCTTTAACAGTTTTCATTCGAATATCAGGTTAGAAAACACATAATAATTATTTTATATTTTATCATTCTGTCTCAGATCTATTTACCACTTTTAATAATATTTAAAAAAATAGTAAAAGTCTTTGAAACAACATTTTTTTACTCTAAACTACAGTGAACATGTTCAGTGCATTGTTAGTCTAATAATACCACTTCCAACAGGAAGGCCGTCGTCTCGGCTACATGTCGATGGGGGTACCACTAGTAGCAGGCTCTCCGGTGCGGCACGAGGCTAACTCCCTGGCGCTGGAGGTGACGGCGTACCAGCCGCCGTGGAAGGCTCTCTCGGACTTCGCCCTCCATGCGGACCTAGATCGAGCGCCTCACCATAGCGCGGCTTTCCAGCAACTTGTTAACCAGGTAAGATTTTTAAGCTTTTTTAAAACTAATAAATAGATCTTTGTCAAATTTACGCGAACAGTAACCCAATGCCGATGACCAAGTTTTTTAGATAGAGGTCTAATATAATATTATAAATAATTCACAATGTTGATCTAGGGCTTTTAAGCTCACGTTTGCATTGAAATCACGACGCTTACTTTACATTGCTTGTTAGTTACTTATTGAATTGTTGGTTAAAAGTTTGCATTCTTCTTTCAGATGCATGGTTACGATGTGCCGTCCCTCCCTCCGCCGCGGCCCCCGCACGCACCCGGAGAAGACAACTACGTCACCTACCTAGAGAGTGACGACAGCCTGCCTCCATCCCCCTAGTGTTGCCTCTCTTAATGCCCTCAGCGAGGGATCTAGAACGGAAACTGTGCAATCTTCTGTCGCACTTGGAATAACAGGAGTTATTTTACAAAGACTATCGAGTGTGAAAATTATTTCACTGCTTTAGGTACTCCATCGATTTTATCCGAATCAAATTATCATAAGCTACATAAATTTCGTAAAGTTTATATTATGCATGTGAGTAACCTACGTACTCAACGAGCTTTTCGTTTACGATTTGAACAATTTCTACTACTGACTAAACTGACCTAAACCGAGCTTTATAAGGTTCAGTTTCTTGTTTGAAGTCAAGTCAATCCATCTTTTTTTATACAAGCAAATAAATATACGTAAGAAGATAACGTTATACTAATTATGTAGGTACTATAATTTGTACCTTTGTCTTTTAACTGTAAAAATTAGAATAAAATATCTTACTAAATAAAAGTGTGATTATAGATTTAATTGAAAATATAGGATACTAGGTATTTTACCACATACTTTAGGCAAGTATTTTATTTAAGTAAGTTATTTAAGTACCAAAACGTACAGCAGCAAATATCATAATATCTTGCAACTAAGTTAATGGCCAGTGTTTTTTATTTTAATATTTTATATTGCTTAACAGAAAATGATTTGATTACCTAGTTATCCATTTTTCTGTTTTCATATTACTCTGTATTTTATTTATATGTCATGAACCATTTTTGTATTTTTAAATATTCTTTCTTTTGCTCCATAATTTTTTTTAAGTCCTTATTGTAAATAGAACATGTATTTAAAACTTTTCTATGTATATAACTTTGTACAATACACGAATACATAGTTTTATTATTATAAATAGCTAAGTTGCATATTAACATCTGTCTAAAATAGCTTAATTGAATTGTACGATTGATTGTGAGGTGATTTCTGTAAATAGTGTACCTACCTAACTAAAATTACTCTCACAAGTATTGTTGTGTCATGTTATTTCCTCTTTGTTAATCACAAAAATTCCCCTCTGAAAATTGCTAACATTGTACATGGTCCTTTAGAAATGTCATTTGTTGCTTTATTATAAAAAAAACCTTAGGTACAATATAATATATACGGAGATATTACACACAATATCTTTTTGGGAAATTCTAACATTGTTAATTTATTCACTAGATAAACACACTGTACTTAGATTGTGAGTATAATAATGAGAGAAAAATCATGCAACTGCGTTTTATTTTCCTATCAAGTAATGTTCTTATAATTGTCTATACCTACCCCATATCATAAAGCAAAATCACTTAAGTACAACATTACCTACCGGTATATTAAAAACCAATCTGTAGAAATGGAACGAATTTCGTTATGAGCGATTTTTCAGCATTTTCCAGTACTCACCAAGGCAATTCTAATGACAAATGTTGCAAAGAGATGGCGCCACCCACTACTAAAATTAGTTTGGTACTGGAAAATCACTTATTGAAATGTGAAAAAATATTTTTTGGATGACTTACCTATTTACAAAACAGTTATAATTTAATTTTGTTTGTGTTATTCTTTAGACCTCAGAGTGCGACTGCAAATCTTGATAGTGTTTTAATTCTACTTTTTTTTAATCTGAGATTTAGAAATCGTTTATTTACCTACTTACTTATACTTATGTAGTAACAAAAAATATATAACTACTTTTTATTTTCATGATCACGAAGGTAACTATATAATAATATATTTATCTTATTTGTTTTACTGAAGGAAAAGGACAAATAACATAAACATAGATATGTACTGTTTTTGGTTTTAATATTAGTAATGTGTATGTGAAAAGAAAATTCCAAGAAAATCTGGTCAATTTTTCCTTATTTCTAGTAACATCTTAGGAGTATCAAGTGATTGACCATGGTCATGAATAAATTAAAAAAAAAAACAAGTGATTGACAGTGACATTATCGCAAATTGGAAAAATATCTCAAAGAAACGTCATACGTCAAAGTCAAACAAAATAATAACCAAACCAAACCAACAAAATCATTCAGTGACAAAAAGTGTTACCGGGAACGTGTTTGAATTCAGAAAAATACGAATAAATGAGTTGAATAAATATTTGTGAAATTAATCCAACTTAATGGCATCAAATATTAACATAGATGATGGTCGGCGGCCGCCGCGAAAAGGAGTTGAAATGGTAAGTATTAAATTCAGTTTCGCTGATTGATACATTCATATAAAAGTTAATCTCGAGATTATCAGATAAAGAATAAGAATAACGAACACCGATTTAATAATCTTGTATTATCTATCTTGTACTCTTGATTTATTACATAGTTTTGAAGTTATTGGAAGTCAACGACTCTTAATAAACGTTTTAATTCTTTTATAGGCATCTACCTAATGTTTATCTTAAATAGTGCATTTATTACATTGCAACGGAACTCTTTTACCTACCTATGATAACTTTTATATAACTATCGGTGGATAATATTGGCAGTTGTTGTAGTTAAGCCAACCTGTTCAATGTACTTCTGAAAAAAGCATTTAGACTATAAAGACCATCTAAGGTTTATCCTGGCCACATCGTCTAAATTAAATCAACATTAAATTATCTCTTCATAATAATATTAGAAAAGGTGCAGTTTTCCATAGATTTTTTATATCATCATCCATAGCCCTTGGGATCCCACCGCTGGGTATAGGCCTCCCTTTGTATGTGCCATCTGCGTCATTCTTGTGCTGACCTCATCCAGGTTGGACCCTCAACTTTAATGATGTCATCGACCTATCATAGATTTTTTATATAAGAAGTAAGAATAACTTACCAACAATGTTTTAGAAAAGATCTACCTGGGCACTCTTGTTATTTGGAATATAGGTAGGTACTTAAATAGTCATTTCACATACATAAATAAGCAAATAAAAGATCTGTTACTATAGTATAGACATAATACCAACCCGATGTAAGTAACATTGATAATTTTAATTGGGTATGTCATAAATACTAAGATCAATAAAAAAAATAAAGAATTTATTATTTTATAGCCCACAGTTCTGCCATACAAAACTACCAGTTAATAAATGTTTATCAATAATCATTATCTTGTTTATTGCAATGTTTTATTGTCATTCGCTGTTAAAGTCCTTTTTCAAGTTCAAACATTGTTTTTGCAATAAAATGTACTTTGTATATTGAAGACTATATACTGGACATAATAACAGAGGCTCTTCTTCTTATCGAATGAGAGTGACCAACTCTGGTGTCGAGAGTTTATTAAGCCGCCCGAAGGGCCTCTGACATAACAAAGGTTGCACACCACTGTTGTGGGTTGCAACAGTAGAAAAACAGCAGGGAGTTCCTAGATTCAATCTGCGCAGGACCGGGACGAAGGGCGTACTAGAACAGAGGCCTATGCTCAGCAGTAGACAAATACAGGCTGATGATGATGATGTATATTGAAGATGTAAATAATTTACTCAATGACCATGAAATGTCTATAGCATTTTAATCTTACTTAAGTAAACTATCTACTTTTTATATTTATTGCCTGTTCATGGCCATAAAAATGGTTCAGATTAAATAATAAATATAAAATATATAATAATATCTTTATGTATGTTTAAAAAAAAACTCATTTCAGTTGAATAATTATGTGGCTTACTTCTCTCATTTATTAGTTTAACTGGAGTTAATCTGGGATTAAAAATAGCCTATGCTTTAATCCAGGGTCTATTCTATCTACCTCCATACAAATTTTTTTCCAAACCAGTTTATGTAGTGTGTGAAGTACAAACACTCACATAAACTTTCACCTTCATATTTTGAGTGGGATAAGTCTTCTTCTTCTTATCGAATGAGAGTGGCCAACTCTGGTGCCGAGAGTTTATCAAGTCACCCTAAGGGCCTCTGACATGGCTTAACGACTGCCGTACTAGACAAATAGCCAGGACCTACAATTTAACGTGTCATCCGACCCACGGAAGCACCCAAAATGAAATGCCACTGAGTGGGATAAGTAGGATTATTCAAGGTACAGAATTTGAAATAATTATTTATGGGAGGTTGATAATTAAGTATATTGTCAAAACACTTAAGCCAGTGTCTTAAATGGATTGTATCATGCATAAACATAATAATGAGGCCATATATTATATTGGTATTTATATTCAGGTATTGTTTTTGTCACAGCTTATTGTTTTAAACATCTATTGTTTTGTGTAAGTAGGTTAATACTTAACAATATTTTTTCCATGTATTACTAAAGAAGAAACTACTAAGAATAGCATTTAACAAATATATTATTAAAGTAATAAAACTATCTATATCATTTGTGACATATTTAATGATAAAAAAGAGACACATATTATTAAAAAAAAAACAATATCAACATTATTTTATTAAGATATATAATCATTACAGAAAAATACACAGGTCAGCTATTACAAATTAAATTAAATATTCATAATATTTTACCCTAAAAGTCACTACTTAAGAAAGTAGCTAACTCTGGTGTTGAGGGTTTTGAAACCACTCTGAGGGCCTCTCCCATGGCTTAGCCACTGCCATACCTAATCAAACAGCCGGGACCTTCAAAACAGGCATGTGTTGCTTACTTATAAAAAATGTTAAATATTATATTATAATACTTACAAAAATACATAGTTTGTCTCTAACAGGTAATTAAATAGTACATAATGCAATACTGTTTAGGTATTTTTAATAGAACAAAAGTCAGATTATTTCTGGCAATTGAAACTTGGCATTGAATACAATGTAATCTCACATATCTGTACAGTGTACAGTACCTACTATGTACGTATATGTCTTATGTAGGTACATACCATACATATGTATACTTATCACTGAAAGAATTGTCAATAATCCAAACATGTTGATATTTTTCAGAACCTCGAATACACGGGAGTCCCGACCAACGAACACGACAATGGCCGAGACGAAAAACCCTGGCAACGGGTTAATAAAGCCATTTAAATACTTCATCATTTTCATCTTCATAGCAGATTACCTCTTATAGATATGTACTCGTATTTCATTCTAAACTGCTATAATGAAATGATTACTTCCAGTCTGTATAAATAGAAAAGCAAACGACACATTAAATTTTGATTGTGCTAATTTAAATAACATACTAAAGATAAAAATATCTTTGAAATGGCTAAATCGCTAATGTTGCCATAGTCACCTGGACAGTTAACGCAATTTTTTAGTAACCCGGACGCGCGAGTGGATAAAGTAATCAGATTTTTTATGACGTCACATCACTGACGAAATCCAAATTTATTTTGCATAGAAAGAAAGATCTTTGCTTAAATAATTCACCAATTTATCTGAAATAAATTGTATCTAAACAATTATACAGAGCACACTACATAATATGTACCACAAACAGAACATACACAGTTGCTGTTATGACAGTTTGATGATATCTAGGTATAAGGGGTAATCTTTGCAATACACATAAAACCATTCTAAGGTTTATGCACAATGTATGATCAGGCTACACGAAACATGGCCGGTTCAACTGATTTCCAAATACATATTATAAACCTCAGCAGTTGAACTCAAAACGACATCGCACTTGTGATCTTCATTGTGCAATTTCCTTATAAATACTATACTTATATCTACTCATTAGCAGCTTTATAAATACTTCTTTGCTGTTGCTTTATTTCTTACTAATTAATTACATTTGTAACTTCATATACAGCATCATTTAAGTTTAAAACTTATGTCATTGCATCTACTCAATGGCATGAAATATCACCAGTAAGTAATACTTAATACTAACCTGCTTACTTACCATAGTTGTCTTTTTTATTTTCTGATTTCTGCTTGCTTATTTCTAGTTTTTTTTTGTATTAACATAATTATAATGGCACAAAAATGCGCCAGTATCTTGTTACTCTAGGATTTATGGATAGTTGTTTATGTATGTTTTTAATTTAGTTTTTTTCATCACAATTCTAGGTGGTCTACCAGATGACTAAAAAAGGGAAACATTTATATGAGCCAGTGAAATCTGTAAGTTGGATAAGAGTTTGGAAATGGGATGATGTTGATTTCTCTATGGGGCCATATTTATTTTGGGAATTATATGTTTCGGTATTTTTTTTTCGGCGACTAATATTGTCTTTAATTAAAAAATGGCATTATTGTACAGGATTAGTTCGATAGGTTATTTACAAACAACCTGTATTTTTTGTGATGTTTATGTTGTGCTGTTTCATTGTTTGTTTTGTTTCTTTCTTTCTGTATATGAGATTTATGTTCTCTATATTTCTTCAATCTATATATAAAACTCTTTGAAAATAATAATGTTAAATTCTTAATACACTTTATCTTCAGTATTAATTAGTCAGTATTCTTTCGTAGAAAAAAACACACCAATCTTAACAAACTTCCGCGTCCTGTTTCCGTAGGTACTAACCGTAGAATAGATAAGTACTTATAGATAATATAAAAATGAGTGTGCTCATTTTTCTGTGAACGTAAATATGTTACAATGTTGTATCTACGCGAAATACTTATCAATAGATAACGATAATCTTTTAGGGCGTTATATTGAACAGATAATTTGTTATGTGAACGATGTCATGGAGTGTCATTTAAAATATATTGGACACGACAGAATTTCAAGCTAATTATACAAGATTCTAACTAAGCTTGATAATTCCGTTCCTTTTCGTTGTCCCCTTGGACGTATACCACAAATTTTCCTTCCCGCTGTCCCCGGTGCCGTGAACCGTGCCAAGGACAATGGGAAGAAAAACTTGTGACGAGCCGTTGTCATTCTTTTAAAAAAAACTCGTTCATATTCTATTAGATCAAGATGCAATTACTAAGAAATTATGTGTACTATCAGGTGACAGTATATATATCTTATAATTTTGGTAGGTAATTCATGATTTAGGTACATTTAGATCAACACATGTTTTGGAATTTGTTCTGGATCGAAAGCAGCTTAAATGTATATTCAGTTAATAATAATATAAGAACATATTCTGTTTTGTGCGCCATAATAAATAAATAAAATAAAATATCTCCAATTTTTCTATATGGCTGAGTCACAGATCCAACTAATCTATATAATTTTATACGGAATTAATTGTAATAAATTCAATTTTTTTTTACATCTAATCATGATGATGTATCTTATAGATTTAGTTATCAAATTAATAAATTAAACAGGCATTTTATTGGCGTTTAATTTAACGTATAAGTATTGTAAAAGATTTTATAGGGAAATACCACTTGAGGTATTGATGTCATAATAAAACACCCGGATGCATTTTAGGCAGCTTTATTGTCCTACTAGTTGGTAAAAAAAAACGAATTATAAAGATGAATCTATTTATTGAAATTAAAGAAACAAAAACTTAAATTATAAATCGTCTTTCTAACATCAAACCCACTTAATTATCATAAATATGATAAAAATACAAACTCAACTTATTTATTAGTATTTCCGGTAAGAGGCTTTTAAATCACTGTAAATCAGAGGTTTTTTTTTATCTGGACGAGTAGTTTTTAGGTATGTCAAAAATTATGCTAAACAAATTTTATTTCATACATGCATCGTTCGAGTTAAACTTTACGTAACGTAATTAGCGGTTCGTATAACTATAGGTGTGTGAGCGAGTGTGGCTCAGCAGTTCCAGTGTCTCCTTTTCATCCAGACGCACCCTGGTTCGAATCCAGCCCTACACCAATGACTTGTACCTAACTTCAAGTTATGTGTGGATTTGTACTCGCTTAACGGTAAAGGAAAACATCGTGAGGAAACCGACAGGTTTGAGGACCACAATATCCGAGAACAGGTGTCTTCCGTGGAAGTACCTGGGCGCCCACCACGATGTATCTGCCCAAGAGAACTCCACTAACGAATTTATTCTGCGGGGAAGTCATGACCCTCAGTCATGAGGAAATACGACTCAAGAGAATAACTATAGGTATTCTAATATCAACATTACAGGTATATTTTTCTTTAGTGGCACTATGTTTGCTTTGTCCTCGTAGTTTCTCGGTGCTTTTGTAAATTGTCATTGTTATGAAATCTCGCTTATCTGTAGTGTATGATGTTTATTCTATTCTGTCGCTGTTTTAAATGTGTGTGTGTTTTGTTCAGTAGTTTCTTTGATAGTATATACATAGATGGATAGTAGTTTATTAAAATTGAATGTTCTTGTTGTGTGATTTGTAGTGATGTAAAAATCAAGATTTGTGTTTGGTTATCGGCTAAGAGGGAGTTTCTACTACGATATATTACTCGAAATCTTAAGTAATTTATTTCCATATCTTTTACATTAATAGTCATTCCCTACTTTTAACTTAACTTTCTTCTACCTATGCTTACTAATTCATACACATTACTACACTTTGCATCCTTGTAAAATAATCTGTGATTTTAAGTAAGTACATTATCAAATCCGCCTGATCAATTTAATGTGGAAAACATGGGAACTCACAATTTAACCCTACTATTTTGTTAACTACCACCCGTCAAGCATTTTTTTAAAATAAGATTTACTATTTTCTTAATAAGATTTAGTTCGGTCACAACACACGAAAAATTTCGCACGTTGACTTTTTGTATGCCAGTCTCATAAAAACCACACGTGCGAGCGTA
This sequence comes from Macaria liturata, assembly GCA_964023185.1. Classification (NCBI taxonomy): domain Eukaryota; kingdom Metazoa; phylum Arthropoda; class Insecta; order Lepidoptera; family Geometridae; genus Macaria; species Macaria liturata. The sequence continues at coordinate 6,189,595 of OZ026822.1, forward strand.
ATTCCAAACAATATTTTTTTTGTAGGTACAAAGATCAATATTCGAAACTCTTCGTGAGATTTTGATCCATTACATTTTCTTCCTCATATCTGAAGATCACCACCACCGCCCATGAGTCTATCTCTAATAATATCTATCAAGCATCTCTCTCAATCCTGCCCCTTAGACAAGAGGCGTATTTTAGTGAGCGCACTGACGCTCGCTTATGGAATAAAAATACTTATGTAGAGTTATGTAGGTATGGGAGTGACGTAGCATGTCAATCGTGGCGATGTCAATCCCATACATTGCTCTTTCTATTCTATAAACAAGCGTCAGTACGCTTACTAAAATACGCCTCTTGTCTGAGGGGGCGAGCGTCATTCAGCAATATACAGAATAGTGTTGTAACTCTAACGTGTTATAATATGCCGTAGCTACCCAGTACATACCTGATCCTGGTGCTCGGAGGCTACATGCTGCTGGGGTACCTCACGCAGCTGGTGGAGGACAGTATGCCAGATGTGGTCAACGAGGCAGATGTGGCGAGAGATGTGAGTATATATCTAGAGTAAATAGGTTTCTTCTAGGCAAGCGTGCTACATCTTAGGCTATAGTGGGGCTTAACATCAGGCAGGCTATAGTCAAACGTAAGCATATTTCGTGTTAAAAAAATATTGTTTTTTAGTCGCAATTCCTCATGACAGATGGTCGTGACTCCCCCGACGAATTAATTCGTTTGGGGAGATCTCTATGGCAGAAACATCGTGGTATCCGCCAAGGTCCCTCCACGGACGACACAAGTTCTCGTATTTTATGGTCCTCAAACATGTCGATTCGCTCGCGATGTTTTCTTTTGCCGCTAAGCGAGTGCAATTCGACACATAACTTGATAAACAAGTCAAAGCAAACCCTAGAACTACCAAACCACAGTCGCTTGTGAAATTGTGTGCAACATACTAGGATATGCTTGTATTGTGAAAAGTAGGCTACTTTTACAAAGCTATTTCTTCGAAGTCTACATTTTGCGTCAAGTACGTGTTTATCTCCCCGCAGTAAATGGGAGTTCATTTTTAACACTGAATAGGCAAAGGCAGCCTGCCTGATGTTAAGCACCAAAGTATAGGCGTAATTACAATAATTACAATCACTTTAGTGTTTAATTTTTCTTTATTGTTATGTGTGATATCTATGAAGAGTAGTAGAAGTAAAGGCTTTTTTATTTTATTATAAGCGTAATAGAGAGAAGGCCTGTACCCAGCAGTGGGTCTCATTGGGCTGATGATGATGATGACGTGTTTATCTAATTAAACCTACTCATAGCTCATAGCTTAGTTGGTAGTGGCTTTGCCTTCTAATCTAGGGGTGCGGGTTCGATTCCCGCGTGACACAAGTAATTATAAATTTAAAAAAATTGTAATTAAGCTTACTTGTATTGAGCCTAGTCGTTTGTATGTATAATAAGTATGTATTTACAAAAGAAAAGTATATAAGTATTATATCCGTTTTCTAGTACCCACGACACAAGCGTTTGCTTAGTGTGCTAGATGGCGCTGTGTGCATCCCGCTGTCCCGGAATATTTATTTATTATTATTTTATTTATTATATTTCAGGCACACGACGTATTCAGCGAAGAGTCAGCATGGAAGTATCTGAACGACATCATTGGATCAGAGCCGCGCGTGGCGGGCACTGAGTACCATCTCAATATGACGCAGGAGATGAAGCGGATTGTGGATAATATCGCGGTTGGAGCCAACCAGCCCGTGTGGACTGATTGGCAGAAAGAATCTAGTAAGTATTGATATTTATTTTATTTCACTTGATTGTGGTCAACGTGAGCCTGTTTTGCTTAAAAAGGATTTACCTTGACTTATCATGGATAATAATAATTTCAGTTTTTTTAACTCCTCCTTCACCAAATACCCCCTGCGTTGCAGAGGCTTTTGTTTAGATAATTTCTGGTTATTCCCTGGTAAAACTCTGGATGACATTGTTAAGTCGGGGTTCAACTTAGACATTTTCTGTACTCTGTACTAGACACAGATGTCGAAATGCATATTGAAATGTACTAAAAAGTTAGATAGTAATGATGATATCTCTCCATCAGATAGATCGAAACAGGTTTTTGTGAAATTCGATTTTGTATAAAAATATGTAACAGGCAAAAAAGGAAGAAAGGGTAGGAAAGTCTTCGTTGAATATTCTTCATTGTGATCGTTAATTTATTAAACCAAATTGTACGCAATTGGTATTTTAATTCATACAATATTTGCCTTTGAAAACTCTCAATAATTATAATAATTGGCTCAGCCCGACGTAACGACCTCCAGTAATAAGCCATACGAATCATTCGAAGAAGATATTTTACTAAAAAATCTCCTTTGTTTTTCCAGCGGACTTCTTCCTAGAATCACGATCACCTTACCTGAATATATACGAGGAGGCTTCGAACGTGATCGCCGTGTTAGAGGGAGAGAGCGGTACTCTTCCGAACGGGACCATCGGCAGCTCTATTCTTGTCAACTGTCATTATGACTCTGTGCCTTTTGCTTTGGGTGAGTGGGAAAGCTACATAAATCTACATAGTTTTAAAACAAATTCACAATGTACTAAAGTTTTCGTAAGGCATGATTAAATTTAACTATAACAACCAGCTAGCACTTACGTTAACGTAACCTATTCACAAATCCATGGTCTAATCTGTCATCTTACTAACAATTAACTAAATGCCCCAAAATATTTGTTATTATAATATTTTTTAAGTGTAACTATACACTTGCAAATTAAGAAGAAAATTAGTGTAGCATACGAAATGCAATATTAACTAAACTAAAAGCACCATAAGCCTTAGCTTTGGATATGACGAACTTTTAATAAAATTGTGTTCTATACTGTTATACTTAGACATTTTTTTCTTTAGGATTTTAACTCGTTTCTATCAATTGATCAATACTTTACTTATAGACCATAATAGTAAAACAACAAAGAAATAGAGATACTTAGTACATTACCATATTAAATATTGCATGTATTTTTTTCACATTATTATCAAATACATGTTGCAGGTGCATCTGACAACGCAGTGTTCTGCGCAGTTCTGGCGGAGACACTAAACAAGATGTCGCGCCGGTCGCAGAAGTTCAAACACAATATCGTGTTTTTGTTCAACGGCGCTGAAGAAAATGGACTGCAGGTAAAATATTATATAAAAAAAAATGTTTGCTAATACGATTTCGCCACTCGTCGATATCATATTAGCAAAGAAGAGAGTGGCGTACAAGAAGAGAGCATATGAGCCTATGCTCAGCAGTGGGCGATAACAGGCTGATGATGATGATGAATATGATTTGAAGCTCTTGAAATTTATAGAATGTATTCATATAATTATCTTGAGAAGCTTTTCGAGATTGGTTTTATTACTGGATCGCATGAGTAGTGTCGCGATCGAAAGATCTTTTTCTGAATCTTATTTATTAATTTCTGAGGGTCGTGACTCCCCTACATGAAAGAGCCAAAAAGAACTTTTATTTCCCTGATGCGCGATTTGTAAAGAGTCTTCTGTTTTAAAATAAACCCTTTCGTGAGTTTAATAGCATTTCTGATAGAAGAGATAAAAAAAAACACGAATTCCAGTTAACAGTTTGTACTATATAATTGGAAAATTTTGATCAAAATTAAGTGGTTCCTATCTAATAAAACTATAAATCTTCGGCAAAGCACATTCATTTCTCTAGGAAAAAAAATGAATTTTGAACATTTACGATGAAAATAAAATGTGTTATATATTGTCAGGCGAGTCACGCGTTCCTGTCGCACGCGTGGTCCCGCGGCGTGAGGGTGGTGGTCAACCTGGACGCAGCCGGGATGAACGGGAAGCCTGCTGTGTTTCAGGTCAGTACACAACTCTTTATCTGACCTAGGTTATTTCCATTACAAAACACAAATACAAAATTCAAAATATTTGGTAATTGTGGTTGAAAGTTTATGGAAATTGAATATTTTTAATTCTATGTAATGTAATACCACTTTATAAGTCCCCGAAAATGCAAAGTAATTCGCTTAAGATAACTAAGCCTTAGTTAAAGTTATTTAACTAAGGCTTAGCTTAAAAACATAAAAGATCTATTGTAAAGTAAAAAAGTACATATTGTTTGTACAGGTAGGTATTAATTATGCCGGATTTAGGTACCACAATTAAGCATCAAATTAATTGACATAATCCGCGGATTTAAATGTACCTTTATTGTTCGTGCCGCAAGGTTGTGGAACTCCCTGCCTGACTCTCTGTTCCCCACGTACTATAATCCGGCGATCATCAAAGCGAGAGTGAATCGGTTCTTATCGGGTGGGCACGCTCCATCTTAGGCCATAGCCTTTGCTTGCTATCAGGTAAACTATGGTCAAGTGCAAACCCGTTCAAGTTAAAAAAAAAAATGTAGCATAGTAGATTATGTATGAAATTCGTGATCATCCTAACTTTCAATTTTCAGCAAGTTTTTATGAAAGCGGTAAACTTTGTTGTTCAGAGTTTTGATAATACCTTTGAAATTACCTGAATGTAAGTTTTAAGGCTATCTACTTAATTACAAAATATCCTCGTCAACAATTCGCTTTATGAATTCTACTCAAAACACAGAAGCTACAGAAGAAAATATAGCTTGCTTAGAATACATAACTGTAGAGCGCCCATGGCTTCGCTCGCATATAATAAACGCCTATATAATGATAGCCTATATTACTCCAAAGAATCCCACCAAAAATCATGAAGATCCGTTCAGCCGTCCTTGTATGATGCGCAACCAAAACTTTTTTTATCTTGTTCAATATTTTCTTTGTACAGATTTTTGACCTTCTTTAGCTTTATAATATGTGATTATAAGACTTCAGCATCTACATATCGTACTAGCAATGAAACCTTTAAATTTGCAGGTGAATGAACCCCGAGTTCTGAACGCGTTCCAACGTACAGTGTCCAGACCGAACGCACAAGGCGTGGGCGAGTTTTTATTCTCGTCCGGAATCATACCTTCCGACACCGACTTTAGGATATGGAGGGACTTTGGAGATATATACGGTTAGTATTTTTTTTATTACTCTAGTAAGTAAATCGATATATGTCCTTCTCGGCCTTCCTCTTCCTCTTCCTGAATCTAGCTTCCCCTCGATAATGGTTTTTATAAAGTTGTATATCGATCTAATCAAAGAAAAGACAAACGTCATGTCGTTTAAGGAAGTCAAAGATTCGGGCGAAAATCGAGGAAAATGGCGCATACTCCACAGACAAGAGCATCGCTCTTAAATGAAAAGTAAGTAAAGTTCGTATTAGAGTGGCCAACTCTGGTGTCAGAGTTTATCTAGCCGCCCTAAGGGCCTCTGACATGGCTTAACGATCGCTGTACTAGACAAACAGCTTTAACTAATTATTTTTGTATACCTGGCAGGTATCGACATAGCATTCTCAAAGTGGGGTCACGTGTACCACACGAGGTACGACCAGCCCGCCCTCCTGCAGCGCGGAGTGGTGCAGAACGCGGGGAACATGATGGTGGCACTGCTCGCTGAACTCGCTGATATGGAGGAGTTGAATGAAAAGGTAATTATTATTGATCATAATTTAATATAAAAAATTCATTCCCAACCAATAACATCCAATTTTGCATGTATCAGGAAGTTTCACGATAACGAAAGGTTTTCTCTAGGTGGATCATATCTATATCTATCTATATATATATCTATATCTACATATAGGTCAATCGTTAAAATATGAATGTAGAGACGTCTCGTAGCATTATTATCATCATTTTCAGTCATTTTTGACCCACTGCTAATTACACAAAAAAATATTAAATTTTATTTGACAATTAATAAAATTGATTATTAAAAAAAAACAATTAAAAGTGAAATTTTAATTTAATGTTAAGATTTTAGACTTAAATTTATCCATATAGATTTTGATTAATTCCTAATCAACATTATTATTTATGAAATTTTATTTGATTAACATTGGTAAGTATATAAACCTGCTATAGGTGCCACCGGTGTCGGCGACTTGAAGATAAAAAAAAATGAATTCTTTATTTCCAGAAAGAGCCAACGACGGCGATATATTACGACTTCTTGAACGTATTCCTTATAACGTACTCTCTGGAAGCTTCATACGTAGTGGACGCATGTATTGTTGTGTTCGCGCTCGCCAGCGCTGCGTACTATGTGTGGCTTATTGGATATAGTGAGTATTTACAATTAGGTAAGGTTATTAGGTTAGGTTAGGTCAATTAGGTAAGAGCACCCGAGGTGGTCGCCGAGAGGCGAGAGGAGTTCGGTATACCGGCCGAGTAGCGGCGACACGGGAACCGAACTCCGTGCGCAGAGGGCGCATTGGAGGAGGGCGGCTGCTCTGGCGCGCGACCGCCTGACTCCTGAGGCTCTGGGCGGCAGGTCGGGGAACCTGTTGCCCTAGAACGAGTCCCCACAGGATGCACGACGTGTCCCGTGTTCTGACACGTCGTCCATTGAGGGTTGAGCTGAGGCTTCCCGAGGCGGGGCCCGTTGCCGGGCCAGCATCACCAGGGCTGCGGATGATATGCGTTGCGCTCTCGTGGCCCTGAACCAACGATGCGGAGGTGAAACAACCCAGGTTTTTAGTGGGTTTGCCGCCCTTGTGAGCGGGGTGGAGACTCCCACATAACCACTCGCCTTCCCCGAGGTCGCATGGTATCTGTAATAGGTTTTCCTGGGATAAAAAAAAGGTCAAATAGGTAATATTATTCTAAGGTTTCATGTATTCCTTTAAGTAAATAAATAAAAATTTGGGGTTGTTTCAATTCAATTTCAAAATATCTTTATTTAAATGAAAACTTATTAGACAAACAGAAAAAATAAATGTCTGGAAAGAAACAATTGCGCCCTCTATGCACAAAATGTAAAACCTGAAATAGGATTTAAAACGCTGAATAAAGCTAAACAGAGCTGAGTGAATACCTCGCTTTACTAAGTACAGATACTTGACTCTCCCGTTTTACTTGAGAGTTTAATATATTAACTTTCTATAACTCTTATATTACTTTTTTCGTTTCGCTTGAGAGTCAACAGTACTAGATTCTTTCGCTCCCTCGGGATCCAATACGCTTGTGTGTTAAGCCAGCGTGTAATTCCCTTTTATATTCTGGAAACAAGCGCAAAACTAAATGCCACAATGGAATTAATTCTTGTAGTGATTATAATCATGATAGAAATCGTAATAGAAGTGAGTAACATAGTGATCTATCAACGCACAGCCCAAACCACTGGATGGATCGGGCTGAAATTTGGCATGCAGGTAGATGTTATAACGTAGGCATCCGCTAGTTGAGGATTTTTGGAAATGCCACTTTTAAAGGGGTGAAATAGGGAATGCAAGTTTTGTTTCTTAAAGTGAGCGAAGCCGCGAACACCCACTAGTTGTACTAATAAAATGTTTATATTATTTTCAGGATGGTCAACATTCAGAGAGTTACTGTTCGCAGTTCTATCTCGCCTAGCTGCGATGGTGGCTGGTATTATATTGGTGGCTCTCTGTGCGCTGCTTACCATCGCTACTACTATACAGCTCAGGTGACTGCTTTATTACTTAATATTACTATTTCGAAATAAATAGTAGCATACATATTCTACTTTTTACTCAGAGTGACATCACTCTGAGGATCTTTTACTATCTAGAGACCAATAATCATGATAATCCGTTTAGCCGTTTCTGTGTGATGCACACACAAAGGAACAGACAAAAAAAATTTAAAACAGCTAAAACGTACTCTGTTTTTGTAACAACAAAAGCAGATTTGGCTATTGAGCCATTTGAGAATGAAGAATTAATAAAGATAAATACAGAGACCCTCTCTCTCTCTTGAGTCGTATTTCCTTATGTCTGAGGGTCGTGACTCATCCGCAGAATTAATTCGTTAAGGGAGATCTCTTGCGTAGATACATCGTGTTGGGCGCCCAGGTCCTTCTACGGAAGACTCATGTCGGTTTCATCACGATGTTTTCCTTAATAAGCGAATGCAAATCCACACAACTTGAAATTACAAGTCGTTGGTGTACGGCTGGATTCGAAACAGGGTGCGTCTGGATGAAAAGCAGACAAAGGAACGGTTGGTTACAGAGATACTCAGACTAATTTTACTTACTACTTACTTACGTGATGTCCTATTTTTCAGATACTTATCCGAGCCCTGGTTGGTAGTGCCGTTATTCTGGGTGCCATATCTGATTGGAGCTGTGTCCGCGTCGGAAGCTTTCGACGCGTGGAGAGTCAAAAAGGTATGGTGTATTACAAGGGGACCATTTAGGTCCACGTCTTTTTTGTAATATGTTCTGTTATAAAGATCTTAGAAATATGTTTAAATAATATGTGAAGTAGGTATTGAAAAATGTAATGAAATTTTTATATTATATGTTTGACTCCATAAGAGAAAACATGTTGAAATTCCACTCTGACATTTATTCTAAATATCGCATCTTGAACACTACGAAGTGTTCAAGACTGATATAGTAAACTTATGCATAGATAATCAAACTCAATTTTTACTATTAGGAATAATCTTAAGTTTTTAATAACGCTTTCTAAATTGGCTTAGTCAATTTTGTTAAGATTTGAGTCTGATGTGGTATTATCTCTACGGCCTTTATATTTCAGAGTGGTCTAAACCGTTCGATCCGCACGCTCCAAGCGCAAGTGGCGACACGTTTGCTCCTGGCGGTGGTTCTAGTCGTAATGATGTGTGTCCCTGCTCTCATCTCCACGAGGTATCTGCTGACGGTACCACTGTTCCTCATGTCTGTGATGGGGATTGTTTCGCTGACTGTACTCAGGATGCGTCGACTTGAAGGTGAGATTTTTGTTAATGTGCGACAGACAAGAACGGGACTTTTGTGGATTAAATTTTAAAAATATGTCAGAAGAAATTTAACCACCATGCTGAATATCGAACTGGCTTTCAATCGAGGCAACTAAAACTGTCCTGCAAACTCCTGTTCTTGGCGACAGACTTACATTTTAGGGACCCGCCAGGTCATTACGATAAGTGCCAAATTTTTTACCTGTCTTTGATGAATTAGAATGAAGAATTTGTCCCAAACTAGCAGTCATTTAATTTATGAGTTAATTTTTATTAAGTGCTAAACCTGCACTATGGTTGTTTTAAATTAAACTTTTTATTGGAAAATGAGCGAAAATAATCACGACCGGCAGGATTCGAACCTGCGTATTTCGGATTACCGTCCCGAACGCCTTAACCACTAGGCTACGGTCTACTAACTGCCAGGCGCGAAAATCCACACTCATTTCCATACACTTCAGACTGAGCGGCTGATGGCGCCACTTGTGCTGTCAGAATATGTCTAACAAGCACTCATATCGATGTACTATGGACACCTGATATGACGAGAAATGGGCCTTTCGCGTTTTTAATTATGAGTTAATTTTTATTAAGTGCTAAACCTGCACTATGGTTGTTTTAAATTAAACTTTTTATTGGAAAATGAGCGAAAATAATCACGACCGGCAGGATTCGAACCTGCGTATTTCGGATTACCGTCCCGAACGCCTTAACCACTAGGCTACGGTCTACTAACTGCCAGGCGCGAAAATCCACACTCATTTCCATACACTTCAGACTGAGCGGCTGATGGCGCCACTTGTGCTGTCAGAATATGTCTAACAAGCACTCATATCGATGTACTATGGACACCTGATATGACGAGAAATGGGCCTTTCGCGTTTTTAATTATGAGTTAATTTTTATTAAGTGCTAAACCTGCACTATGGTTGTTTTAAATTAAACTTTTTATTGGAAAATGAGCGAAAATAATCACGACCGGCAGGATTCGAACCTGCGTATTTCGGATTACCGTCCCGAACGCCTTAACCACTAGGCTACGGTCTACTAACTGCCAGGCGCGAAAATCCACACTCATTTCCATACACTTCAGACTGAGCGGCTGATGGCGCCACTTGTGCTGTCAGAATATGTCTAACAAGCACTCATATCGATGTACTATGGACACCTGATATGACGAGAAATGGGCCTTTCGCGTTTTTAATTATGAGTTAATTTTTATTAAGTGCTAAACCTGCACTATGGTTGTTTTAAATTAAACTTTTTATACGGACTTTTTTTACGGGACGGTAATCCGAAATACGCAGGTTCGAATCCTGCCGGTCGTGATTATTTTCGCTCATTTTCCAATAAAAAGTTTAATTTAAAACAACCATAGTGCAGGTTTAGCACTTAATAAAAATTAACTCATAATTAAAAACGCGAAAGGCCCATTTCTCGTCATATCAGGTGTCCATAGTACATCGATATGAGTGCTTGTTAGACATATTCTGACAGCACAAGTGGCGCCATCAGCCGCTCAGTCTGAAGTGTATGGAAATGAGTGTGGATTTTCGCGCCTGGCAGTTAGTAGACCGTAGCCTAGTGGTTAAGGCGTTCGGGACGGTAATCCGAAATACGCAGGTTCGAATCCTGCCGGTCGTGATTATTTTCGCTCATTTTCCAATAAAAAGTTTAAGTCATTTAATTTATTACTTAAAGCTCACAAAAAATGAAAAACTCTCGACATCAAACTTAGCCAATCTCATACGAACTTACTAGACATTTGCAAACTAAAAATAAACAGTGACATAGTAATTTTAATAAGATTTAATAGTAATTTCTGGACATCATCACACAGGTGCTGACCTAGTTTGATGTCCAGGGTTCACCAACTAGTGTATAGCCCTAAGCCCTATTTCATAGTTAGTACAATTTTCAAATGTTCTCTATTGCTATACCTGTTTCTTTTTATTGTGGTCAAATAAACGTTATTATTATTATTATTATTATTATTAAACTAGTGACAATACTGATTCAGATGAAACATTATCCGATTGCGAAGATTTGTACAGAGATATCCAAAACGTAAGAAAAAATCTAGCATTTTAGTTTTCATACATCAAAATGTTACTATGTAGGTGTATTAAAGATAAATTTTCTAAATATATCAGTCTTTATTTCCAGCATGGCAGCACCTATGGCTAGAAGTGACGCTATCCCTCCCCACTGTAATGTTCACATTCTCCCTCGCTCTGCGCTTGGACGCCATGATGTTACCAATAATGGGCAGATCACCCGGAGCCTCGCCTGATACTCTGGTCGCCATCATCAATGTGGGGCTGGCCATACTCTGCTCATCTACTTTGGTAAGTGATCATGGTAAATTTGTGTATGATCATCGTAAATAAGAAAAATAAAACGTAAATTCGAATGTGATCATAGTGATTTTGAGTGTGATCCTAGTATCTCAAACATGATCATCATAATGTAGTCAGATGACGGTAATGTCAGCTCTTGCCCTTCGCTTGGATACCATGATGTTAATTATAATGGGCAAACCACCTAGAGCCTCGCCTGAGACTCTGGTCGCCATCAACAATGTGGGGCTGGCTATACTCTGCTCGTCTACTGTGGTGAGTGATCATAGTAAGTTGGGTATGATCTTAGTAAAATTTAAACTCGTAGAAATTTTGGTTGTATAGTAACTCACAAATTGTGAATGCAATTTCCTAATGTAAAGATAATAATATCAGTTTTTGCTCTTTGCGTAGTAGATCTGACCGTGGTCATAATAGATCTCACCGTAATAATAGTACAGCTGACTGTAATCATAGTAAAAATTACCCTGATTAAAGTATATTCTGCTCATGATCATAGTAGATCTGCCTTTGATCATAGTAGATCAGTCCGTGATCATAGTAACTGAAAAATCTAGACATTTCTATAATACATTATTTTGCATGAAATTTTGTTGTTGTCCTTAACATTATTTCTGCTCCAAGACTGAATTAAATACATACAATTATTTAAATGTATTCGAACATTATCTGACACAAAAGTTTGTTTAGTATGGCTAGATGGCGCTATGCGAAATGACCAGGAATATATATTTATTTCACGGGGGAGTCCCAACGCTTATTAATGAGGAACATGTCTAACAATTAATGTATTTTCCAGTCCGGTATAGAGCTGCTATTCTCCCGTCGCCGCCTGTGGCTGTCGATGTGCGTGGGAGGCGCGGTGTGCTTTGTACTGTTCTTCATACCGTTCGCACCTTACAGAGACAACGGACCCAGCACTATGAGGCATTATTGGTTTGTGAGTACCGCTTTATTTTTATTGAATTTAAATGAAATATTATTTGTAACCGATTTCTTAAACAAAAAAGGTGATAACTTTTTTTGACTTGAATGTATGTAATATTGTCTGATTTGGATGGAATGTCCACATGACCTTATCGCTCAAAGTGATCTCTTCCAGGTAACCAATCCACTTACAAAACCACTTTTATTTTCTTCTTCCAGCACTCGGAAATAGTAACATTCGACCAGAACAAAGTACCAATAGAGACATTGACAGGAGTAGTTGTCAACAAACTAGATGTCAACACGATACAACATGTCATTCCGGATCTGGCCGCGGGAGGCATCTCAGTTCAAGGGTCGCTGAGCAGCCACTGTGCCGACCGAGTTTACTGTGACCTGCCTCTGTTCCGGACTGCGTATGGGGCTTATCTGTAAGTGGGATAGTACCTACTAGTTATGCATTTTATTCGCGCTTATAATAATTTAAATATTTTATTAGTTTTAGTCACTCGACTACTAGTTTAAGTAAATAAGTAACTAATTTACTAGCTTTAGTCACTAACTTACTAGCTTTAGTCACTAACTTACTAGCTTTAGTCACTAACTTACTAGCTTTAGTCACTGATTCTAATTTTGGTCACTAAGTTACTAGACTAAGTCACAGTTGTCTTTTACTAGCCCATTAACTTGCTTATGCTAGTCACTAAATTACTGACATTAGTCATTAACTTAGTAGCTTTAGTCACTAATTTACTATCTCTTGTCTAGTCACTATATGCCTGTGACGCGCAGATGTGATATATAAAACCACTATTTACTTGCCTAAGAAAGCTTCCCCAATGAGTAAAATCTGGGGGGAATCTCGATCCTCATTAATGAGGAATATCTCTAAGATCCAAAGCTAAACCATCTTACACTTGTGTTTCAGTGACAAAGCGCTACTCCTCCACACTGAGGGTCCCGCGCCCTTCAACCCCCCTCCTGCCATGGATGTTACAAAATCCTGCGTCGGAGAGTCTTGCACATACAACTTTGTCATGACTGGTAAGTTAAATAAATCTATATATCAATAAATCTGCATATATTCTCTATATGTATATAAAAGAAAGTGGTGTTAGTCGAAAATTGGTGGGGAGGTAGCTTAGAACCAGGAGACGGATATATGATACTTTTTATCCCGTTTTTTTTAAAGTGAATGGAATAAAATCCAAAATCTGCTTATTTATTGCCTCTAAGGCGGAACAGAGTTCGCCGGGTCAGGGGGTATTATTGAATACTCCGTGTCGTTTCACACAGCGCCATCTAGCCGCATACTAAGCAAATGCTGCTCATGAGAACTAAATAACATACTAGTTACTTATGTACTCTGTCTACGTATTATATTTAATTTTGAGGTTTCAAATATTTGCATTTACCAAGTGACATACATGAGGTTTATTAGCCTTGATTAGTGCTGTTTTGTATAAAATAGCAAACCAACTTATAAATGAGAATTACTTACACTATAGAGAAGTAACAGTAAAGATTTTTTTAATTTGAAGGCAAAATATCGATCCAATTCAAATATTTGCTGCTCGATGACACTGTATAACAACTATTTGTTATATTTATATTAGTTATATGCTCATAATACATGAATCCATGTTAATTCCAGGCCCAGCTCACAACACCATCACACTCTGGCCCTACACTAACGTGAACCTGACATCGTGGACTCTGGACGCGCCAGTAGTGTCCGCGTTCCAGCAACTCGACCGGCCAGTGTACGTTCTAGTGCACTCGAAAGCCACTTATAACACCAGTGCACTGCCCTTCCAGTTCTCTGCTACTTTTACTGTAAGTTACTACAAGCCAGGGGTTTTCAAATCTAGAGTTAATAGGTATCTTCTAGGTAAGCGTGTTACACCCTAGGCTGCAGCAATGCTTAACATCAAGCATGCTGTAGTCAAACGTAAACCTATCCCACGTAAAAAAATGTCATAGCTAAAAATAAATAAGTTCGTATGGGAGTGGCCAACTCTGGTGTCCTTTTTTTTAAAGATTGACGTACTAAGACGAGCAGATAGGACCTACAATTTAACGTGTCACCCAAACTACGGAGCGGAACAGAATGCCACTTTTCGGTTACCCATCCAAGAACTGATCGCGCCGACCGTTGCTAACAAGTTTTCAATAGTATAGATCTAAGGATGATACCCTGTGTTACTGCTTATTTTCATTGGGAATTGAACTTTAAATTTTAAAGCGATTTTATTTTTTTACTAGTATTATCTTATCAGTAAATATTATAAGTAATTAATTTTCTAGTAACAAGTTGATTTTAATAACATTTGTTTTCAAGAGATGGCACAAGCTGTTAACGGCTTAGCTAAAGCTAGTATGGGAGTGGACAACTCTGGTGTCCTTTTTTTTTAACGATTGACTTACTAAGACGAGCAGATAGGACCAGTACGTCATCTTTTTTTTTAATATCTGAAAAACGCTCATGATGACCGGTCTCTTTTCTTGAATTGAAAAATTCAAGTCAAACATTCTTACATACTAGGTACTCGTGTATTAAACAACAATTTCTAGTACATATCTAAAAGTTCTTTTATTCTCCAGGTCCCACTATCAATGCAGTCGGCCCCAGTAATGCAAGTCTCCCACCACGCACACAAGATCCACCACCCTGAAGATTTCACGCCATTCTACCGCAGGATGCTGGCCGCAGTACCTCAGTATTACAATATAGCCACCTTCCTTAGCTTTAGGCATAATTACGTGTTCTGATAATAATATTTTTTAAGTATTTTTTCCAACCAACGGCATTACTCCTGCCAATATTGTGACCGCATCTGTAGCTCTCGTATTGGCCACAAGTGCAGTTGCAAATAGTATGTATGCTAGAAACACAAATCATCTCTCGGAGATGCAATAAGGACAATGATGATGTTTTTTTAAGTTTTATATTCGGTGCCGACCCGTCTGTGCGTTTTTGAGGAATTAACGATATGTCCGTAAAGCATGATGACCATACGATTCAAGGTTTGAAATTCAAAAAGGGGGCTACAAAATTAGAATGCAGAAATAATGTCTAAAAAAACTTTCAGAAGACTTGATAACCTTGATTTTTGGAAGTCTGTTAAAAAGGGGGACCAACGGTCCAAGGTTAGTGAATTGAAATTTGAAAACCAGGTTAGTTATAATTGATTCCATAAAATAAATTTTATGTCCAAGAGTAGGTACTGAAGGTAATGGTATATTTATTGTAATAATTTGTGCTCGATTTTTATATCTGTCGTAGGATAATTCGATACTTCGAATCTTCGCGGAAATCCTAGGGGTTTTGCGAAAACGCGGATAATTAGACATAGGTGAAAAGAGACATGTTTTGAAAGAAGTTGGCTCCTCCTCGCTTCGCTCGTCGTCGCATGTGCGTGGTAGAAAGCAACCTAACGAACCTAATCTACCTTCTGTCACAGACAAGTGACTTCGAGTCCACCACTTGCACTGCAACAGGACTTAAATCCTGACTTTGTCCAGTAAGATTTGATAATTTTCGCCTATGTCTAATTATCCGCGTTTTCGCAAAACCCCTAGGATTTCCGCGAAGATTCGAAGTATCAAATTACCCTACGACATATCTATATGAGACTGGCAAGATAGTGGACAGTTTTTATACTGATAGTCATAGGCTACTTTTTATCTCAAAATAATGCGAGCAAAGCCGCGGGCATGCACTAGTTTCATATAAGAACCTAGTTTACTAAAGTAACTAAGATCAAACCTGTGACATTTACATAGAGCTATTAATAGTTTTACTATTACAACCTAATTTATGGCCTAGTTTTAAGTAAAGGAATATAGTTTTAGACATTTGTTAAATAAAACCAAAGTTTATGCAAAACGTTGTTTTATTTCGGTAAAAAATCAGTCTCGATTTGTTTAATTGACTAGCAAGATAATAATTTTGCTGTACCACATGATTACCTATTTGTGTTAACATACAGAGATACAATAATTGCATAGTAAAAATCAACGATGAGAACAAGATAAAAATAACAGTTAAACTTACAAGCTTAATTATTTTTTACAATGCTAATACAAATAGGCAACAATAAATTAAAACTAAATTATACTAAGCCGGGCCATAATAATTAAACACAATATTAAATTTCGAAAAGTGCAGTTGCATTTATTCCTGAGATCTGTACAAATATCACATTTACATAATAAAGGTTCGTAAATAATAAACAACGTTTCTTTTACATCTAATATTTATTTTAGTAACAACAAAAAGACATCCTCAGTAAACTTAGGTTTCTTATATGTACCTACACTTATATATAGTTACTAAATTTAGACAGTTTTACCAACGCTCGGTAATGAATTCCTACCTTTTGCATTAGATAGGTATATAATTGGTAGTAACTCTATCTCGCCTGAATATTAAGAGAAACTAAGAACTTATATTATCTGTATGCTTGTTCCTACAATCTAAACAAATTCAAGTTGTCATTCCACCATTTTTTATTCCTAACTGCTTATACCTAAATCCGATACCATTTTTTTACTGCTTCAGTACTACAGCAGAAGTTTGTGTTTACACAAAATAACCTGTATTAAGGTAATTGAAAGAAGAACTAATTTTTACTACCATACCACCGCGATCATTTATTGTAAAAACTAGCATTAAAATTTGAATCTAAACAGGTTTACCAATATCAAGAGTTATCTTACACTCTTTTATCATTCATATCTACTGAAGTTTTTACAAAAGTGGTAAGTACTTTAAGAGGAAATAGACCTTTTTATTCTGATACAAGGATCAATGGACATCACTTTTGGTTTCTAAGACATCCTTGCACAGACACACACTTTTAGAAATGTAATCAGGCTTACAATTGTATTTTTTTTTTAATTTTACAATTGTGCTCATTAATTACAATTACAGCTCGAATAAGTTTGGATAAGTCGGTTAAAAACTTGGCTAGAAAGTGGGTGTTATAATTCAGAAATGTTAAATATAAAATTAAATTTTGCCTTCATATGGGTATGTCATTCGTGGTTAAATAAATATTAATCATTACTAATCAATCACTTATTAGGAATATTCAGATAAGTTAAGTTATCGGGTTAAGTTTATACTTTTCTTCCATATATAAGTTTAATGTACATTGGATTATAGTTAGTATTACCAATAACAGTTACTTAATAAAACTTTACATTGTCTAACCTAAATTTTGTGTTTGTAAATGCAGAATCAATGACTTACTTTAGTGGTTTACGAAATAAAAAGAGCTTTCAACTTTGCCCTCATTAAAAACATATTGGGTAGAATAACCTAATTAAAAAAAAAAGTTTTATAGAAACCCTTAGCAGCCAAGTAAAAAAAAAAATATCTATGTTACTTGCTTATTTCTATCACTAATCTAGAGTTTTTTAATATACACAATAAGGCTACTCATATGCAGCACCCTACGATTAACTTTCTGAAACTGACGATTAATTTTCTGATTAACTGACTGGCCTGTTAGCTTAGTTGGTAGTGGCTCTGCCTTCTAATCTAGGGGTTGCGGGTTCGATTCCCGCCTGACACAAGTATTTATGCATTAAAAAAAATATATAATTTCTTGTGTTGAGTCTGGTTGTTTGTATGTATAATAAGTATGTATTTACAAAAGAAAAGTATATAAGTATTATATCCGTTATCTAGTACCCACGATACAAGCGTTTGCTTAGTGTGGGGCTAGATGGCGCTGTGTGCAATGTCCCGAAATATTTATTATTTATTTATTTCCTTTAATAATATTATAATAGGTCTTTACCTATGAAATTGCCGTTTTTTTTCTTACATTTTAATCTGTTTGCAACTTTTACGTAGGTACATCTATATTTTTTCCAAATACAATTTTTATTGTATCAATTGTTGAATTATGTACCTTTTAGATAAAAAAATGTGTATTACTAGTGCATATTACTTACAGGGAAGTCATTGAAAACACCTCTTTCGATGTGTCGTCGGTTTCACTACTTTAACTAGGTATATTTTTGTCATATACTCTGTTTTTGAGAAATTGATATACGCAGTGCATAGCTTTTTTCCATCTAACTATAGTGTTATCAATTGCATCTAAATCTGTTCAGACATTTCCATACAAACATTTTTAATGTAAATATCATTTTTCTCAATTTCGTCATACAAATCGGCAATTTCATAGGTAAAGACCTAATATAAGCATATTATTTAACTACCCCATTTATCATTTACGTTAGAACTAGTTACGTCTCAGAGATAGAAAAAAAAGTAAAAAAGAGACTATATAAACACAATAGGTTCATATAACACTAACACATGTGTACGAAAGTTAAAGTTGTTTTTTCTAAATTTTTTTTTTTTATACAATCTACTCTATCAACAACAAGATAAAGAAAATGGCATTAGTTTTCGTTTGTATAATATCGTATAATTATACTTTTGTGGTTGGTAGTGGGAGCTGTTTGTCACCTGTTTGACAAGCATGTGTATAGGTCATTAATCGTGGAGTTGGCAGTTTTGTTAGATGATACTAACTGAAATACGAAATAACTAGGAACTAAATATCTAAATAAGAACACATTTCATTCAACCGGCAGAAATGTTACGGAAGATGATTAAAACAAAGTTTACAGTAAACGTAAAGCAAAACAACTAAAATATTTGATTCTAACAAGTTCAGTTTTTATATACAATTAGTTCAATATTTTAAACATAATATATCTACTTTTAAAACTTAAGTGTAAGCAGAAATATACGAAACACGAATATATAAGAGTCAATAGAAGATACTACACAGAATTGTTAAAATTTCGTACATAATATAACTTTTACAGATAATTAAACAGTGTATACTAATACTAGCACACAAAATGCCAAAGATATATAATGGCAGTATTTTAAATAAGTACAAACTTATTTTTCCGTAAAATTCCAACTAAACAATAATGTTTACTCCAATACCATCAGTACAGGTATATTAATTTACACAAACCATTTCTAGATAACAGTTATCGTGCAGTCCCGTGCGTCATTTAATACAAAATGTTGTGAAACTAAGACTTAAAAGTAAGAAATACTATGAGATTAATAATTATCCTCTATCCAATAAAGATCTTGCCTTCAGAAAATCGCATAGTTAAAAAGTTTTTTTAAAACCATAAAACGGATAAAGATGGTTTTCTAAAGGTGAGGTCATTGTATGGACATCTATAAAATTTTGGATATAATTCAGCACTATACTTTTTCTAACTTTTTTAATCTTAGTGTACAACTTTTTATATTCTTCTTTTTATTAAACGAGAGTGGCCAACTCTGGTGTCGAGAGTTTATCAAGCCTCTGACTCTTTATATGAAACTACTGAAGAACTAGTGAACCTTATATATAAAAATACTCATCCATCTTAAAAGTATAGTTTTTGAGTAAATATATAAAGCATCAAACTGGTATATAGTACATAGTATATAATAGACATAGTTACATACTTTTTGAAAGACGCCATGCTATGTATACTAAAATGAAATAAATTCGATTCTTCGTACGTGTTGTTTAATTACAGATACCTATATTTAAATGAAGAACTACTTAAAATGTATTTATATCTATAGCAAACGGTTGTATGGTAGTAATAAACTTTTACAGCTTTATAATTTTTTGTTGTAGTAAAAATATAAAAGCAGTAAAAGTTCATCCACTAACGTCAAAAAGTTATAAAGTTATATGAATGAACTTAAAACTAACAAAGCTTGAGTAATATTATACAGACATTGAAGTTATATCTAAATACACATTTAATGTTTAAAACGAGTACTCGATACGTTATGATACATAATATTGATTGAACATACAGTTCACATAGGTAAATACATTTTGTTTATATAATTAAAGTTACAGCTAAAAATTTATTGTGTTTTGAAAGCTACATTATTAATAAGAAAAACCAAACGCATACATCATAATATTGACTTTGAAATTGAAAACTACCTTATTCCTTGCCTAACTTGGCTTGTTAATTTTGTCAGCTGTAATTTCCACAAATAATGACAAATTATAAATTTACGGCAATGACGGCTATTAAAATCATTGGAGCCGATTAACACAAGGAAAAGATTATCTTCTTAATGTATACTGAGCTTTACCAAAAATGTTTTTTTTAACTTTTGAATTACACATAACATTTTTATTTTTTAACTTTACGCTGACCGTAACTTTATTACGGTGGCTTAATTTACAATGCACTTGATAAATGGATACTTTAACAATAACGTCTTAAACAATAATATTGTTACAATGATTGAATAACTGATTTGTTAAACATTGTCATGGTATACTAATCTATGTTATATATGTAGGCATGTAAAATGTAGAAACATATTTCTAAATTGGTAGACAGTATTACAGTTATTGTACAGTACCGTACAATAAATAGGTTAAATTTTAGGCATAAAAAATTTTCATACGACTTGATAACCTCCTTCTTTTGGGTGTCGGTTAAAAAGGTTTACATGTGTTTAATTTATAAATAATCTAGTGTAAGTAATACACTTTGTGTCACATACTGTAAATGCAAAAAGCCAACCCAAAAGATTACTAGTCATTACTACTACTAGTTAACGCAACACATATTTTCGTAGTAACATTGAACACATAATACATATTCTTATGATTTGACAATTACAGGATGATAATTTTGACAGCTGTCATATAATTTAGTCCTTATACATTGACAAATGACAGTAGATTTATTTAAGTTGACACTTTTACATAATTATATATTATGTTTAGGGGAGACTGGGGACACTTGATCCTTACGGGAGACTAGATACACTGGATTTACACAGCTTTTGTGTACACTATATGATTTATAAGTGGCAACATTGATAGTCTATGGTACGTTCAAACTTTCTAAAGTTGGTACTCCTGTCAAATTTGACAGTTGAGCAGATGGCGGATGATTGTGTGTTTCGTGTGGCCAGAAAATATTTTTCGTAAGTTTTTATTTTGATTTCGTAATTAGATGGGAAACATATTTTCTACTAGAATCAATTTTAAACTATTCCTTATCTATGTGTTTAAACGTCTGTTTTATAGAAAAGTTTTAATAGTAGTAGATATTTTTACAATATTCTTTTATAACCTCAATATACCTAGGGTACACATGGTACACTTTCTTATGGGAGATTTGATCCCGGTGGATCAAGTGTCCCCTAATGTAATTTTTTTTAATAATTTCAAGATTAAATATGCCTAGAATATATAAAACAAAAGAAGATGCAAGAAGGTGTCCCCTAATGTTTAGTTTTTTAATAATTTCAGGATTCAATATGCCTAGAATGTATAAAACAAAAGAAGGTGCAAGAAAAAGAATACCAATCAATAAGGAAATCTTGAAGTTGGCTGTCAATGATGTTATAGAGGGTAAGAGTATTCGTGGTACTGCAAAAGGTTACGGGATAGCAGTTATGACATTGAAAAGATATGTCAGAAAAAAGAAAAATGCTACAACTGAAAATATTGACTACACGCCAAATTATCGCCAGTCACAAATTTTTACGTCAACTGAAGAGACAGAACTTGTTAATTATTTAATAATGGCCACTAAATTATACCATGGATTAACTCCTAAGAATGTACGAGACCTTGCATTTCAATATGCTTCTGAAAATAGTAAAAAAATACCACCGAAATGGGTTGAACAGGAAACAGCTACTTATGATTGGTTTTACGGTTTTATGAATCGTCACAAAGAGTTGTCATTGCGTGTACCCGAAGCCACAAGTTTATCTCGCGCTACAGCTTTTAACAGACACAATGTAGGAAATTTCTTTGAGAATTTTAAAAGCTTATTGCAGAGATTTAATTTTGGGCCGGACCAAATCTGGAACGTAGACGAAACTGGAATTACTACAGTTCATAAGCCAAAAAAAGTTGTAGCGTGTAGAGGTCTCAAACAAGTGTCTAAAGTCACATCTGGAGAACGTGGGCAGCTTGTTACTGTATGTGGAGCTATAAATGCTATAGGTAACCACCTGCCACCATTTATTATATTCCCACGTAAAAATTGGCAGCAACGAATGATAGATGGTGGCCCACCGGGTACTGAAGGAGCTCCACATCCGAGTGGATGGATGACTGGGCCAAATTTCCTACTTTTCCTGAAATTTTTCCATAAGCATGTAAGATGCACCAAGGACAGTCCTTGTCTTATTATATTTGATAACCATGAGTCACACATTACTATTGACTCTATAAACTACTGCAAAGATAATGGTATCCATCTTTTAACTATACCACCACATACCTCTCAAAAATTACAACCTTTGGATCGAATAGTATTTGGAGCGTTGAAGTCATACTACAATACTGCATGTGATAATTGGATGGTTAGTCATCCAGGGCGGCCGTTAACCATATATGATTTGGCTGGATGTCTAGGCAGTGCTTACCCCAATGCAATGACTCCTAGAAATATTCAAAAAAGTTTCTCAGTTACTGGAATTTTTCCATTCAACCCTGATATATTCACAGATGACGAATATTTAAGCTCCTACGTTACTGATAGAGAAATTGTACAAACTGAAACAGACAATATTATAACCGCACCATCTGTGTCACCGCCTATTTTACTTGATCAATCTTTAACGGCTGAAAATACTGTGCTTGCTTCCCCTGCCCTCATGCTAAATACAGAAAATGATGCGCCAGTTGCACCAGTGCCAATTCCAGACGACGATGTGACTCCCAATATTTCTGATAATGAAAAGGAAAATGATTCTGCAAAATCTCCCCAAAAGTTGCTTTCCTTATGTATGACCAGTAATAGAGATGCCCTTACGAGTTCCTTCAATAATAACAGACCGACACCAGCTGGTTCTTCACAAATTAGAAATAACGACAGCCCTTACGATCCTAAACCTTCGACATCAGCATTTGTAAAACCTGAAGTAATAAGACCACACCCCAAAGCAGGACCGAGAAAAGGATCTGGAAAGGGGAGAAAAAAAGGTAAAACTAGGATTTTAACAGACACACCGGAAAAACTGGCAATCGAGAATGAGTGGGCAACTAGGAAACAGAAAAAAGAAAAGAAGATTTGCAAAGCGAAAGTAAAAGCAGTAAAACGTAACCTAAATTCACAAGAACAAGAAGTGACGACGTCGGAAGATGAAGAACTACCGCCATCGCCAGAATCAGTTTTAAGTTCGTTTAATGAAAGTGATGTCTCTAATAGCAGTAGTAGCGAATCAGAGAATGAAGACGACTCCAAATACTCCATCATCATTGGAGATTGGGTTATTGTGAACCTAATCTCTCAAAAGAATCTCGTTCATAGATATGTTGGGCAAATACTGAGGGAAAGTCGCGCTGGATATGACATTAAATTCGCAAAAAAAATTAATGATAAGATGTTCAAGTGGCCTGTTAAAGACGATATTAGTTCAGTTGCCAAATATCAAGTTGTGAAGAAACTACCAGTTCCCGAAGTGAAATCATCATCAAAAAGAGTTATTAGTTTTAAGTTTCCAAAATCATTAAGAATATTTAATATTGAGAAATAAAAAGTGAAAAGATAATTGCTATTAGATAAAAAGAAAAGACTGTTTAACTTGAAGAGAGAATAACTATTTTTTAATTTAACCAAAGGGGTATTTTGTTTTGTTGTGCCAATTGCAAAAATTATTTAATGTTTTTTTTTTAGTTTTAAGTAAAAAATTACTAGAACTTAAGTAATATTTTCTTTTTAACTAATTAACATGTGAATTGAGTTCTCAGAAATAAGTTGTCAATAGTTGATTAATAAGCATAGTCATAAATGTCAAAGAATAGATGATGGCTGTAGATAAAAAGCAAATAAATCAATGATTAAAATTCCTATTTTTTCCTTTTCTTCTTTATTAGAATCATATGTCCCCGAATGTGGGAGACTTGTTCCCCCCAGGATCAAGTCTTCCAGAAGGGGGGATCAAGTCAGACACATATATGGGACACATGATATCATTCCCTATACGAAGTTTTCATGGGCTAGTTAGTAAAGTTATGTACACATATCACTTGCTATTATACTTAGTATAACCAATGAAATTCCACATATTTAAGTACCAAAATATTTAAAATCGGATTAATATTTACAAAATAATTGCCAAAAAACAAAAGGGGGGATCAAGTGTCCCCAGTCTCCCCTAATATGATCTGAATAACAAAAAAGTACATTATTTTAATAATAAAGCCAGACATTGTAACTTGTAAACTCTTATTGAAGCTAAATGTAATAAATTCAATTTGAAGAGTTATTGTAATTTGTGTAGCATATTTCTATGATATAAGTACTTTTATAAGTATGTTGCAACATTACCGTATCAAGAAAGATTCTTTATCTTTTACGTCAAATTTTCGAAAAATGTACGGACATGACAGCTGTCAAAATTATCATCCTATACTTAAATGACAAACCATAATTCTACAATAACACATTCCTTAAAACAAAGCAAAAAACATAACTAAAATAAGTTTCTACTGTATTTAACGCAGAGAGACCGTCAATCTGCTGGCGGCGACCATTTTATTGTTGAATTTCTTCTTGAATGTTTCAGCCGCGGCGGTGGATTTGAAGGTTATTTTGGCGCTCCGCTCCTGCTTGTCCAGTACCAAGCTCTGGAACATTCCGGACGATGGTTCAACATTTGTTTCAGACACTATCATACTTAGATACTAGAATTTACAATGTAATACACTGGACAAGTATAACGTACATTTAGAGTATAAATTATGTATACAAACGAAACTTACAGGTACGAGTAATAACTAAAATGTATTTAAAACATATACACATCGCATAGAGTGTGCCGTTTTAGACCAAGTAGTACCCACTTTTAGGCGATGACTAATATAGCAAGATCATTTATTTCTTATCTTGTCTTTATGATAATTTGATGACTAATATAGCAAGATCATTCATTTCTTATCTTGTCTTTATGATAATTTTGACAGCCAAGTCCATAAATAGTACGTTAAAATTACACAAATGTTTAGAGATATAGCTGTCAAAATTATCAAGTAGAGACAGATTGGTAAAGTTTTTTACGGTTTCAATCACTTCTTGAAGTGTATTTGGTCTAAAAACGATACTGTATACAATCAAAATTTGAGATTTATATAATTGCATACATAGACATGTTAGAAAAGCCTTATCATCTAAACAGATAAAAATATACATGTGACCAAAAATATGGGATGTTAAATAAATACAAATTGAACTTAAAATTTCGTGTGTGTTAAGCTGCTTGATTAGTAATAATTCTAGTACGGCTCCCTCTTCTAAGTTATATTTTCTTATGACTGATGGTCGTGACTCACTGATTAGAGAATTAAGAATTAATTTGTTAGGGAATTTTTCTGAGGCAATTACACCGTAGTAAGCGCCCTCCCTCTCTACCTTTGTTTTCTTTTCTTTTACCATTTTTTTATGAAAGACAAAATGTCTTCGGAATTTTGTGATCCTCAAACTTTAAATTATTTCAATGCAAATGTATTTAAAAGAAACCGGTAAATACTTAACATCCCATATCATTCATTAGTTCATACAACCTCAACATGACATAGACACCATTGATATACATAAAAAACAATTTAATCATACAAAGAGCAACAACAATTTTTAATTTGTTACATAAACAAGTACACATTGACATTGCATGATTGTGTCAAGTACAGATATTTAATTATAAATTATTTCATGCATAGTATTGGCTTATAAATAAATTAATAACTGTAAACACATCTACAAATTTGTATAAAACAGTAGATATAAAAATCAACAAGAAAAGTAAAAAATACAGAGTAATATAATGTCTTATCGCACCATGTGTAGAAAATTCGAAATACGGAACAAAAAGGAATTGCGATTAAGATACATATTGTAAAGATAGATATTATAACAATGTTTATCTACACTAATGTTGTAACATTCTACTTATGTTTCCAATACTTGACTTATAATTACTACTGTTATAGCGCAGACAACAAAACACTCAATTTAAGCAATTTCACATGATGGTATAATATCCACATCGATATCGTAATAGCTCATTATAACATCGATAAAACGCGACCAACCTGATTGGCGCGCAGCTGCGCTCTCATTGGTTAGATTTTAATGGCGGAAAAATCACTGTGACAATACACGTACGCGTGAATTTAATTTAATAAATTAAAAGTTAAAATGTTACAACATTAGTGAAGATAAAGTAGTGTATGCAACTGCATATAACACGGGTATTAAAACACTCGTTACTATTATGAAACTCGCTGCGCTCGTTTCATAAACTCACACTCGTGTTTTAATACCCTTCATTATATGACAGTTGCATAAACTACTAAAATATCACAGCAATCAAATTTGTGTACTTTATAATAAGACATATTGTTATACACAGGATATTTTTTTACATTATATTTTTTTATCTTAAAGTAGCAGCTATATCCAAAATAGTAATTAACTTATGTAACTGCAATGATTTAATATAAGCAAATTATGAATGAAAGGTCAATTTGAATCTTTTATCAGCTATACATTTAGTATCGATATATGAAAAATAATAAATAATAATAATAAATAATCCGGGACATTGCACACAGCGCCATCTAGCCCCACACTAAGCTAACGCTTGTGTCGTGGGTACTAGATAACGGATATAATACTTATATACTTTTCTTTTGTAAATACATACTTATTACATACAAACGACCAGACACAACACAAGTAATTATACATTTTTTTTTAAGTTACATAAATACTTGTGTCAGGCGGGAATCGAACCCGCGGCCTCTAGATTAGAAGGCAGAGCTACTACCAACTAAGCTAACATGCCAGTCTTCAGTCACGACACAAGCGTTTGCTTAGTGTGGGGCTAGATGGCGCTGTGTGCAATGTCCCGGAATATTTATTTATTTATTTTATTTATTTAAAAATGGCATTTGCATGAAGTAGTTGCATTATTAGTACTCTGAGTTTGTTTAACGTTTAGAGTCAAGGGAAATTGGACGCTTTACCAGTAGAAATCCCATTTCACTATATTTTAAACGTACATTGGTTATTGACTTTTGTGTGTATTATATTGTATTTAATTTTCGTACATTACAGATTGTGGAATGTGCTCTGAATAATATCAATATTAGTAAAACAATATCCTGTGTGATATAATAACAGACACTGCTAAACAAACAAAATCTTTGAAATCCTTAAGCTTGCAAGGAAAAAGAGATATCATTCTGTTTTATTTAGTTCTTAGCTTATATCAAGCAAATCTCAAAACAAATACACATTGCCAAGAACAGAGATATTATAATGTTTTTTTACCTTCTTTAGCAGTGTCTCACGTAAATTAAATTTATAGATACCACTTAAATTTACCAATGAGTAGTGGCTGAATATAAAATATATTTACATATATAAATATCACAGTATGCTATCACATCTTTGCTGACATAACATAGTTTTGGCGGCTCGGTTGTTTTTTTATAGTGTAAGATTATAATTCTCTTTTTTAAATCTTCTACGTGGATTTGAATATCCTTTTTAGGCTTTTTTATACACACAAACACACACCCTGTCGTTATGTAAATTACATCCACTTCTGGACATAGACCTCTTCCGAGGCACTTTGATCGGGTCAATATTGTGCTCTTAAAAATTAATTAACTTGATTCTGTAGTTGATGATATTAAAACTATCTTTTTGGGAATAATTAATTTTGCTTTGCCTTTTTTAGACATACCGAGACAGGAGGGCCGGTAGTATTAAAACTCGTCTTGTAAACTGGTACATAATCGTTAGAATAATGTGATTGGGCAATACTTTACAATTTAAGCAACTTTAGGCAGAATATAAAGCGATTCGTCGTGGCCGTGGCGCGCTGGCACCGCCCTCTCGAAAAAATACCTTTAAACCACAGATGTGTTATTCTTCTTGGTATTGAGCTTGATTTACTATTCATCAAAACGGCTGCGCCGGCAGACATGTAACTATTTTATAAAAACCGAGGCAAACAGCATACAACCATCTTTATTCCTTTGGAAAACCATTTCGATGCAACATAAACACACTCAAAGTAGGTCAATACATACTTGTAATTTGTGCTACTTTAGTAATTTAATGTACTGACCTACTCTACACAGCTTTGTAAAATTACTTTCATTATAAATTCGTCAACGGTTTCAAACTACCACGAGAGCTGATCCAATTTCATTGAACTACCTTATCGTCGAAGGACATAAGCATATCGCAATGATTTATAAACCCCCTAAAATCAAACTACTAGGATCTGTGACAACTCTGCAAAAGTTTAACTGATCAGAAGAATTTGTCTAAGGTGCCCTAGAAACCCCCCCAAAATCAAACTACAGGAATCTATGACAACTCTGTCAAAAGTTTAACTGATCAGAAGAATTTGTCTAAGGTGCCCTAGAAACCCCCTAAAATCAAACTACTGGAATCTATGACAACTCTGTCAAAAGTTTAACTGATCAGAAGAATTTGTCTAAGGTGCCTAGAAACCCCCTAAAATCAAACTACTAGGATCTGTGACAACTATGTCAGAAGTTTATCGATTCGGAAGAATCTAGGTTTCAATTGAATACTTCAGCCAACCCCCCGAGCCGCCAGAACGCTGCAACTAAAACAAGTTACCTGCACATCGTTCCCGGCCAGGGTCTTGAGCCTCGTGTCCGTCATTCCATGCGGCAGGTTGTCCACCACGGCCACATTCCCTACATCTTCACTCAGTAACGTATCTTCGTCTATTTCCGAGTCGGATTCGTACTCTATCTGCGGCTCGGGCTCTGGTTTCTTAGCTGGTATTTTGTCGTTGATCGCTATTCTGACAGCGCGGCTGAATATCCCAGCGCTGGGCTGAGAGCGGTCAGGTTCTACTCGGTTGAAGACGGATTTGGTCTCCTTGGTGGTCTTCCGTTGTAAGATGACTCGACGGTTGCTGAATGGTGGCGTTTTGTCGAGCTTCTCCTTTTCTTTCTCTTTTTCCGCCTGTTATAGATAAAATATAAGAGCTTTAATTTATATTACACATACAGTTTTTTTAATAGATATTGGTTATAAAAAATAGATGTCAAATCTATCTCCATTCTTTTACTAGGGTTGTATGGGTACTGAAAGACGGCAAAGTAAGAGCAAGTCGTGTTACCGCGTTGGTTTAATTTTTTAAACAATATAACAATTGATTGGCTACAAACCGTATAGACGCCTAACATGTATCTGATTTTATGATTATTGTCCTAAATTTCATCAATGTGATTATGTAACAGCTGCAAAAATAGTATGGACGCTATATAAGCCATCTCTTGAAGATGCCAATGATGATGGTATTATTATGTAATAAAAGCACAAAAATAACAATTACCTCCTTCTCCTTGTTGCCGAAAGTTATCCTCTGTCTAGATTTCCATGTAGAGGACAACTCCGCTTTAGGCTCTGTTTTCTTCACCTGAAACAAGATAATATGCTTTTAGCTATAAATGTTGCATTTATATTCATACTAGTGGAAGCACGCGGTTCCACTCGCGCTTTTACAGGATATCACGAAGATCCGTCGCTGTTACTGCGTGAAAGCGTAATAAACAGACCAACAATCACATTTTCGCAATCATATAATAGTATGATTGTAGTTTTGTATCAAAAAACCAGCTTGACTTTATTGTAGTATGTATGGACCTTTTTTATTGAACCAATTTCAGACTGCTTTATACACTAAAATATAACGAAGTAAAGAACTTATGTATTATGATTTACTGTTTGTTAAATTATGTATTGTTTACCTTAGCTTTCTTTGCTGAACTTTCAGAATCGTCTAATTTGGTCGAGCTGACAATGGCACGGCGCGGCGGAGTTTTTTCTGGAATTAAAAGGAGTTGATTAATTATCTTTAAAAAAAATGTGTGAAAATAGTGTATTGTTTGTAGAACACAAAATCTAAGGACATGTGTCCTCCGTGGAAGAACCTGGGCGCCCACCACGATGTATCTGCACAAGGGAACTCCGCTAAAGAATTCATTCTGCGGGGGAGTCACAACTATCAGTCATGAGGAAATACGATCCGAGGAGGAAATCAAAAAAATATTTATTGTACACCATAATTTAAAATATGCAGGAAAGCAATTCTAGTACTACACTAGAATGGGACATTGGGTTATCTTATCACTAAAGTAATCTCTTCCGGGCAGTCTTTAGTCTTTCAGCGATAAGGCCGCCATTTGTGGCATTAGATTATTTTTTTCTCTTTTTGTATTATGATTTATTTTATGTGAGTGTCCAATGAAGTATTAATCTATCTATATAGGGACGTCCAAGATACAGGTTTTTGCCTAGTTTGGGGTCCAATGAAAACATTTAAAAAGTAAGCCTTAGTATTTAATCACTCTTGAATTATTTCACATATTATATTTATTAATAAAATTATAAAATTATTAGAAATGAAAATTAAATAGTACTTACTTGAATCTTTTGTGATTAAATTATATGTAACTAACTATAGCCTAAGGATTTTGTAAAATAAACGAATTTTGATTTGATTTTTGATTTTTATCTATCTAGTTTAGACAACAGTGTAACAAATCAGTAACACCGAAGATATTAGTAAACAAAATATAAGTACAATAGATTACCTTTCCGCTTAGTCTCCTCCTTATCTTCAAACACGATCTTCTGTCTGGGCGGCTTGCTCTCGCCCGCCGGCTTCGCAGGCAGCTTGGAGCGGAGGTCCGGCACTGCCTTCGCTTTTGGAGGCTCCGCTCTGAAATTATCACATATTTTGTTTATTTAGAGCAAAGAAGCTGTTTCCTCAAATAAAAAAAAATTCATTTAATTTTACAAAACATGAGTGAGTTAAACACAAAGATGTTACTCGTATTATAGGTAAATATAAATAAGTGTTAACATTTTTGCAAACGTCTAATGTAATATTTTTTCCCGCGAACTACAATCCAGGTGTCATCAAATCTAGAGTTATTTACCTCCTACGTAAGTGTGAAATGCTCAACATTAGGTGAGCTTTAGTCAATCGTAGGTCAATACTAAGTAAAAAAAAAAAACGAAATACACTAGGTACAACTAGAAAGAGAACTTTCCCAATGATTAATTCTACAGCGGAGTAACGACCCTCAGTAATAAGGAATACTACTCGAAAGAAGTTCGCCGTCCTTACTACATTACCATAAAGTCACACACACACACTCGCAGAGAGAGATAGAGAGAGAGAAACACCCACACATAAATAAAATAAAATATATTTCAAGACATATCACACAGCGCCATCTAGCCCCATACTAAGCTTACGCTACTAAGCATACTAAGCATACAGGAAACACAGTGAGTCACACTCAGGAATCACAGTGAGAACTTGGTGAGACCTGGGAACCAGACTGGAAAGGGGTAGTTATGCCTCAAGTGTACATGGCTGTACTAACTTGTTAGGTTTGTCCTTGAAGCGGCCGCTGTCCTCGTCATCCGACAGTATCCCGTCGATGTCCCCCAGGATCATGTCAAGGTCGTCCTCCTCGCTGCCCCACGGCGGCGAGCGGCCCGCGCCCGCCAGCGGGGGCGTCAGGGCTTCTGTACAACATTGAAGAAATATATATATTATTATCTTATTTCCTCATTACTGGGGGTCGTAACTCCCCCGCAGAAATCATTCGTTAGGGGAGTTTTCTTGTGCAGATACATCGTGGTGGGCGCCCAGGTCCTTCCACGAAAGACACAATGTCCTCGGATATTTGTGGTCCTCAAACATGTCCACACATTTCCTCGCGATGTTTTCCTTCACCGTTAAGCGAGTGCAAATTCACACTTAACTTGAAAATACATGTCATTGGTATAGGGCCGGATTTGAACCAGGGGGCGTCTGGATATAATTATATGCGTCTGATCTGGATTTATAAAATAAAACAATAAACTCACCACAAGTAGAGTTGACTTCATCATCCTTTGCTTTGACCGGCGACTTATCTTTCTTCTCCTTTTCTTTTACTTCTTTTGGAGCCACTTTCGGTTTCTCTGGTGTCACTTTTTCTGGAGTTTTCCTGGAACATTATAAAAAGTATAATTTTAACAATACGCCTTTGATTTAATCAGGAGGGAAGGTGTTAAAGATACGGATAAGATTTATGCCCGGTATACTGAATTTGAGAAGTTGACCAGCTTGGCACCGATACGCACACGGTAGATTGTAATTATGCTCTAGGTGCCACAATTAGAAACAACTATATGGCAGCGTCGCTCCTGGTCGTAAGTATACGGATTAAGTCCACGAGTTTAAAGAACGTGGGTCTCTTCTCTTAGTTGGTACAATAACTTCACTATTGAGGATATATTAACTCGGAGAAAATGCCGAAGGGAAAGTATATGTATATTCTAGTATTTCAATTTCATTACTGCAGGAGAGCAGGTAAACTACAGTCTTCTCCAGGTAACGTGACTATTACGAGTAATTTCGAGCTAGTATTATGATGGAGTATCTATTTTAATACTCATGTTTATCTAGGTGTAGTCAAAAAGCTTCGATAGCTAATTGATGAAGACGGTCGAAAATCAAGACAGGAATTATTTGTATAGTTATTATTTCTTCTATTGATCTTATATGTAACTATTAACCAAGTATTCAATCCTTGATCGAATAAATCGTCCTTCATTTCATGAACCAACTCAATTCTCACATAGCGTCATCTTTGGTCACCAGGAGTTACAAACACATCTCTCATTGTTTATGCTGGGCATCGTCTCTGCTAATAATACAAATTTTATTTTTGTGTAAAATTTGCATATTTGTATTTCTTGTAAATGCAGTATCATAAAAGTTATATTACCTGTCCGGTGTTTTCCTAGTGGTATCAGGTCTGGTTTGCTCCGTGCTGGTTGGTTTATCTTGTACCGCCTCTGGTTTATAGACTGGCTCCGGCTTGTTTATTGGCTCGCGTCGCTCGGGGGGAGTTTGAACCTCTCTCTCCTTGGGAGGCGGCTGTGGCTGGCTCTTATCGAGAGTTTCACGTTCTCTGTAAAATAATTATAAATAGTCAATTTGAGTTATGGCTGTATGTGATGTTCTGTTTGTACTTTTTGTACCAACAGTAAAGAAAACAGATACCCTACGAACGGTATAATGGTATCCTTCATTCATAGGAGATACATTTTTTAATGACATTTTAGGGGCAGGCACCATTCTTACACAATATGTATTTAAAAATGTAAGTAAATTCGTATGGGAGTAGTATTCTCTGGTGTCAGTCTTAGCAAGTAAGTTCGTATGAGAGTGGCCAACTCTGGTGTCGAGAGTTCATTAAGCCGCCCTGAGGGCCTCTGACATGGGTTAACGACTGCCGTACTAGACAAACAGCCGGGACCTACAATTAAACGTGTCATCCGACCCACGGAAGCGCCCAAATTGGAATGCCACTATTCGGTCACCATGCAAGGACTGACCCCGTCGACCTTTGCATAACATTGGTAATCGCATGCGATTCCCTCCGCTAGCTGTGCCCGCGACTTCGTCCGCGTGGAACACAAAAATATTTTTTCAATTCGCACCAGTAGTTCCTGAGATTAGCAAGCTCAAACAAACAAACAAACTCTTCAGCTTTATAGTATTGTATAGATGTGAATGCTTGTTACCTGTCCTGCATCTGTTTGTGCAGCGCCACCGCGTTCTTCCTGCGCCGCACCTCCTTAGCGCGCAGCACGCGCTCCCTCAGAGACTCCTGCTCGCGCACACGACGCTTGTACTCGCTGTCTTGCTGGAATACAGAGGATATATTTGTTTAGAGAAGTAATAGAAATTTTCTCGCGTCAAGTTAAGACACCAAATCATCAAATATTAAGTACTAGCTGACCCGGCGAACTCTGTTCCGCCTAAGAGGCAATAAATAAGCAGATTTTGGATTTTATTCTATTCAATTAAAAAAAAACGTTATAAAAAGTATCCTATGTCCGTATCTTGGTTCTAAGCTACCACTCACCAATTTTCTAATTTGAAAGCTATTTTATTACTTAAGTACTCAGATACATATGTACATACATAACAAACAGACCTCCTTTACATAGTGTGTGTATACTCACGTCATCATGATGCGACCGGGGCTCGTTCCTGTCGGGGCGGTCGAGGCGCGCGCGCCGCGGGGAGGGGGAGCGCCGCACGGGGGGCGCGCTCGGGGGAGACGGGGACCGCATCCTGGGGGGAAATGTGTGTGTTTATAACTTGTTTACTAAGCACAAAAACTTGCATTTACGACGTTACAATTTTTGTGTTATGTACCTGTTTTTTTATAGTACATATTATTTACAAAGTATAATACGCAGGGGGAACTCAAAGGTGACTGACTGACATAGTGATTTATCAACGCACAAACCTAACCAGTGGACGAATCGTGCTAAAAGTATCTTATAAAAAAACTAGTGTGTGCTCGCGGCTTCGCTCGCATTAAGAAGTAAAACTTGCGTCCCCTATTTCACCCCTTTAAAAGAGGCGTTTCCAAAAATCCTTTCTTAGTAGATGTTTACGTCATAACATCTACCTGCATGCCAAATTTCAGGCTGATCCGTCCAGTGGTTTGGGCTGTGCGTTGATAGATCACTATGTCAATCAGTCAGTCACCATTGAGTTTTATATATTTAGATATAAGTATATCTCACCTCCTCCTCAGTCCAGCTCTGTTCGCGTTGATGAACTCCTCCTGCCTCCGCAGCAGATCCTCCTCCTCGCTGCGTATGCGCGCGGCCGGACGACCCACCAGGTCGTTCTCTATCTCTATTGTTGTGTTCTCTATGTACCTGGAAATAAGGGTGTTTTCTTTCACCAACTTCGACAAACGAGGAGATTTTTTTGAAGAATTTGTCTAAATGTTGTTTTTTTAAGATTCATATGAGAACAGGACTTGTAGGGTAGCAATATTCACACAGCGCCATCTAGACCCATACTAAGCAAACCATAAGAAAGTTAACTTGTTTCAAGCACTACAGAATCTGTGGACATGTATGAAACGTTTAAAAAGGTCTGTTCATCACATTGTGTGAACCCGATATGAAAACATAGTTTATTCCGTAGAAGAGTCCCGACCTTTATTATTGAGGCATTCTACACAAAACAGGAACACTAATAAACAATAATACAAAGACAACTCATCATATAGGTATAGGACTCCTACAATTATAGCTATTATAAGAAGCAACTACATAGGATAGCATTTTGATCAAGTTCCTAATACTTAGTACTCAACAGTACATAAGTATTGTTTTCTTATAACTGTATTAATTAATGTATTTGGCTTCGGCCGTTTTGATCATTATTAAATAAGTAAATAAATATATGTATTTTTTTACGTGGGATAGGTTTAAATTTGACTACAGCCTGCCTGATGTTAAGCATACATATAGGTTCCCAACAATCTACAGATCTCTTACCTCTGAGGCGATCTCCGTTGTGTGAACTTCCTCTGAGCAGCGCGTGCCAGTGCGTTCCTTTGCTCAGCTATAAATCGCTCCGCTGCGTCGTCTATGTCTTTTATTGGACCTATAAAAATACAATGAATATTATCTTATTATTAAGTTATCACTAAAATGACACCAACTAAAGTAGAAAATATATAGTTTAAGGCCAAGCAATGTTATATCAATACAGCCACAAATCTCAGAATAATAATTAAAAGCAGATAAGTATACTCAATACAGTCTGAATACCACAAATATAAATAAAATAAATCAATAAATGCAAAGTTTATCAAATACGGATATTGTGTTATAAAAGACACTCAAACACGATAATGTACATACATACATAATTATCAACACCCCCAAAAAACGGTGAATTCAAAATAGCAAGTAAATAATTAAAATTCATGTACAATATGGTAATATTAATTATGAAATTGTCAATTTAAAGATAAACTTTGATTGTAATTAATGTTTTAAAAAATATATGTAAATAATAATGTAAGTATAAATATATAGACACTCAGGCACGATATAATACATAATGACGTAAATAATTTAAGCTAAAAACGATGAAATATAAATATTATTATATTTTATCAAAATATGTCTACAAAATACTACAATTAAGTAAACGCGTGCAACTACTAATTTACAAAACGTGCTATAAATAGGAAAGCTCTACATTATTGTAAAGTCCGTACCGAATTTATTGGTAGGGCTCAGCGGGGGCGACTTTTGTATTCTTGTCGGTATGTATGCTGGCAACCCTGAGACATTATATAATGTGTTAATTGAGGCAATCCAAAGACGCAAATATATAATTATTATAGTTGAAAGGGTTCATTTTGGTCAATGATTAAAAGTACCTAATATTACTCGTAATTGTAGGTCCCGGCTGTTGTCATAGTGCGGCAGTCGTTAAGCCATGTCATAGGCCCTTGAGGCGGCTTGATAAACTCTCGACACCAGAGTTGGCCACTCTCATTCTATAAGAAGAAGAATAGTACCTAGCTCTTGTAGCAGTTTTTTTTATTATGACCCTTATTTTTGCAGCTATGTATAGAAAGGATATGTTATTGCTTGTATCTTCACTTTGCACGCACAATTTTGTAAAATCGCTGCTATATAGTTATAACTTTTAGCGCGCAGACTACTGAAATTAAGCCTAACATCCTGACGTCAAAACTGACTTATATTAACCAATAACAGTCATCCACCAATCATAGAAGTTACAAGGAGTACAACGATTGGCGTTTCGTTTCCGAGCGGAAACGTTCCGAATTTGTGAAACACTCTGCAGTTCACTACATAAAAACAAATAGTCTTCAGTTCATAGCATACATTTTGTAAAATTTTAGACAATATGTTTAAAATCTTATAACAGACATAAATATATTTGTAAGACGAGACAATAGAGTACCTACTGTTGTTGTTAACAACTGTTAATATTTAGTTCATAAGTTGAGTATTACTATAGATGAATATATGATTATCTTATCTTACCTAAGTTACATAATCTTACCTTCAACGGGCGGCTGGAAGGTTCCTTTAAAGTGCGGGTTTATGAGCACCTTCTTCCCCTGCAGCCCCCCCGGCAGGTGCGGCGGCAGCGGCACCGGCAACATGCGCACCTCTGGCTCCTTGCCCGCCGCGCCCTCCGGGACTTGCCGGATAGTCACTTGCGGCATGTGCGCGCTGTTTGCTACTGGAACAGTAATAAGGATGCATCAGTTTTGTCTTATGTACCTATATTAAATTATATTGGCGTACAAGAAGAGAAGCCTATGCTCAGCGGTGGGCGATAAGAGATAATTATAGATAGATAGATTAACGCTTTAATGGACACACAAATAAAATAGAACACAACACAAACAAGAGAAAATTTTAATCTTATGCCACAAATGGCGGCCTTATCGCTAAAAGCGATCTCTTCCAGGCAACCATAGGATGGAGAGGAAATCATAAAGAACAATAGATGGGGTGTACAATAAAGAACTAAAGAAATTTAACTAAGTACTAAAACAAACAATTTACACTTAAACAAATAATAATAAACTACTTAAACCCATACATAATGTACATATTTACTTCGGAATAATTAGAAATTATATTAAATACATATATTAAAGTTAATACTTAATAAAATTGGTTTGTTTTGTAACAGTAACATGCCTAATAATGATGATGAAAGTAATCTAAAACAATCTATTTTTTTAGGTAGATTGTCTCTTTCCATAAACCAGCCAAAAATGTGGCAATAGAAAATGTTAAGAAAAATATGGTTGGTTATAACAATTAACTACCTACCTTATTTCTCCTAAAATTTCTAATTGATAGGAATCTTCCCAACATCTTAGTTTTGTAATGTCTTCTTCACACATTTACAAACATTTTTGATATTATATAATTTTTTTCACCAAGCAAACTTATATACTAGTAATAATAAAACTATATGCTTAGTAAATACAAACAAACCTATTTCTCTCATTGGCTGTCCGAAGCGAGGATTGAACTGTTGTCGAGGGAAGGGATACATTGGCCGCTCGAAATTAGGACGCGGAGGGAACATGGGACGTTCTTCCGGCCTAAACTGGAACCTGGGCATCGGCTGGAACGGAGGCCGCTCCAAATGTGGCCGGAACGACATATCCGGCAAAATTGGCCGTTCCGGAGAAATCTCCGGCCCCATCTGAGGCGGCAGAGGCAACTCCGGCCGAACCCCCGGTGGATGAATATCCGGCCTAATTTCTCTCATATCGGGGGGCGGTAGATCCGGTCGAATAATGTCCGGTCTCATCAACGGTGGCGGTATTTCAGGCCGGATTATTTCCGGACGAATCATATCTGGCCGGATATCGGGGCGCACCATTTCCGGCCTAATTTCTTGCCGGATAATTTGTTGCGGTATGTTCGGACGCATCACTTGATGCGGCGGCGGGAACGAGTGTCTTTGGTTGAAGTTACCCTGAAATAAACAATGTACATACATGTTAAAGGATACACAATAGTAATTTAAGTTTTTATAATCGAACTAGAAACATTACATCTGGCCTTACTCGTTTTAAATTTGATGTATGTGAGAACAAATGTACACTAAAATAATGTTTCTATATTGATATTCAAAGCTCTGAAGTGCGGCTCTGTGGTGAAATCGAATAGTGACTTGTTTTTGAGTTATGTGTGGATTTGCACTCGCTTAACGCTGAAGGAAAACATCGTGAGAAAACCGACATGATCGAGTATCACAGATATCACATACTTGCTCAAAAAAACATCCCCAATGAGTTCAGTCTGCGAGGAAGTCACAACCCTAAGTAATGAGGAGCACTACGGGAGGAGATGCTTAAAATTGTAATGCTACTCACCCTATGCATGTTGTTCCTCCTGTACTGGTGCGCGGCGCGCGGGTTGAAGTGCGGCGCGCGCCACGACGTGCGGCTGCGCGGGAACCCGCGCGGGATCACTACTTTATCTGGAATTAACATAAATGTCTCTAGAATGAATCTGCATACATCTATTCGCTTCCATTCTATCATTCGCTAGTGGAATGACCTGCCTCTTCATATAAGGCAGGCCAAATCTCTTCCCATTTTTTTATATGCACATCTAGTTTGTGGACTTAGCTTTTTTTCCCCTTCTTTTTGAGTAGGTTTATTATGTGTTGTTTTCCTTTCTCTGTTTTTATAGATGTAGAGGCATTTTACATGGTTTAAGGTTTTTAGTTGTTCTATTTGTTAAATATTATTAAATTGTATTAGTTTTAGTAGGTACGTCAGCTTTACTGTTTTCCTATCGTTGTTTTCCAAACTAGGTTGCCTGGAAGAGATCAATCTAAGTGATAAGGCCGCCCTCTGTCCCAATACTATGGTGTACATTTCTTTATGCTTGTGTACTTTTGTTATTGGTGTACAATAAAGAATTATTGATTGATTGATCTATCTTTACACACTGAATGCTCAGTTGGCTTAGTTGGTAGTGGCTCTGCCTCCTAATCTAGGGGTGCGGGTTCGATTCCCGCATAACACAAGTAATCATAAATTTTAAAAATTGAAATTACTTGTTTCGATTCTGTTCGTTTCTATATATAATAAGTATGTATTTAGGTACAAAAGAAAAGTATATGTATTATATCCGTTATCTAGTACCCATGATACAAGCGTTAGCTTAGAATAGAGCTAGATGGCCCCAAAATAGAATAGGTATCTTCTAGGCAAGCGTGCTACATCTTAGACTATAGTGGTGCTTAATATCAGGCAGGCTATAATCAAACGTAAGCCTATTTCGTGTTATAAAAAAAAAAAGATGGCCCTGTGTGATATGTCCTGCAATATTTATTAATTATTATGTATAATAAAGCCAAAGAGGGTCAAAAATCAGTACATAGAAGACATTAGGAAAGAAAATTGTGATAAATTACACACAGCACTAAGTCTGTCAAGACCACCTGCCACTGCAGAATCTATGGCTGTCTGAGAGTAATTAGCATTTGTACTCTGCCCACACATTGTATTTATTTTGACAACCATTATCTCCATACATTTTATAGGTATCTAATAAATACTAGAATTAGGTACCTATGTGAAAGATGTTATTATTTACCCAAGCTATCTGGTATATCCCTGACTTGTGGCATCCTCTGAGCTCCGATCGGTCTCTCAGCTACAAATCTTTCTCGCACTCCTTCTCCATCTGTTAAAAGCAATTATGTTATTATATAAATAAATTTTTATATAAATACGAAAGTATGTTTTTTCCGCTTTCACAACATACAGGATCATCATGTCTTACAATTTCTTAGTACATAGTAACATAGGCTATTTTTTATACAGAGCCAACGCGAGCGTAGCTGCAGGCATCCACTATATTTCATAATTTTATTGTTTTATATCTTCAAAAATTCTTCATAGTTTTAATAAAACCAATAAGGAAATTTAGATATAGGTAGATTACATAGTACATATACTATGTAAATAAAACAAAATAAA
This sequence comes from Macaria liturata, assembly GCA_964023185.1. Classification (NCBI taxonomy): domain Eukaryota; kingdom Metazoa; phylum Arthropoda; class Insecta; order Lepidoptera; family Geometridae; genus Macaria; species Macaria liturata. The sequence goes on from OZ026822.1 coordinate 6,230,231, forward strand.
CAAATTTGGACATTTGAAATACATATTATACATACTGATTTTGTAACATGAATGCAAACAAAAGTAAAATGCATTTGAAAATCAATAGAAAAATAGGTTTATACCTGCCTACTTTTATTCATTTTTGACTTAGCTTAGAACTAACTTAGCTTAATTCAGACCAAACTGTATTATTACTTACTTGGCATAGTCATAGCTTCAGAAGGCACAATTTGAGGTGATTCCATTGGTCCAGATGGCTGAAATAATAATAATATAATTATAAATCTTTTTATTTTGTAAAATATTTATGTACTTAGTTCCTAAATATGTTATTGCATTATGAGCAAAGCTTATCAAATTCAATAAATAAATACTGGAGTTACTTTACACATACTCATTCAAACAGATATATATATGTCACCGAAAAATAACAAGATCCGTACGTTTATAAATTCCCTAGGAAAATGATAAACTTTCGTAAGATTCTAAACGGTATATAAATTGTATAATTTTACGCTCATGTTTTCGCTAATTTATGAATTTACGACATCTCGTGGTAAATTTATAAACTAACGGATATCCACCCGTAAGATTCTAAACGGGTTGACCAATCACAAAAGAGATTTTAATTTTACGCTTCTTTAGAATACGGAAAATAACACACTGCGCTCTAATTGGCTGATGTCGACAGTGACCATGTTTGCGTTCATAGACTTAGAAACAATCAGAATTGCCAAAATTTTTACTTTAAAACTAGGTAGGTAATGTAATACAGGGATACTTTTTTATTTATTATGCTAATGCCCCCTACTTCACTCAACCAAAATAAAACATCAGAAATCGTATTCTACGATATTAAAGAGGTTTATTAAAAACTAAAAAACAAACATAAAATAAAAAACCGGCCTTCTGCCAAATTAAAATAACAGTAATAAGGAAATTGAAACTTAAAAGTTTATGTAAGTAAACCTACTACAAGATTATCGATCCTCTGCTTATTGCAACATGTCAAAGATTTATGGCACCTCGAATTACTCAAAGTATTAGCCTTTTTACAATTGCACTTATTAGATAAACATTGTCCCTTCAAGTTTTTTTGCAGTTGCATTTCTTCATTCTTTACCCACGCCCACCAAATGTAAAAGACATCGCAGATATTGTTCTTAATAGTAACTTATAAAATATAGCACATAAAAAATTAAATTCATGGTTGAATAATCGAACCTCTGGTAAATCATCAGTCAAAATTTCTCCTGGGGTTGTAAGGACAGCGTTTCGAGGCAACCAGTCATTAATCAAAAATCTAAATAATTTATTAAGCCAAACGATAGTGCGTACAAAATTTTTTCTTAGTGTCTAGATGTTTACTTACTACTTCAGTTTTGTACATGAGTTTGTGACCGTGCCACGCGCTAGGTCCCTCAGTGGGCCTGTATGACTCCAAAAGAAGTGCCTTCTTTGTATAGTTCATTCCTTTTCTCTATGACTCTGCCGACCACATTCTAGCTATCTAAAGGCCCTCTATCAACTTTTAGAACTTTGACTAACACAGTAGCACCAACATCAATATTTTTAAATTTCTTAGATGAATGTGCTGTAATTTTATCTGCTCCTCGTTTTAAATTCAAGTGCGAGTCCTTCCTTTCTCTGAGGATGTTTGCTTCGGTTGCGCACAAATTACATATCAACTGCGAACCATATCCTTCGTCATTGTTTTCGGTTGTCCTTCCACAGATTATGTGTGTGTGATACGTTTACATTTAATACACGTATGGGCCCCTGATGATTCATTGTTATATGTGCATATGTGACAAAACAATGTATCTGATTCGCCTACTTTTTGAGGATTCTCGATTTTGGGTGCAATCACATCAAAGTCGTGTAAAGTTTGTCTGTGGGCTGATGTCCCAAAACTTTAGCTTTGTTAAAACCTTCTATCATTTTGATGATATTTTAAATTTTTCCGTCTGTCCATTCCGACTTCTTGCTATTTTTGTCATGGCTACTATAAAACTTTCGTAGCTCTGTGGTAAATTTCACTTCGTCAACAAATTGTGTGATATTTACCGAACTATTTTCATAATTTTGGCTGTCCGCAGCTTTTAGGTAACTCATTATGGGCCTAGTTTAATAACCTTAGCGAAATAAAACTATTTTCAAAGTTCCAACACTAAAAAAATTAAAAACTTTAGAAAAACTCACGAGCAAACGATTTGTTTACGTTCCGTGGCGAACAAGAACGGTGAAGTGAAGTGAAGAAGGTCAAGAAGGTGGCGAGGAAGGAGAAGAAACACGTGACTTATTCAACCAATCAGAGCGTACATGACGTTTGGTTATTCCTTGCTTATTATTTTACGCGTGAGTTTGGTAAGTTTATCAATTGACGAAAATGTGGGCGTAAAATAATACAATTTATCTCTCGTTTAGAATCTTACGAAGGTTTATAAATTTACTAGGAAATTTATAAACTTACGACTCTTGTTATTTTTCGGTGACATATACAAAGCTAAAGAGGGACAAAACTCTGTACATAGAATATATTAAAAAAATTGGTAACCATTAAATCTATAACATTTCAGCAGATTTTACAACTTTTGTCTGTTAATCACACTAAAACAGCTAAACAGATCATCATTATTTGATGATATGTAGGTAGTATGAGGTTCAAGGAGTGATATAGACTACTTCATATTATGAAATAATGCAAATGAAACTGAAAGAGCCTACTAGACTTTAATACTTACTATGGCAGGTGGTACAGCGTGCTCTGGCTCATAGTGCCTAGGCTCGGGATAGCTGTGAGGGGGCACATTGGGGACCTCCACGGTGATGTTGGGCACCACACACTCTGCCTCCACGGGCGGCGGGTAGTGTATGGGCTGGGAGAGAAAGACAGAACATATAGAAAACAAGGGCCTTCAAATTTAGACTTAATGGTACAGGAGCCTTCTAGGAAAGTGTGTTACACTCTATGCTGCAGCAATGCAACATCAGGCAGGCTGTAGTCAAATGCAAATGTATGCCACATATATCACCATCTTGTAATTTTTTATTTTGGGTCTATTATATACATTTGTACCTAGTGCTTGAAATGAAATAGTTTAGTCAGGCAACTAGGTTATTACAGGTGGTAACACTCTTATAAGTGTCACAGGATAAATAATTGATGTACCTACAGATACCAATCATAGGATGTATTGGTAGTTGGTAGCTTAGTTGGTAGTGGCTCTGCCTTCTAATCTAGGGGTTGCGGGTTCGATTCCCGCTTGACACAAGTATTTTGATACCTTAATTGGCAAACCAGCCAACTCCACTTAATACCAAAATTATTTTTATGTGTGATTTGTATCAATAACGGTCAAGTGAAGTTTTAAGTCTCTCCTGAAAAATTTACTCAAATGGTGTTAGCTGGTTTGCCAATTAAGGTATCGGTTTATGAAATTTAAAATTTATAATTACTTGTGCTGAGTCTGGTCGTTTGTATGTATATTAAGTATGTATTTACAAAAGAAAAGTATATGAGTATTATATCTGTTATCTAGTACCCACGACACAAGCGTTTGCTTAGTGTGGGGCTAGATGGCGCTGTGTGCAATGTCCCGGAAAATTTATTTATTTATCTAATAGTAAAGAAATTAGGGTATTTCAATTTCAAAGCAGTACTATTAGCAGTATTTTCAGTCTGTTCAAACAGATCAAAATGTTATATTTTGAAAAGAAGATAATGGTAAGACATGGAAAATTGAAATTAGCACAATCTGTTGCTAATAAATGGAACTGGTACTTTCACTATGACCTATTTTTCTACATACCTAAATATGAATCGGCTATATGACATGTTTGAGTCAGAATTTACAAATGTAAGTTTATTAGGCTTACCGGAGGAGCATATTCCATCCCATGGCTCTGGTATTCATTGGGAACCATTTCAACAGGTTCCGAGTATCCATCACTCATAGAAACGGGAACATTTTGGGGACCACCACTTTCGTAGTCATCAGCCAGCAACTCTTCCTCTTCTTCATTGCCGAGGTTGTAGTCTGCTAAGCTTTGATCCCCTAAATCGTCTCCAAGTAAGTCTTCACTGTAAAATATGAAACAAATTGTGACAAATACGCATGCACTAGCATCTTGAATCCATTGCATATACAGGAGAATACGATCAACTAAGGTGTATCTACTGTAAGAAGAAAAATTAAGACATTAATATAACGAGTATTGTAAAAGTAATTAGGCGTATTATATCCAAAAAATAAATAATATTAGCAAAAATGCGTACCTGTCCGACATGTTGTTTTGTTAAAATATGTTTTTTTTTTTATTCGAGGATCATATCATATTCACAGATTATTAAAACTATAGCCTGGTACACATGCTTGCCGAACAGATTAACGACTAACTTAACTGACTTTCAAACAAATAATACGCCATCCGTCCGTTGTTTGGCATCTGTTTGCCAAGCATGAGAATGGAGAATAGCATGTTTGTCTATGAAAAAAAAAAACATCTGTCTGTTCTGTTCAACTCCGCGATCTGATCTTGGATCTCTCATCTCAGATACTAGCGGACCAGTTATTTTCACGCAGTCGCGAATGAACATGTTCATAACAACGTTCATTTTGTTCATTCTAAACAGACAACAAATATACGGTTTAGTTCATTCTATCAAGAAATCAATGAAAAATTTGAAAATATTTGTCATCTGTACTACTATTTCCGTAGATGTCGAAAAACTCGAATACTTGCTTCAATACTTGTCTTTAATTTGATTGAACGGTAATATTTTCTGTATTCTGGCAATATCCCTTTTCTTTGAAAAAATATAAAATTTTCTGTGTGTGAGTAGAAATTCTGTCAATGTGTTTAGGTTTTTATCAATGTAGTAAACTGCGTGAAGCCATGGAATAAGTAATAGTTTGTTTGTTTTGGCTATTCTCACGCAGTCAGTACCAATCTGGCGAGAGCTATCGTACCTGCTTACTTATTTAAAAACAGGTGTCTAGATCTACTGGGTGCTTGTTTGCTTGTAGGAGTGTTTAAAATTTTCTTAATTTTTGTGTACGGATAGGATATCGTGTACATGCACGATTTCGTTTTGGATTTATTTTGGTTTGGTTACGCCATCTTTATTCTCAACTCGAACGCGTAGGTTAGGTATCATTTTCTAACTAGTCTGCGTTACAAAATCAATTTGGAACCTGATGCAGCGATATAATGAATGAAAATACCAATTTATCCATGGTAATGCTTATCACCAGGGAGCTTAAGTATCACGCGTTGTTAGGTTTCGTGTGGTTCAGTACATAACTGCTGTAGGTATTGAGTTGTACCTATATCATCTCATCAGAAATTACTTTCCTGTTAAAATAAAGAAATAGATTACCTCTTCAAATAACCTCAAAGAAGGCAAGGATGGTGGCCAACAATGTCATCAAGAATGAGATCATTTACAATGTTTTATTTTCTTTTGCTAAAATTTAGGTTTGTTCTACATAAATAACTTTGAGTCTAATAGATAGCTTCTACCTTCATGTAGGTACATAGTTAGTCCACCAAAGCAGAGCAGAAAAACTAGGAAAAATAAACCAACTAGCATTGATGACAGGCAGAATTTTATTTGATAAACTCCTTAGGTACCTATCTTGTTTACTTCAAATGAAACATTACTTATTTAGTACAGAATAATGTCACTCTAAGGAAACTTGAAAATCCATGGAAGCCTGCTTCTAGTGTAACTGTGTCTCACTATCTATACCTACTGATGTTCCTGCATGACTTTGAACATTCTCCAGCTCACCTCAACTTTCAAGAGAGTTTTTTTCTGAGAATTTTGAGAACAATAGTGGACTGATTATCTAATTTATTAATTTTTATTCAAGTATGTATAAACTTATTATTTATCTAATAAAGTGTTCTCATAAACTAATATCTTAATCTTGATTGTTTTTTTTAACCTAATTATAATTTTCTAATAATCTTTTAAAGTAAATAAGTAACTATTTATATACCTACAGTTGTGGACTGTGCCCAGGGGTAGGTTTAAAACACAGAATGAATCTCCATAACTAGACTTTTTTTCATAATCTGTAACTTTACAATTAAATAGGTAGGTAGATAACCAACAATTAGATTGCAATTAAATTGATATGGTAAATAAATGGAATGGATGATGTGATCTTGGCTTCTTCGAGAACTTTCCCTTTGCCTGGTCACATCACCTGGAAATAAATGCATAGTTAGATGCTGTATCAATTTTGGTTGAATTTGGTAAACCAAGGGATGTCTTTTATGTTATTTTTTATCGCAACATTTGAAGGTAACTATAGTACCTACTTACCTAAGCTTATATAATAGACATTTCCAAAGATGTTATTCAAATAACTGTAAATTAGACATACCTACTTAATTGTATGCCCAAGTAGGACTTTTTAACATTAAAGGTTAGACTTAAGTATTAACTCCTAATGTACCTACCAACTTATATTTTTTTTATTTGCTATAAATCCTGAATGCTAAGTATGGACAAGCTAGGTAAGTACATATTGTACTTAGGTACCTATCTATTAAGCCTAGTAATAGGTAATTAACTCTGAGCTTAAGCTATTAACTTATCATAGGGCTTTGTGATTTCTTAGTAGGTAGGTAGTGCCTACCTATACCTATGAGGTCAAATCTCTGATTAAAAGTTCACATAATACCTTCTTTCTCGTTAAAAAGAAACAAGAAATAAATAAATAAGTAAATAAATATTCCGGGACATTGCACACAGCGCCATCTAGCCCAACACTAAGCAAACGCTTGTGTCGTGGGTACTAGATAACGGATATATTACTTATATACTTTTCTTTTGTAAATACATACTTATTATACATACAAACAACCATACTCAACACAAGTAATTACATATATTTTTTTAAAGTACATAAATACTTGTGTCATGCGGGAATCGAACCCGCGACCTCTAGATTAGAAGGCAGAGCCACTACCAACTAAGCTAACAGGCCAGTCCAGAAATTGGAGATATCAAAGATTAAATTGGACAATCTTTCAAAAAAAAAAACCAGGGCAAGAAAAATAAGCTGATAAAATGTTAGCTCTATCTTCAGTAAAATATCAGTTTACTGTCTGCAAAGATACGTTTATTACAGTTGATATTGAATTTACTATCCGAGAATGTGCAAAGAAAGAGTCACATCTTGGTGGCCAAGGATTTCAGCATTGCAACTGTACTGGGGAATGCGTTTCTAATAGATGCAAATGTAAAAAGTCAAACCTCTTGTGTAACTCAAAATGTCATAAAAGCCTTACTTGTAAGAATAAATAATAATAATTTTATTGTATTTTCATGCCAGTTGTTTTTAAATATATTAATACCTATTGTAGTTGTTAAGGAGTGATACCAAATACATCTCGTATTGATTTGTAAACCATTTTAATTTTACTAAGCAATGTTAAATTACTCGTATTGATCTCTGTGTTTTATTAGTTTTGTCTTATGGCTATTGAACAAGGAATTTATTTTTTAACATACAATTTAAATCCAATAATCAATGTTAATTTTTATAAACAATGTTAATCAACGTGAATATATATTTTGAAAATTAATAAAATATAATACATACTTATTACAATAACTATTTAAAATGAGACTAAATTGTTAGGTACTACATATTTATGCTTCATATTTATATTTAAATAAAAAAATATAATTTTCACCTTTAACTTACTTTTTTATTACATTATCCAAGTATTCCAAGATATTTTATAAAATAGCTGGTTAATGTGATTAATTTTGTCTCAATTATCACTTTGTCTAAATTGATATGATATTATGTATAATAGCTGGATAGTATATATAATATCTGGATTTATTACTTTCGCTGTAACATATACATAAATACTAAGGGGCTGACCGCCTAACGAATAGGTAAGTCTAGGAAATCCCTTTTGTTTGTGACCACGTGACAGTTATATGGTAGGTACTGCTTAGGGGGATAACTAGACCTTGAATTCACCATTACTATTCGTTAGGCGGTCCCGTTAGTAATTACTGGACCGGCGCGCCGATTCAGGAATGACAACGGAGAGACTTAGAGGTACATACCATTTATAGTATGTGTACAATTTTGACAATATTACATAAAAACACAAACAAATAGAATTGATAAAGTGTTGGTTATCGAAATGGCAATTATCTAGAAAATATTTTCACGAGCTTTGTGCCTTCCTCCTTTATCCGGGCTTAGGACCGGCATCATTAATGCTAAGATTCACGAAAAGTTTTTTTAAATTAATATTGTATATAATTAATACTAGATGTTTTTTATAGATAGCTAAATAATTTTAGCATCGAAGCTATAAAATAAATCATGACATTGAGTACAAAGCTGTCAAGTATACGAATGTCACCGTAATGTCACGATATCAATTGCTTTCAGTGTTCCCCGTTAAAATAAATAAACGTGACTTAGCTAATTCTAATGAGATGCGTTAATAAAAACAAATGTTTGTTATACCCAAAGAGTAGGTAATACCTACGTAGGATGAATCTAGAAACACGGAATTATTTACTGCTAGGTACACCTAGTGAGCTTTTTTGTAATATTTTTTTTATTAAATTGGACATCTTAAAAATATTTGCAATGGCGGTATTTGCAAATTGACTAATTTTTTATGGCAGAATGCTACTGTGGCGTAGATATCTATAGGAGACTACCCAAATCAGTGGTCATGTTATTATTGTATAACAATTCTTGAAACACATGAAATGTTAAGCTTTCATTTAAAACTTTTCATGGCTTTTAATTTTGATGAAATGACAAAAAATGAGATTTATTATTAGATGTTACACCAGAAAAATATTTATTTATTAATAGTGTAAGAGTACCCTTACTTTACCCGCCACTCATCTCAGATATAGAAACAACATAAAATTACTGGACTGTCCAACAAAATCTTGGCCAATACCTGTAATCTTGAACTGAAAAAATAAATAGTTTGATCTCCTATAGTCTCATCCAATGTATATCGCAACTCATTCGCCGACTACTACTACTACCAGATATCTATTCTCTGATTTTTGGCCGAAAAATGCTCTGCGGCATTATTTCATTACATCGTTACAAGAAAATATTAATTATTTTAGCAAAATCGTTATAAGAAAATAAAGGACTACGTGACCTTGTAAGTACGTGGTGTGCGAAGCCCGTGGTTGATCCCGCCCCGTTGCTCGTCGGTGTGTCGTGGTGTCTCTGCCCTCTCACGACGTAGCGGCAGGCTCCTCTCATGACGTAGCAGCTTGCTCCTCTCACGACGTAGCAGCAGGCACCCTCTCTACTTCGACTGCACGAAGGTGTCTCCAACCAGCTTTCCTTTTCTTCGATCACGTTCTGGAACTCGCAGACAATTTCAAATATTAGAAATGTTAATAAATAAACTATGAACTATTTTATGTTTTACTAGTTTTTGCCCGTGGCTTAGCAGCAAAATTACGCACATAAACCTTCTTAGATCACTATCCATTACAAAAACCTGCATCAAACCGTTGTGTAGTTTTAAAGATCTAAGCATATGTACATTTTTGACTACCTCACTGAGGTCCATGTAGTACCAATTAATAAAAATTATTGTCAATAGATCGACTTCATTGAATCTGCAGAAAGATTTGAATTATAAAGTTGTTTAGGAAGGAAGGCACATCTTGATCGGGTTCAAAACTGTGTTTATGTTAAACAAGTTTATAAAATGAAATAAAAAAAGTACTGATTATATGTATGTGTTTTATTAATCTACATACTAGCTGCGCACCGCGGTGTTACCCACATTAATACAGGGTCAAAGTTAACCTATGTGTCAAGGCCTAACCTAATTCCATACCAAATTACTTCCAAGTCGGTTAAGGCATTTGAACGTGAAAAATAAACGAACATAAACACATTCAAGCTTTTATAAGATTAATGGTTTTATGTTATTATTACTTAATTAATATGCCTCTATTAATTAAGTATATATTACTTAATTAATATGCCTCTTTAATTTTACGTGAGAATTCTTGGAATAAAACAAAAAAATAATAAGTATATGTTTAAGTGTCGAGTTCTGTAACAGTGCTTTTACTGTTACTGTTTTATGATTATCTTTGAATCGATTATAATTATTATTTTCTGTTTGGTAGAGCCAATCAATCCAAAAGATCTTTTGCCGTAACACGTGGCTCAAAAAAGCGAGCAACGCATGATTAAAAAATACTAAAAAGCGAGGAATAATTATTAAAAAAACATAACGAATGAAGTATTTTTTTATAAAGAAAAAATAAATGTTTTAGAATCTACATAAATAAAATTATCAACACTTTGTTTGTGGACTTCCTGTTAATAGTTTTAAAGAATCATAGCGTTGCAAGTCAATAAATTGAGCGTCTGATTTGAGCATGCGCCATCAAACCTCCACTTGTAGCTTACATTATATCAAGTTTTAAAGAAACTTTCTAACACACTCGATAGTTTACTATTCTATTTATTGCCATAATAGTTCTGTTTCACGTTCGTATTATATTAAATCAGATTGGATTTGAATTTACCTACAAGATTATTTCCGGTCTTGTACCGTTACCGGAAATCTTCTCCTAAATTCAAATCAAATTCAATTATGGTTTTTGGTGTTTAATATGATACCTACAAACATTAAAGATAAGAGAAACAAATTTAATTAAGCTTTTATATATTATTAACATATTTGTTATGTTTTAAATAACTTTAAAAGGTTATCTGACTAAATTCTGTAGTGGCGCAAAGTGAGCGGCAAGTGGGCGGAGCGTATTCTGGCTCAGTGATTGGTCCGCCCCCACATTTTCTGCGACTGGATGTTGGTGGAAGGGATGCGATGGCTTCCTGCTTCACGGCGCGCGATACTCAGCTCAGTCGTTCGAGAGTCGCCTACGCGAATACATTTCGGCAGGTGTCTCTGCCCAATTTTCCTTCGACAGTTTGGAACTTCTGAAAGTTTTCGCGGCATCGATGCCGCTACTACATCCTGTGAGTATTTAATTAATTTTTTTTAAATTTGGAATGTCTAAATGTCTAGAATACCAATATTGCTTGGTAAGATATATAAATTCTTGAATTTTAACGGTTTCACAACTTTTAAGATTATAGTCCATTTCATATAGCAAGTCACCTGTGACAGGTCAGTAGAACGTAAAAGAACATGTACATAAATTATTGTGACGTCATGCTCATGTTGAAATATTTCTATTTATTAGTGAAAACATTATGTAAGTTAACAAAAATAACTATTAATATAAACAGTAAAAATTATAAGACATCAAATAAAGGGTATTTTTCGCGTGTACATACTCGCATTCAATATTACAAAAAAATAAAATATTAAATTTCATCGCACAGCATAGTTACGTATTACTGCTAATTGTGACGTCATTTTCGTAGGGTTGGGACTTGGTAATCGATTATTTTTGACATCAAAAAAATATCGCAAAAACAAGTATTTATCATTTCGATCTATCAGAGATAATGATTTATGTACTTCAAGCACAATGATTTTATGCGATTTTTTATATTAAAATAATTAAGGAAGGTATTTATGAGTTTTTTATCATAAAAAATATAGCGAAAAACATAAAAATTTTGTGTATCATAATTTCATTTGAATAATTTAATATATATTTTGGCTTCATATATATTATACTGGCAATATTTTTTTATCAAAACTGTATTCTTTTCTTCTTCTCAATTTGTCCCTTCCTTAATTTATCTGTAGGAATTAATTGTGGGTTCGACGAATATTATTTTGTGACTGTCGGTAATTCACATAACATTTTTAGGATAGGCAGATGAAAATAGCCATAAGTAACTACAATCGATAATCGGTAAATTTCTAATTCGAATTACTGCAGTACATCATTACAATTTTCAAAATGATATTGACAAGTGACGTTTTATATGTGTCACAGGTGCCTTGCTATATGAAATGGATTATAGTTAAAAGTTGATTGCAAATTTGATAACGTTTTTTTAATATTCATAGGATAATAGTCGCGGGGGCGGAGGCCCCAGCGACGTGCCTCAGCGGCCCTACCGGTCCATCGCAGAGATACTGGACTCCATGCGCCCGGAGTCTGTTGGAGCGCCTGTTGTCGCCAGAAATGTGAGTACCTACAATTTTACACGATTTTAGTTTTATTCAATTTGGTCGTTAGTTCGTTTCGATTTCAAGCCATTTTATTTCCTAATAATTTATTACGTAGTTTCCGCAAGCGTTAAGTGAGTTATTAAACATTTTACTTCGTAGCTTGGCTGTTTTTTCACGTGAAATAACGGTTGGGGTGTACTTTACGGGACGCAGGACTTTGATTTTTTTCGGGCATGTGTGATGTTCACATAACACCACTTTTTTATAACTGATATGGATAAAGGAAGGTTAGAGAATGACGAAATGTATGGACAACTTTTTTCTTAAATTATTCCTTCCACATGTTAGGGAGTTCATAGAAAAATTCAACTTTGATTTTTTTCTGACATGTGCGGTATTTACATGAGCCCCCTTTTTATTCTAAATATAGACAGAAGATGTATAGCTGATCAACATTCCTAAAGACCATTTTTGTCATAACTGCTTAGTTCGCTTTCTATGATATTCTAAATATTTCTTAATAGCTTCAAAACTCCTTTTCAAGTATACTTCATTCCCGTCAAGTATACTTCATAGAAAAATTCAACTTAGTTTTTTTTCGGGCATGTGTGATGTTCACATAACACCACTTTTTTATAACTGATATGGATAAAGGAAGGTTAGAGAATGACGAAATGTATGGACAACTTTTTTCTTAAATTATTCCTTCCATATGTTAAGGAGTTCATAGAAAAATTCAACTTTGATTTTTTTCTGACATGTGCGGTATTTACATGAGCCCCCTTTTTTATTCTAAATATAGACAGAAGATGTATAGCTGATCAACATTCCTAAAGACCATTTTTGTCATAACTGCTTAGTTCGCTTTCTATGATATTCGAAATATTTCTTAATAGCTTCAAAACTCCTTTTCAAGTATACTTCATTCCCGTCAAGTATACTTCATAGAAAAATTCAACTTAGTTTTTTTTCGGGCATGTGTGATGTTCACATAACACCACTTTTTTATAACAAATATGGATAAAGGAAGGTTAGAGAATGACGAAATGTATGGACAACTTTTTTCTTAAATTATTCCTTCCATATGTTAAGGAGTTCATAGAAAAATTCAACTTTGATTTTTTTCTGACATGTGCGGTATTTACATGAGCCCCCTTTTTTATTCTAAATATAGACAGAAGATGTATAGCTGATCAACATTCCTAAAGACCATTTTTGTCATAACTGCTTAGTTCGCTTTCTATGATATTCTAAATATTTCTTAATAGCTTCAAAACTCCTTTTCAAGTATACTTCATTCCCGTCAAGTATACTTCATTCCCGTCAAGTATACTTCATAGAAAAATTCAACTTAGTTTTTTTTCGGGCATGTGTGATGTTCACATAACACCATTTTTTTATAACTGATATGGATAAAGGAAGGTTAGAGAATGACGAAATGTATGGACAACTTTTTTCTTAAATTATTCCTTCCATATGTTAAGGAGTTCATAGAAAAATTCAACTTTGATTTTTTTCTGACATGTGCGGTATTTACATGAGCCCCCTTTTTTATTCTAAATATAGACAGAAGATGTATAGCTGATCAACATTCCTAAAGACCATTTTTGTCATAACTGCTTAGTTCGCTTTCTATGATATTCTAAATATTTCTTAATAGCTTCAAAACTCCTTTTCAAGTATACTTCATTCCCGTCAAGTATACTTCATAGAAAAATTCAACTTAGTTTTTTTTCGGGCATGTGTGATGTTCACATAACACCACTTTTTTATAACTGATATGGATAAAGGAAGGTTAGAGAATGACGAAATGTATGGACAACTTTTTTCTTAAATTATTCCTTCCATATGTTAAGGAGTTCATAGAAAAATTCAACTTTGATTTTTTTCTGACATGTGCGGTATTTACATGAGCCCCCTTTTTTATTCTAAATATAGACAGAAGATGTATAGCTGATCAACATTCCTAAAGACCATTTTTGTCATAACTGCTTAGTTCGCTTTCTATGATATTCTAAATATTTCTTAATAGCTTCAAAACTCCTTTTCAAGTATACTTCATTCCCGTCAAGTATATTTCATAGAAAAATTCAACTTAGTTTTTTTTCGGGCATGTGTGATGTTCACATAACACCATTTTTTTATAACTGATATGGATAAAGGAAGGTTAGAGAATGACGAAATGTATGGACAACTTTTTTCTTAAATTATTCCTTCCACATGTTAAGGAGTTCATAGAAAAATTCAACTTTGATTTTTTTCTGACATGTGCGGTATTTACATGAGCCCCCTTTTTTATTCTAAATATAGACAGAAGATGTATAGCTGATCAACATTCCTAAAGACCATTTTTGTCATAACTGCTTAGTTCGCTTTCTATGATATTCTAAATATTTCTTAATAGCTTCAAAACTCCTTTTCAAGTATACTTCATTCCCGTCAAGTATACTTCATAGAAAAATTCAACTTAGTTTTTTTTCGGGCATGTGTGATGTTCACATAACACCACTTTTTTATAACTGATATGGATAAAGGAAGGTTAGAGAATGACGAAATGTATGGACAACTTTTTTCTTAAATTATTCCTTCCATATGTTAAGGAGTTCATAGAAAAATTCAACTTTGATTTTTTTCTGACATGTGCGGTATTTACATGAGCCCCCTTTTTATTCTAAATATAGACAGAAGATGTATAGCTGATCAACATTCCTAAAGACCATTTTTGTCATAACTGCTTAGTTCGCTTTCTATGATATTCTAAATATTTCTTAATAGCTTCAAAACTCCTTTTCAAGTATACTTCATTCCCGTCAAGTATACTTCATAGAAAAATTCAACTTAGTTTTTTTTCGGGCATGTGTGATGTTCACATAACACCACTTTTTTATAACTGATATGGATAAAGGAAGGTTAGAGAATGACGAAATGTATGGACAACTTTTTTCTTAAATTATTCCTTCCATATGTTAAGGAGTTCATAGAAAAATTCAACTTTGATTTTTTTCTGACATGTGCGGTATTTACATGAGCCCCCTTTTTTATTCTAAATATAGACAGAAGATGTATAGCTGATCAACATTCCTAAAGACCATTTTTGTCATAACTGCTTAGTTCGCTTTCTATGATATTCGAAATATTTCTTAATAGCTTCAAAACTCCTTTTCAAGTATACTTCATTCCCGTCAAGTATACTTCATAGAAAAATTCAACTTAGTTTTTTTTCGGGCATGTGTGATGTTCACATAACACCACTTTTTTATAACTGATATGGATAAAGGAAGGTTAGAGAATGACGAAATGTATGGACAACTTTTTTCTTAAATTATTCCTTCCATATGTTAAGGAGTTCATAGAAAAATTCAACTTTGATTTTTTTCTGACATGTGCGGTATTTACATGAGCCCCCTTTTTTATTCTAAATATAGACAGAAGATGTATAGCTGATCAACATTCCTAAAGACCATTTTTGTCATAACTGCTTAGTTCGCTTTCTATGATATTCTAAATATTTCTTAATAGCTTCAAAACTCCTTTTCAAGTATACTTCATTCCCGTCAAGTATACTTCATAGAAAAATTCAACTTAGTTTTTTTTCGGGCATGTGTGATGTTCACATAACACCATTTTTTTATAACTGATATGGATAAAGGAAGGTTAGAGAATGACGAAATGTATGGACAACTTTTTTCTTAAATTATTCCTTCCATATGTTAAGGAGTTCATAGAAAAATTCAACTTTGATTTTTTTCTGACATGTGCGGTATTTACATGAGCCCCCTTTTTTATTCTAAATATAGACAGAAGATGTATAGCTGATCAACATTCCTAAAGACCATTTTTGTCATAACTGCTTAGTTCGCTTTCTATGATATTCTAAATATTTCTTAATAGCTTCAAAACTCCTTTTCAAGTATACTTCATTCCCGTCAAGTATACTTCATAGAAAAATTCAACTTAGTTTTTTTTCGGGCATGTGTGATGTTCACATAACACCACTTTTTTATAACTGATATGGATAAAGGAAGGTTAGAGAATGACGAAATGTATGGACAACTTTTTTCTTAAATTATTCCTTCCATATGTTAAGGAGTTCATAGAAAAATTCAACTTTGATTTTTTTCTGACATGTGCGGTATTTACATGAGCCCCCTTTTTTATTCTAAATATAGACAGAAGATGTATAGCTGATCAACATTCCTAAAGACCATTTTTGTCATAACTGCTTAGTTCGCTTTCTATGATATTCTAAATATTTCTTAATAGCTTCAAAACTCCTTTTCAAGTATACTTCATTCCCGTCAAGTATATTTCATAGAAAAATTCAACTTAGTTTTTTTTCGGGCATGTGTGATGTTCACATAACACCATTTTTTTATAACTGATATGGATAAAGGAAGGTTAGAGAATGACGAAATGTATGGACAACTTTTTTCTTAAATTATTCCTTCCACATGTTAAGGAGTTCATAGAAAAATTCAACTTTGATTTTTTTCTGACATGTGCGGTATTTACATGAGCCCCCTTTTTTATTCTAAATATAGACAGAAGATGTATAGCTGATCAACATTCCTAAAGACCATTTTTGTCATAACTGCTTAGTTCGCTTTCTATGATATTCTAAATATTTCTTAATAGCTTCAAAACTCCTTTTCAAGTATACTTCATTCCCGTCAAGTATACTTCATAGAAAAATTCAACTTAGTTTTTTTTCGGGCATGTGTGATGTTCACATAACACCACTTTTTTATAACTGATATGGATAAAGGAAGGTTAGAGAATGACGAAATGTATGGACAACTTTTTTCTTAAATTATTCCTTCCATATGTTAAGGAGTTCATAGAAAAATTCAACTTTGATTTTTTTCTGACATGTGCGGTATTTACATGAGCCCCCTTTTTATTCTAAATATAGACAGAAGATGTATAGCTGATCAACATTCCTAAAGACCATTTTTGTCATAACTGCTTAGTTCGCTTTCTATGATATTCTAAATATTTCTTAATAGCTTCAAAACTCCTTTTCAAGTATACTTCATTCCCGTCAAGTATACTTCATAGAAAAATTCAACTTAGTTTTTTTTCGGGCATGTGTGATGTTCACATAACACCACTTTTTTATAACTGATATGGATAAAGGAAGGTTAGAGAATGACGAAATGTATGGACAACTTTTTTCTTAAATTATTCCTTCCATATGTTAAGGAGTTCATAGAAAAATTCAACTTTGATTTTTTTCTGACATGTGCGGTATTTACATGAGCCCCCTTTTTTATTCTAAATATAGACAGAAGATGTATAGCTGATCAACATTCCTAAAGACCATTTTTGTCATAACTGCTTAGTTCGCTTTCTATGATATTCGAAATATTTCTTAATAGCTTCAAAACTCCTTTTCAAGTATACTTCATTCCCGTCAAGTATACTTCATAGAAAAATTCAACTTAGTTTTTTTTCGGGCATGTGTGATGTTCACATAACACCACTTTTTTATAACTGATATGGATAAAGGAAGGTTAGAGAATGACGAAATGTATGGACAACTTTTTTCTTAAATTATTCCTTCCATATGTTAAGGAGTTCATAGAAAAATTCAACTTTGATTTTTTTCTGACATGTGCGGTATTTACATGAGCCCCCTTTTTTATTCTAAATATAGACAGAAGATGTATAGCTGATCAACATTCCTAAAGACCATTTTTGTCATAACTGCTTAGTTCGCTTTCTATGATATTCTAAATATTTCTTAATAGCTTCAAAACTCCTTTTCAAGTATACTTCATTCCCGTCAAGTATACTTCATAGAAAAATTCAACTTAGTTTTTTTTCGGGCATGTGTGATGTTCACATAACACCATTTTTTTATAACTGATATGGATAAAGGAAGGTTAGAGAATGACGAAATGTATGGACAACTTTTTTCTTAAATTATTCCTTCCATATGTTAAGGAGTTCATAGAAAAATTCAACTTTGATTTTTTTCTGACATGTGCGGTATTTACATGAGCCCCCTTTTTTATTCTAAATATAGACAGAAGATGTATAGCTGATCAACATTCCTAAAGACCATTTTTGTCATAACTGCTTAGTTCGCTTTCTATGATATTCTAAATATTTCTTAATAGCTTCAAAACTCCTTTTCAAGTATACTTCATTCCCGTCAAGTATACTTCATAGAAAAATTCAACTTAGTTTTTTTTCGGGCATGTGTGATGTTCACATAACACCACTTTTTTATAACTGATATGGATAAAGGAAGGTTAGAGAATGACGAAATGTATGGACAACTTTTTTCTTAAATTATTCCTTCCATATGTTAAGGAGTTCATAGAAAAATTCAACTTTGATTTTTTTCTGACATGTGCGGTATTTACATGAGCCCCCTTTTTTATTCTAAATATAGACAGAAGATGTATAGCTGATCAACATTCCTAAAGACCATTTTTGTCATAACTGCTTAGTTCGCTTTCTATGATATTCTAAATATTTCTTAATAGCTTCAAAACTCCTTTTCAAGTATACTTCATTCCCGTCAAGTATATTTCATAGAAAAATTCAACTTAGTTTTTTTTCGGGCATGTGTGATGTTCACATAACACCATTTTTTTATAACTGATATGGATAAAGGAAGGTTAGAGAATGACGAAATGTATGGACAACTTTTTTCTTAAATTATTCCTTCCACATGTTAAGGAGTTCATAGAAAAATTCAACTTTGATTTTTTTCTGACATGTGCGGTATTTACATGAGCCCCCTTTTTTATTCTAAATATAGACAGAAGATGTATAGCTGATCAACATTCCTAAAGACCATTTTTGTCATAACTGCTTAGTTCGCTTTCTATGATATTCTAAATATTTCTTAATAGCTTCAAAACTCCTTTTCAAGTATACTTCATTCCCGTCAAGTATACTTCATAGAAAAATTCAACTTAGTTTTTTTTCGGGCATGTGTGATGTTCACATAACACCACTTTTTTATAACTGATATGGATAAAGGAAGGTTAGAGAATGACGAAATGTATGGACAACTTTTTTCTTAAATTATTCCTTCCATATGTTAAGGAGTTCATAGAAAAATTCAACTTTGATTTTTTTCTGACATGTGCGGTATTTACATGAGCCCCCTTTTTATTCTAAATATAGACAGAAGATGTATAGCTGATCAACATTCCTAAAGACCATTTTTGTCATAACTGCTTAGTTCGCTTTCTATGATATTCTAAATATTTCTTAATAGCTTCAAAACTCCTTTTCAAGTATACTTCATTCCCGTCAAGTATACTTCATAGAAAAATTCAACTTAGTTTTTTTTCGGGCATGTGTGATGTTCACATAACACCACTTTTTTATAACTGATATGGATAAAGGAAGGTTAGAGAATGACGAAATGTATGGACAACTTTTTTCTTAAATTATTCCTTCCATATGTTAAGGAGTTCATAGAAAAATTCAACTTTGATTTTTTTCTGACATGTGCGGTATTTACATGAGCCCCCTTTTTTATTCTAAATATAGACAGAAGATGTATAGCTGATCAACATTCCTAAAGACCATTTTTGTCATAACTGCTTAGTTCGCTTTCTATGATATTCTAAATATTTCTTAATAGCTTCAAAACTCCTTTTCAAGTATACTTCATTCCCGTCAAGTATACTTCATAGAAAAATTCAACTTAGTTTTTTTTCGGGCATGTGTGATGTTCACATAACACCATTTTTTTATAACTGATATGGATAAAGGAAGGTTAGAGAATGACGAAATGTATGGACAACTTTTTTCTTAAATTATTCCTTCCATATGTTAAGGAGTTCATAGAAAAATTCAACTTTGATTTTTTTCTGACATGTGCGGTATTTACATGAGCCCCCTTTTTTATTCTAAATATAGACAGAAGATGTATAGCTGATCAACATTCCTAAAGACCATTTTTGTCATAACTGCTTAGTTCGCTTTCTATGATATTCTAAATATTTCTTAATAGCTTCAAAACTCCTTTTCAAGTATACTTCATTCCCGTCAAGTATACTTCATAGAAAAATTCAACTTAGTTTTTTTTCGGGCATGTGTGATGTTCACATAACACCACTTTTTTATAACTGATATGGATAAAGGAAGGTTAGAGAATGACGAAATGTATGGACAACTTTTTTCTTAAATTATTCCTTCCACATGTTAAGGAGTTCATAGAAAAATTCAACTTTGATTTTTTTCTGACATGTGCGGTATTTACATGAGCCCCCTTTTTTATTCTAAATATAGACAGAAGATGTATAGCTGATCAACATTCCTAAAGACCATTTTTGTCATAACTGCTTAGTTCGCTTTCTATGATATTCTAAATATTTCTTAATAAAAATAAAGCGTTCGTTACATTGTAAGTACGTAGTTCACCGATTGACCCGCCGCTCCCACGTTGGGCGCCAACACGCCGAATATCTATATTTGCATCCCTTCCCAACAAAAGGAAGATATGAGAAGAACTGATAAAGTCTACCCTATCCCCTCATGTAGGACGGGTTTTGCTCAACGTTTCTCAAGTATCTTAGGCCCATTCATGTACAATGAAATAAGTCAAACAGTTACTTTAAAGCCACTTACCAATACCATACCAATTTAAAAAAACTATAAAGAAAAGTATCAAAACTCGGTCATATCACGATATTGAATCCATAATAGAATCTATAAAGCAGATATAAATCATTAAAATTCGAATATTCATTGCGCAATAAATAAATGAAGTACTAAACACTACACAAATAAAATTATATATACACTAACTTATTTAGATAACAGTTCATCATATATATATATATATATATATATATATTGTTTTATATGCTCCTCGAACGTTTCCGAATAAATCAAAATATCGTCAATGAAATTTACAGTAAAATCCATTAGTTTGTTTTCTTATGATGCTGCTCAGTATCCTTTAGAAAATTGCCGGAGATGTTTTCAAGCCATATGGTAGACAAGTCCAGTTATAGTGGCCTTCCTGAGTGACAAACGCAGTTTTCTGCCTGTCTTCAATTTTCAGGGGAATGGACCAAAAAGCAGAATTAAAATCAAGTGTAGAAAAGTACTTACAGTTTCTCGTTTTTACCATCAAGTCCTCAATCAGTGGGAAAGGTTGTGATTGAGGCACTACAATCTTATTTAGGTCACGAAAATCTATGCATAATCTTGACTTTTTTCCTTCTTCTTTCTTGAATGCAAGTGTGACTGGAGCTGCAAAGGGACTATAAGACTCTTCAATCAATTTTCTTTCTAACAGTTTTGATATTTGTTGTTCGATTTCTTTTTTATCCTGTATAGTACACCTGTATGGCCTTTTACTACAATATTTATCCACTAACAGATCAATATGTGCTTCATATCCGGATACTGTTCCTATGTCGTATTTATCTTTTGCAAAAAGTGTTTTATGTTTGCATATTAATTTATCTATTTCCAATCTTTGTTGGTAGTCTAGATTATTTACCGTAATATTGAAATCCGTCTCCTTTACATGTTCATTAAAATTAACTTTATATTCATCAATTTGTGTGTTACTTGAACTCTGTTTGCCTATGTGGCTACCCGTTAAGCCGGGAATATTATTTGTTGTTTATTACGTGTTGTTTTCCTGTCTAGGAAGAACCTGCGTAATTTGTAGTTCCTCATTTTGAACTAGACGAAAATCTCGTATACAATCTAATCCGATCAAAAAGTCATCTTCAAAATTTTCTTCATCTACCACAAAAACATTTATATTTTTTTCAATACCAAAAATCTTGATTTTTAACTCAGTCATTCCTTTAGTTCTTTTTACACCATTAATCGTTTTTAAACCTGCACTTTTATTCACAATTTTTCCTTGACACTGTTTTATTGATAATAATTTTGCATTTATTACAGAAACTTCTGAGCCAGGATCATAAATTCCTGAAGTACTCAAAGTGCTGTTTATCAATAACTTAACTTTGATTAATGGTGGAGTAACTAGTTTTTTTGATCAAAGTCATTCAGTTCGACTTCTAATTTAGAATTATTGACATTCCTTGTCTGTTCCCTTCTTGTATTTTCATTATTTTTATTCTTGAACCAACATTCTGATTCCGGATGGTATCTGTTTCCTTTGTTCTCTTTTTCACAAATTCGACACGGCTTGTAGTTAATTTTTTTATCATTAATCCTGCTTTCATAGCTTCCTGTCTTCTTCTCATAATTTCTTTTACTAACTAAATGCTCTAAGCCTCTGATACTGTTAAACAAATCCTCAGATTCCTTAAGATTTTCTCTATTTATTTTATCAGCTATATAGTTTGGTAGCCCTGTAGCAATCAGGTCAATCAGAGTGGTATTGTCCATAGATACATTTAATTCTAGTAAAAGTTTTTGTTTTTTTAACGCATATTCAATCAAAGTGCCTTGTCGGTATTTATATAGAATTGCATATCTCACCGGTGACCAGCCTCTATCAGCATAAGTTTCACAAAAGCTATTTTTCCACGTTGACCACTCAGAATTAACTGAATGTTTTATAAGCATAGCACTGTACCAATCAAGGGAACCATCTTCCAAAAACAGCCGAAGAATCTCAATTTTTTTTGTATTTTTTTCTACTCCAACCCGTGCACACTCAGCTTCAAATGTTGACATCCACTGAGACACATTAGTAACTTTCTTACTACAAAATTTTTCGATAACAAACTTTTCTGAAATATTTTTCACATTTTGAGGGTTATCTATTTTCACTTCAGCAAAATTTTCTAAAATTCTTGTTAATGCAGCTTCTGAAATTCCTGCAGTAGATGTATCTATGTGGAGACTGGATCTCTTCTAGTAAATAGCCCTTAAAGTGCATGTTTCCATCTTCATCCATATATGCACTGCTTAATTCAGGTGTTAGTGAAATCCACACTTGTCTTTTTTCGTGTCTTCTTTGAAGTGTATTTTTAACTTTTTGGTAAATCTCTGTCTTCAAAATAGCGTCATGCTGCTTGGCATATTGATGCTTCTCTGGAATTATATAGGTTTTTCCGTTGGTATTTGTGATGGAAGTAATACACATGACATTGGTCTTTGTATCTTCACTGGCTTTTATCAAAAATTCAAACTTTAACTTATCCATTGTAGATTATAACCACAAGAATGTTGTTTTATAATTGTGTTCCTTCTTATATAGGGTTGTGGTGAAATAAAAATTGAAGTTGTTGTTCTGAAATAATAGAGTATTTATTAATAAATATTAACCTATATCAAACACAATTATGACCACTTAAACTACACTTATCAAAATGAACCCACCTGAAATAATAGAGAAACAACATTCAAAGTTACTACTTCACAAGTAAAAGTACTAATTTTATCAATATCTTTAAAATAAATCTCAATTCACAATCAAACTCTGTATGCGTTGTTCTCCATAATAAAATGTACCTAACCTCCAAACTGTCAGCTTCAACAGTGAGCGCGGCAAATTCAAAATATGTATAGGCGGTACATTTAAATAAGCATAGACAGAGTATGTACATATATCATACTTTGTTTACATATATATATATATATATATATATTATATATATATATATATATATATATATATATATATATAAATAGAAAGAAACTAAGTACCTACTACTGTTTTAAGATTTAACATTGTATAAATGTTTTGTAATCACTAGATGTTAAAAATATTATCTAATATCAACTAACAGTCAACAAAAAATATTGTCGTCGATTTTTACATATTCTTTTTACTTCGTACGAAACATAATTGACTATCCTTGTCGTCCTATCTTTTAACGCGCTGAGTGTGTGCGAGAGGGTCGCCGTCGGCCGAGATACAATCTTCGGATTAGTTCGGAAGGTGGTATGACTTTTTGCATGCACGCATTGCCAATGTTTACATTTCAAGTTTCAACCTAACCTTAAAACAAACTTTTGTTTTCGTGATTAAAATTAAATTACAGAAAATTGTAATCGATGTTACTACCGTAAACCTATGTATCGTGACCAAACAGTTAAAGTTGTGTGAATGTGGTTAATTTGTATTGCGATCCGGAGCCAACGCTGCACTTAAATCAAATTTTAAGCACTATGCTGTAGGTTTTATTGTCTGTTCATAATGTAGCGTACGACAACCGGTTTGATGGCAGTTAATGTGCAGCAAGATGTGCCATCGCGGTAACGCCGCGCGCGTGCCAAGTGGCCGCCAGCTCGCCGCACTTGCATTAGCGCATATAGCCCTCACATCCCACAGCGCAGCCTTTCTATTGCTTATGAAATGTTCCTACTTCTGTAGATGCACCCGCACAGGTTTTTAATATCAGGAAAGATCTTAACACTTATGCCTACCCTCTTTTTTATTAATACTTCAATCTAAAAATATGGTAATTTAAAATATTAAATATCTGCTCTGTGATTATTTACAATGATTAAGATTGTTAACAATTACAAGTCACAGTTTAAGGAATCAATAATTGATTTCATTTACTGAGTATTGTCAGGTTATTGCGCGCACTCCTGGTGTTATTAAAAGGGTTATAATATATCAGGTAGGTGCGGGAGGATTTTATAAATCTATCTCCCAAATCTACGGCGGTTCCTAACGTTGGTGTATGATGAATTCCAGGGTCATCGAAAGCCGCGTCTCCGCCCACACCCCGGGATTCGAGCCCGCAGACTTCGGGTACGAGACCAGCAGGGTGTTTCACAAATTCGTAACGTTTCCGCTCGAAAAAGAAACGCCAATCGTAGAACTCCTTGTAACTTCTATGATTGGTGGATGACTGTTATTGGTTAAAATAAGTCAGTTTTGACGTCTTTGATTGGCGTTTCGTTTCCGAGCGGAAACGTTCAGAATTTGTGAAACACCCTGCTGACGCCGCAGGGTGTTCCATGTTTCCTGCTCGGTGCTGACATCAGCTCGTGAACTTCCCCCAGCGCGTCGGGTTGGAGATCCGAGCGGTTCAGTGAGCCTGCTACGGACAAAGACATATTTCCAAAGTAAGATCTGTCCATTTTTATTTCGAGTCCCGAGTTGACGCTACCCTCATTTCGTTTTTGTTAATGAGATTCTGATCGTGACCTAGATTTGTTGTGTGTAGTTTTCCCTCGGTAGGGGCCCATACCGAGGTTTATTGCATGTTTGTAACATATTTCATTTTGAACTTTTAATCCGTGAGCATTGGCCAGCTCGTGGATTGGATGTTTGAGAAGGACAGGTTGTCTTGTTTGATTAACAAAAACTAACAAATTAACGGTACTTGGTTACGGTTACATACAGTGGGTTTTTTGAATAATTTTTGCCTTTGTCCTCAGAAAACGGTAATGATGGTGAAGGCACTGAATGTTTAGATCCAAGACCAGGGGCTTACGCGCACTCTTCGTGTGCTGTTGCGCGCCCACCTGGTGCGCTACTGCGCGAACTCCAGGTGCGCTGCTGCGCGCACTCTTCGTGTGCTGCTGCGCGCACTCCTGGTGCGCTGCTGCGCGCGCTCCTCGTATGCTGCTGCGCGCGCTCCTCGTATGCTGTTGCGCGCACTCCTGGTGCGCCACTGCGCGCACTCCTCGTGCACTGTTGCGCGCACTCCCCATGCGCTGTTGCGCGCACTCCTGGTGCGCTGCTACGCGCACTCCTCGTGCACTGTTGCGCGCACTCCCCGTGCACTGTTGCGCGCACTCCTGGTGCGCTGTTGCGCGCACTCCTGGTGCGCTGCTGCGCGCACTCCTGGTGCGCTGCTGCGCGCACTCCTGGTGCGCCACTGCAAGCACTCCTGGTGCGCCACTGCGCGCACTCCTGGTGCGCTGCTACGCGCACTCCTCGTGCACTATTGCGCGCACTCCCGGTGCGCTGCTGCGCGCACTCCTGGTGCGCTGCTGCGCGCACTCCTGGTGCGCTGCTGCGCACACTCCTCGTGTGCTGCTGCACGCACTCCTCGTGCGCTATTGCGCGCACTCCTGGTGTTATTAAAAGGGTTATATATCAGGTAGGTGCGGGAGGATTTTATAAATCTATCTCCCAAATCTACGGCGGTTCCTAACGTTGGTGTATGATGAATTCCAGGGTCATCGGAAGCCGCGTCTCCGCCCACACCCCGGGATTCGAGCCCGCAGACTTCGGGTACGAGACCAGACGCCGCAGGGTGTTCCATGTTTCCTGCTCGGTGCTGACGACATCAGCTCGTGAACTTCCCCCAGCGCGTCGGGTTGGAGATCCAAGCGGTTCAGTGAGCCTGCTACGGACAAAGACATATTTCCAAAGTAAGATCTGTCCATTTTTATTTCGAGTCCCGAGTTGACGCTATCCTCATTTCGTTTTTGTTAATGAGATTCTGATCGTGACCTTGATTTGTTGTGTGTAGTTTTCCCTCGGTAGGGGCCCATACCGAGGTTTATTGCATGTTTGTAACATATTCCATTTTGAACTTTTAATCCGTGAGCATTGGCCAGCTCGTGGATTGGATGTTTGAGAAGGACGAGTAGTCTTGTTTGATTAACAAGTCTTGTTTGATTAACAAAAACTAACAAATTAACGGTACTTGGTTTCGGTTACATACAGTGGGTTTTTTGAATAATTTTTGCCTTTGTCCTCAGAAAACGGTAATGATGGTGAAGGCACTGAATGTTTAGATCCAAGACCAGGGGCTTACGCGCACTCTTCGTGTGCTGTTGCGCGCCCGCCTGGTGCGCTACTGCGCGCACTCCAGGTGCGCTGCTGCGCGCACTCTTCGTGTGCTGCTGCGCGAACTCCTGGTGCGCTGCTGCGCAAGCTCCTCGTATGCTGCTGCGCGCGTTCCTCGTATGCTGCTGCGCGCGCTCCCTGTTGCGCGCACTCCTGGTGCGCTGCTGCGCGCACTCCTGGTGCGCTGCTGCGCGCACTCCTGGTGTGCTGCTGCGCGCACTCCTGGTGCGCTGCTGCGCGCACTCCTGGTGCGCTGCTGCGCACACTCCTCGTGTGCTGCTGCACGCTTTTCTCGTGCGCTATTGCGCGCACTCCTGGTGTTATTAAAAGGGTTATATATCAGGTAGGTGCGGGAGGATTTTATAAATCTATCTCCCAAATCTACGGCGGTTCTTAACGTTGGTGTATGATGAATTCCAGGGTCATCGAAAGCCGCGTCTCCGCCCACACCCCGGGATTCGAGCCCGCAGACTTCGGGTACGAGACCAGACGCTGCAGGGTGTTCCATGTTTCCTGCTCGGTGCTGACGACATCAGCTCGTGAACTTCCCCCAGCGCGTCGGGTTGGAGATCCGAGCGGTTCAGTGAGCCTGCTACGGACAAAGACATATCTCCAAAGTAAGATCTGTCCATTTTTATTTCGAGTCCTAAGTTGACGCTACCCTCATTTCGTTTTTGTTAATGAGATTCTGATCGTGACCTAGATTTGTTGTGTGTAGTTTTCCCTCGGTAGGGGCCCATACCGAGGTTTATTGCATGTTTGTAACATATTCCATTTTGAACTTTTAATCCGTGAGCATTGGCCAGCTCGTGGATTGGATGTTTGAGAAGGACGAGTTGTCTTGTTTGATTAACAAAAACTAACAAATTAACGGTAGGTACTTGGTTACGGTTACATACAGTGGGTTTTTTGAATAATTTTTGCCTTTGTCCTCAGAAAACGGTAATGATGGTGAAGGCACTGAATGTTTAGATCCAAAACCAGGGGCTTACGCGCACTCTTCGTGTGCTGTTGCGCGCCCGCCTGGTGCGCTTCTGCGCGCACTCCAGGTGCGCTGCTGCGCGCACTCTTCGTGTGCTGCTGCGCGCACTCCTGGTGCGCTGCTGCGCGCGCTCCTCGTATGCTGCTGCGCGCGCTCCTCGTATGCTGTTGCGCGCACTCCTGGTGCGCTGCTACGCGCACTCTCCGTGCGCTTTTGCGCGCACTTCTGGTGCGCTGCTGCGCGCACTCCTGGTGCGCTGCTGCGCGCACTCCTGGTGTGCTGCTGCGCGCACTCCTCGTGTGCTGCTGCACGCACTCCTCGTGCGCTATTGCGCGCACTCCTGGTGTTATTAAAAGGGTTATATATCAGGTAGGTGCGGGAGGATTTTATAAATCTATCTCCCAAATCTACGGCGGTTCCTAACGTTGGTGTATGATGAATTCCAGGGTCATCGAAAGCCGCGTCTCCGCCCACACCCCGGGATTCGAGCCCGCAGACTTCGGGTACGAGACCAGACGCCGCAGGGTGTTCCATGTTTCCTGCTCGGTGCTGACGACATCAGCTCGTGAACTTCCCCCAGCGCGTCGGGTTGGAGATCCGAGCGGTTCAGTGAGCCTGCTACGGACAAAGACATATCTCTAAAGTAAGATCTGTCCATTTTTATTTCGAGTCCCGAGACGCTACCCTCATTTCGTTTTTGTTAATGAGATTCTGATCGTGACCTAGATTTGTTGTGTGTAGTTTTCCCTCGGTAGGGGCCCATACCGAGGTTTATTGCATGTTTGTAACATATTTCATTTTGAACTTTTAATCCGTGAGCATTGGCCAGCTCGTGGATTGGATGTTTGAGAAGGACGAGTTGTCTTGTTTGATTAACAAAAACTAACAAATTAACGGTAGGTACTTGGTTACGGTTACATACAGTGGGTTTTTTGAATAATTTTTGCCTTTGTCCTCAGAAAACGGTAATGATGGTGAAGGCACTGAATGTTTAGATCCAAAACCAGGGGGCTTACGCGCACTCTTCGTGTGCTGTTGCGCGCCCGCCTGGTGCGCTACTGCGCGCACTCCAGGTGCGCTGCTGCGCGCACTCTTCGTGTGCTGCTGCGCGCACTCCTGGTGCGCTGCTGCGCGCGCTCCTCGTATGCTGCTGCGCGCGCTCCTCGTATGCTGTTGCGCGCACTCCTGGTGCGCTGCTGCGCGCACTCCTGGTGCGCCGCTGCGCGCACTCCTGGTGTGCCACTGCGCGCACTCCTGGTGCGCTGCTACGCGCACTCCTCGTGCACTGTTGCGCGAACTCCCCGTGCGCTGTTGCGCGCACTCCTGGTGCGCTGCTGCGCGCACTCCTGGTGCGCTGCTGCGCGCACTCCTGGTGCGCTGCTGCGCGCACTCCTCGTGTGCTGCTGCACGCACTCCTGGTGTTATTAAAAGGGTTATATATCAGGTAGGTGCGAGAGGATTTAATAAATCTATCTCCCAAATCTACGGCGGTTCCTAACAATGGTGTATGATGAATTCCAGGGTCATCGAAAGCCGCGTCTCCGCCCACACCCCGGGATTCGAGCCCGCAGACTTCGGGTACGAGACCAGACGCCGCAGGGTGTTCCATGTTTCCTGCTCGGTGCTGACGACATCAGCTCGTGAACTTCCCCCAGCGCGTCGGGTTGGAGATCTTAGCGGTTCAGTGAGCCTGCTACGGACAAAGACATATTTCCAAAGTAAGATCTGTCCATTTTTATTTTGAGTCCCGAGTTGACGCTATCCTCATTTCGTTTTTGTTAATGAGATTCTGATCGTGACCTTGATTTGTTGTGTGTAGTTTTCCCTCGGTAGGGGCCCATACCGAGGTTTATTGCATGTTTGTAACATATTCCATTTTGAACTTTTAATCCGTGAGCATTGGCCAGCTCGTGGATTGGATGTTTGAGAAGGACAGGTTGTCTTGTTTGATTAACAAAAACTAACAAATTAACGGTACTTGGTTACGGTTACATACAGTGGGTTTTTTGAATATTTTTTGCCTTTGTCCTCAGAAAACGGTAATGATGGTGAAGGCACTGAATGTTTAGATCCAAGACCAGGGGCTTACGCGCACTCTTCGTGTGCTGTTGCGCGCCCGCCTGGTGCGCTACTGCGCGCACTCCAGGTGCGCTGCTGCGCGCACTCTTCGTGTGCTGCTGCGCGAACTCCTGGTGCGCTGCTGCGCAAGCTCCTCGTATGCTGCTGCGCGCCTTCCTCGTATGCTGCTGCGCGCGCTCCTCGTATGCTGTTGCGCGCACTCCTGGTGCGCTGCTGCGCGCACTCCTGGTGCGCTGCTGCGCGCACTCCTGGTGCGCTGCTGCGCGCACTCCTGGTGCGCTGCTGTGCGCACTCCTGGTGCGCTGCTGCGCACACTCCTCGTTTGCTGCTGCACGCTTTTCTCGTGCGCTATTGCGCGCACTCCTGGTGTTATTAAAAGGGTTATATATCAGGTAGGTGCGGGAGGATTTTATAAATCTATCTCCCAAATCTACGGCGGTTCTTAACGTTGGTGTATGATGAATTCCAGGGTCATCGAAAGCCGCGTCTCCGCCCACACCCCGGGATTCGAGCCCGCAGACTTCGGGTACGAGACCAGACGCCGCAGGGTGTTCCATGTTTCCTGCTCGGTGCTGACGACATCAGCTCGTGAACTTCCCCCAGCGCGTCCGGTTGGAGATCTTAGCGGTTCAGTGAGCCTGCTACGGACAAAGACATATTTCCAAAGTAAGATCTGTCCATTTTTATTTTGAGTCCCGAGTTGACGCTATCCTCATTTCGTTTTTGTTAATGAGATTCTGATCGTGACCTTGATTTGTTGTGTGTAGTTTTCCCTCGGTAGGGGCCCATACCGAGGTTTATTGCATGTTTGTAACATATTCCATTTTGAACTTTTAATCCGTGAGCATTGGCCAGCTCGTGGATTGGATGTTTGAGAAGGACAGGTTGTCTTGTTTGATTAACAAAAACTAACAAATTAACGGTACTTGGTTACGGTTACATACAGTGGGTTTTTTGAATATTTTTTGCCTTTGTCCTCAGAAAACGGTAATGATGGTGAAGGCACTGAATGTTTAGATCCAAGACCAGGGGCTTACGCGCACTCTTCGTGTGCTGTTGCGCGCCCGCCTGGTGCGCTACTGCGCGCACTCCAGGTGCGCTGCTGCGCGCACTCTTCGTGTGCTGCTGCGCGAACTCCTGGTGCGCTGCTGCGCAAGCTCCTCGTATGCTGCTGCGCGCCTTCCTCGTATGCTGCTGCGCGCGCTCCTCGTATGCTGTTGCGCGCACTCCTGGTGCGCTGCTGCGCGCACTCCTGGTGCGCTGCTGCGCGCACTCCTGGTGCGCTGCTGCGCGCACTCCTGGTGCGCTGCTGCGCGCACTCCTGGTGCGCTGCTGCGCACACTCCTCGTTTGCTGCTGCACGCTTTTCTCGTGCGCTATTGCGCGCACTCCTGGTGTTATTAAAAGGGTTATATATCAGGTAGGTGCGGGAGGATTTTATAAATCTATCTCCCAAATCTACGGCGGTTCTTAACGTTGGTGTATGATGAATTCCAGGGTCATCGAAAGCCGCGTCTCCGCCCACACCCCGGGATTCGAGCCCGCAGACTTCGGGTACGAGACCAGACGCTGCAGGGTGTTCCATGTTTCCTGCTCGGTGCTGACGACATCAGCTCGTGAACTTCCCCCAGCGCGTCGGGTTGGAGATCCGAGCGGTTCAGTGAGCCTGCTACGGACAAAGACATATCTCCAAAGTAAGATCTGTCCATTTTTATTTCGAGTCCCAAGTTGACGCTACCCTCATTTCGTTTTTGTTAATGAGATTCTGATCGTGACCTAGATTTGTTGTGTGTAGTTTTCCCTCGGTAGGGGCCCATACCGAGGTTTATTGCATGTTTGTAACATATTCCATTTTGAACTTTTAATCCGTGAGCATTGGCCAGCTCGTGGATTGGATGTTTGAGAAGGACGAGTAGGTAGTCTTGTTTGATTAACAAAAACTAACAAATTAACGGTACTTGGTTACGGTTACATACAGTGGGTTTTTTTGAATAATTTTTGCCTTTGTCCTCAGAAAACGGTAATGATGGTGAAGGCACTGAATGTTTAGATCCAAAACCAGGGGCTTACGCGCACTCTTCGTGTGCTGTTGCGCGCCCGCCTGGTGCGCTACTGCGCGCACTCCAGGTGCGCTGCTGCGCGCACTCTTCGTGTGCTGCTGCGCGCACTCCTGGTGCGCTGCTGCGCGCGCTCCTCGTATGCTGTTGCGCGCACTCCTGGTGCGCTGCTACGCGCTTTCTCCGTGCGCTTTTGCGCGCACTTCTGGTGCGCTGCTGCGCGCACTCCTGGTGCGCTGCTGCGCGCACTCCTGGTGTGCTGCTGCGCGCACTCCTCGTGTGCTGCTGCACGCACTCCTCGTGCGCTATTGCGCGCACTCCTGGTGTTATTAAAAGGGTTATATATCAGGTAGGTGCGGGAGGATTTTATAAATCTATCTCCCAAATCTACGGCGGTTCCTAACGTTGGTGTATGATGAATTCCAGGGTCATCGAAAGCCGCGTCTCCGCCCACACCCCGGGATTCGAGCTCGCAGACTTCGGGTACGAGACCAGACGCCGCAGGGTGTTCCATGTTTCCTGCTCGGTGCTGACGACATCAGCTCGTGAACTTCCCCCAGCGCGTCGGGTTGGAGATCCGAGCGGTTCAGTGAGCCTGCTACGGACAAAGACATATCTCCAAAGTAAGATCTGTCCATTTTTATTTCGAGTCCCGAGACGCTACCCTCATTTCGTTTTTGTTAATGAGATTCTGATCGTGACCTAGATTTGTTGTGTGTAGTTTTCCCTCGGTAGGGGCCCATACCGAGGTTTATTGCATGTTTGTAGAGTAATTCGCTTTAAGCGGTTCTAATTGTGAGAATAAATAAATAAATAAATAAATTGTAACATATTTCATTTTGAACTTTTAATCCGTGAGCATTGGCCAGCTCGTGGATTGGATGTTTGAGAAGGACGAGTTGTTTTGTTTGATAAACAAAAACTAACAAATTAACGGTAGGTACTTGGTTACGGTTACATACAGTGGGTTTTTTGAATAATTTTTGCCTTTGTCCTCAGAAAACGGTAATGATGGTGAAGGCACTGAATGTTTAGATCCAAAACCAGGGGCTTACGCGCACTCTTCGTGTGCTGTTGCGCGCCCGCCTGGTGCGCTACTGCGCGCACTCCAGGTGCGCTGCTGCGCGCACTCCTGGTGTGCTGCTGCGCGCACTCCTGGTGCGCTGCTGCGCGCACTCCTGGTGCGCTGCTGCGCACACTCCTCGTGTGCTGCTGCACGCTTTTCTCGTGCGCTATTGCGCGCACTCCTGGTGTTATTAAAAGGGTTATATATCAGGTAGGTGCGGGAGGATTTTATAAATCTATCTCCCAAATCTACGGCGGTTCCTAACGTTGGTGTATGATGAATTCCAGGGTCATCGAAAGCCGCGTCTCCGCCCACACCCCGGGATTCGAGCCCGCAGACTTCGGGTACGAGACCAGACGCCGCAGGGTGTTCCATGTTTCCTGCTCGGTGCTGACGACATCAGCTCGTGAACTTCCCCCAGCGCGTCGGGTTGGAGATCCGAGCGGTTCAGTGAGCCTGCTACGGACAAAGACATATCTCCAAAGTAAGATCTGTCCATTTTTATTTCGAGTCCCGAGACGCTACCCTCATTTCGTTTTTGTTAATGAGATTCTGATCGTGACCTAGATTTGTTGTGTGTAGTTTTCCCTCGGTAGGGGCCCATACCGAGGTTTATTGCATGTTTGTAACATATTTCATTTTGAACTTTTAATCCGTGAGCATTGGCCAGCTCGTGGATTGGATGTTTGAGAAGGACGAGTTGTTTTGTTTGATAAACAAAAACTAACAAATTAACGGTAGGTACTTGGTTACGGTTACATACAGTGGGTTTTTTGAATAATTTTTGCCTTTGTCCTCAGAAAACGGTAATGATGGTGAAGGCACTGAATGTTTAGATCCAAAACCAGGGGCTTACGCGCACTCTTCGTGTGCTGTTGCGCGCCCGCCTGGTGCGCTACTGCGCGCACTCCAGGTGCGCTGCTGCGCGCACTCTTCGTGTGCTGCTGCGCGCACTCCTGGTGCGCTGCTGCGCGCGCTCCTCGTATGCTGCTGCGCGCGCTCCTCGTATGCTGTTGCGCGCACTCCTGGTGCGCTGCTGCGCGCACTCCTGGTGCGCCGCTGCGCGCACTCCTGGTGTTGCTGATTTTATAAATCTATCTCCCAAATCTACGGCGGTTCCTAACGTTGGTGTATGATGAATTCCAGGGTCATCGAAAGCCGCGTCTCCGCCCACACCCCGGGATTCGAGCCCGCAGACTTCGGGTACGAGACCAGACGCCGCAGGGTGTTCCATGTTTCCTGCTCGGTGCTGACGACATCAGCTCGTGAACTTCCCCCAGCGCGTCGGGTTGGAGATCCGAGCGGTTCAGTGAGCCTGCTACGGACAAAGACATATCTCCAAAGTAAGATCTGTCCATTTTTATTTCGAGTCCCGAGACGCTACCCTCATTTCGTTTTTGTTAATGAGATTCTGATCGTGACCTAGATTTGTTGTGTGTAGTTTTCCCTCGGTAGGGGCCCATACCGAGGTTTATTGCATGTTTGTAACATATTCCATTTTGAACTTTTAATCCGTGAGCATTGGCCAGCTCGTGGATTGGATGTTTGAGAAGGACGAGTTGTCTTGTTTGATTAACAAAAACTAACAAATTAACGGTAGGTACTTGGTTACGGTTACATACAGTGGGTTTTTTGAATAATTTTTGCCTTTGTCCTCAGAAAACGGTAATGATGGTGAAGGCACTGAATGTTTAGATCCAAAACCAGGGGCTTACGCGCACTCTTCGTGTGCTGTTGCGCGCCCGCCTGGTGCGCTACTGCGCGCACTCCTGGTGCGCTGCTGCGCGCACTCCTGGTGCGCTGCTGCGCGCACTCCTGGTGCGCTGCTGCGCGCACTCCTCGTGTGCTGCTGCACGCACTCCTGGTGTTATTAAAAGGGTTATATATCAGGTAGGTGCGAGAGGATTTAATAAATCTATCTCCCAAATCTACGGCGGTTCCTAACAATGGTGTATGGTGAATTCCAGGGTCATCGAAAGCCGCGTCTCCGCCCACACCCCGGGATTCGAGCCCGCAGACTTCGGGTACGAGACCAGACGCCGCAGGGTGTTCCATGTTTCCTGCTCGGTGCTGACGACATCAGCTCGTGAACTTCCCCCAGCGCGTCGGGTTGGAGATCTTAGCGGTTCAGTGAGCCTGCTACGGACAAAGACATATTTCCAAAGTAAGATCTGTCCATTTTTATTTCGATTCCCGAGTTGACGCTATCCTTATTTCGTTTTTGTTAATGAGATTCTGATCGTGACCTTGATTTGTTGTGTGTAGTTTTCCCTCGGTAGGGGCCCATACCGAGGTTTATTGCATGTTTGTAACATATTCCATTTTGAACTTTTAATCCGTGAGCATTGGCCAGGTCGTGGATTGGATGTTTGAGAAGGACGAGTAGTCTTGTTTGATTAACAAGTCTTGTTTGATTAACAAAAACTAACAAATTAACGGTACTTGGTTTCGGTTACATACAGTGGGTTTTTTGAATAATTTTTGCCTTTGTCCTCAGAAAACGGTAATGATGGTGAAGGCACTGAATGTTTAGATCCAAGACCAGGGGCTTACGCGCACTCTTCGTGTGCTGTTGCGCGCCCGCCTGGTGCGCTACTGCGCGCACTCCAGGTGCGCTGCTGCGCGCACTCTTCGTGTGCTGCTGCGCGAACTCCTGGTGCGCTGCTGCGCAAGCTCCTCGTATACTGCTGCGCGCGTTCCTCGTATGCTGCTGCGCGCGCTCCTCGTATGCTGTTGCGCGCACTCCTGGTGCGCTGCTGCGCGCACTCCTGGTGCGCTGCTGCGCGCACTCCTGGTGTGCTGCTGCGCGCACTCCTGGTGCGCTGCTGCGCGCACTCCTGGTGCGCTGCTGCGCACACTCCTCGTGTGCTGCTGCACGCTTTTCTCGTGCGCTATTGCGCGCACTCCTGGTGTTATTAAAAGGGTTATATATCAGGTAGGTGCGGGAGGATTTTATAAATCTATCTCCCAAATCTACGGCGGTTCTTAACGTTGGTGTATGATGAATTCCAGGGTCATCGAAAGCCGCGTCTCCGCCCACACCCCGGGATTCGAGCCCGCAGACTTCGGGTACGAGACCAGACGCTGCAGGGTGTTCCATGTTTCCTGCTCGGTGCTGACGACATCAGCTCGTGAACTTCCCCCAGCGCGTCGGGTTGGAGATCCGAGCGGTTCAGTGAGCCTGCTACGGACAAAGACATATCTCCAAAGTAAGATCTGTCCATTTTTATTTCGAGTCCTAAGTTGACGCTACCCTCATTTCGTTTTTGTTAATGAGATTCTGATCGTGACCTAGATTTGTTGTGTGTAGTTTTCCCTCGGTAGGGGCCCATACCGAGGTTTATTGCATGTTTGTAACATATTCCATTTTGAACTTTTAATCCGTGAGCATTGGCCAGCTCGTGGATTGGATGTTTGAGAAGGACGAGTAGTCTTGTTTGATTGACAAAAACTAACAAATTAACGGTACTTGGTTACGGTTACATACAGTGGGTTTTTTGAATAATTTTTGCCTTTGTCCTCAGAAAACGGTAATGATGGTGAAGGCACTGAATGTTTAGATCCAAGACCAGGGGCTTACGCGCACTCTTCGTGTGCTGTTGCGCGCACTCCAGGTGCGCTGCTGCGCGCACTCTTCGTGTGCTGCTGCGCGCACTCCTAGTGCGCTGCTGCGCGCGCTCCTCGTATGCTGTTGCGCGCACTTCTGGTGCGCTGCTGCGCGCACTCCTGGTGCGCTGCTGCGCGCACTCCTGGTGCGCTGCTGCGCGCACTCCTGGTGTGCTGCTGCGCGCACTCCTCGTGTGCTGCTGCACGCACTCCTCGTGCGCTATTGCGCGCACTCCTGGTGTTATTAAAAGGGTTATATATCAGGTAGGTGCGGGAGGATTTTATAAATCTATCTCCCAAATCTACGGCGGTTCCTAACGTTGGTGTATGATGAATTCCAGGGTCATCGAAAGCCGCGTCTCCGCCCACACCCCGGGATTCGAGCCCGCAGACTTCGGGTACGAGACCAGACGCCGCAGGGTGTTCCATGTTTCCTGCTCGGTGCTGACGACATCAGCTCGTGAACTTCCCCCAGCGCGTCGGGTTGGAGATCCGAGCGGTTCAGTGAGCCTGCTACGGACAAAGACATATTTCCAAAGTAAGATCTGTCCATTTTTATTTCGAGTCCCGAGTTGACGCTACCCTCATTTCGTTTTTGTTAATGAGATTCTGATCGTGACCTAGATTTGTTGTGTGTAGTTTTCCCTCGGTAGGGGGCCATACCGAGGTTTATTGCATGTTTGTAACATATTCCATTTTGAACTTTTAGTCCGTGAGCATTGGCCAGCTCGTGGATTGGATGTTTGAGAAGGACGAGTAGTCTTGTTTGATTAACAAAAACTAACAAATTAACGGTACTTGGTTACGGTTACATACAATTGGTTTTTTGAATAATTTTTGCTTTTGTCCTCAGAAAACGGTAATGATGGTGAAGGCACTGAATGTTTAGATCCAAAACCAGGGGCTTACGCGCACTCTTCGTGTGCTGTTGCGCGCCCGCCTGGTGCGCTACTGCGCGCACTCCAGGTGCGCTGCTGCGCGCACTCTTCGTGTGCTGCTGCGCGCGCTCCTGGTGCGCTGCTGCGCGCGCTCCTCGTATGCTGCTGCGCGCGCTCCTCGTATGCTGCTGCGCGCGCTCCTCGTATGCTGTTGCGCGCACTCCTGGTGCGCTGCTGCGCGCACTCCTGGTGCGCCGCTGCGCGCACTCCTGGTGTGCCACTGCGCGCACTCCTGGTGCGCTGCTACGCGCACTCCTCGTGCACTGTTGCGCGAACTCCCCGTGCGCTGTTGCGTGCACTCCTGGTGCGCTGCTGCGCGCACTCCTGGTGTGCTGCTGCGCGCACTCCTGGTGTGCTGCTGCGCGCACTCCTGGTGCGCTGCTGCGCACACTCCTCGTGTGCTGCTGCACGCACTCCTCGTGCGCTATTGCACGCACTCCTGGTGTTATTAAAAGGGTTATATATCAGGTAGGTGCGGGAGGATTTTATAAATCTATCTCCCAAATCTACGGCGGTTCCTAACGTTGGTGTATGATGAATTCCAGGGTCATCGAAAGCCGCGTCTCCGCCCACACCCCGGGATTCGAGCCCGCAGACTTCGGGTACGAGACCAGACGCCGCAGGGTGTTCCATGTTTCCTGCTCGGTGCTGACGACATCAGCTCGTGAACTTCCCCCAGCGCGTCGGGTTGGAGATCCGAGCGGTTCAGTGAGCCTGCTACGGACAAAGACATATTTCCAAAGTAAGATCTGTCCATTTTTATTTCGAGTCCCGAGTTGACGCTACCTTCATTTCGTTTTTGTTAATGAGATTCTGATCGTGACCTAGATTTGTTGTGTGTAGTTTTCCCTCGGTAAGGGGCCATACCGAGGTTTATTGCATGTTTGTAACATATTCCATTTTGAACTTTTAGTCCGTGAGCATTGGCCAGCTCGTGGATTGGATGTTTGAGAAGGACGAGTAGTCTTGTTTGATTAACAAAAACTAACAAATTAACGGTACTTGGTTACGGTTACATACAATGGGTTTTTTGAATAATTTTTGCTTTTGTCCTCAGAAAACGGTAATGATGGTGAAGGCACTGAATGTTTAGATCCAAGACCAGGGGCTTACGCGCACTCTTCGTGTGCTGTTGCGCGCCCGCCTGGTGCGCTACTGCGCGCACTCCTGGTGCGCTGCTGCGCGCGCTCCTCGTATGCTGCTGCGCGCGCTCCTCGTATGCTGCTGCGCGCACTCTTCGTGTGCTGCTGCGCGCACTCTTCGTGTGCTGCTGCGCGCACTCCTGGTGTGCCACTGCGCGCACTCCTGGTGCGCTGCTACGCGCACTCCTCGTGCACTGTTGCGCGAACTCCCCGTGCGCTGTTGCAAGCACTCCTGGTGCGCTGCTGCGCGCACTCCTGGTGCGCTGCTGCGCGCACTCCTGGTGCGCTGCTGCGCGCACTCCTCGTGTGCTGCTGCACGCACTCCTGGTGTGCTGCTGCGCGCACTCCTGGTGCGCTGCTGCGCGCACTCCTGGTGCGCTGCTGCGCGCACTCCTCGTGTGCTGCTGCACGCACTCCTGGTGCGCTGCTGCGCGCACTCCTGGTGCGCTGCTGCGCGCACTCCTGGTGCGCTGCTGCGCGCACTCCTGGTGCGCTACTGCGCGCACTCCAGGTGCGCTGCTGCGCGCACTCTTCGTGCGCTGCTGCGCGAACTCTTCGTGTGCTGCTGCGCGAACTCCTGGTGCGCTGCTGCGCAAGCTCCTCGTATGCTGCTGCGCGCGTTCCTCGTATGCTGCTGCGCGCGCTCCTCGTATGCTGTTGCGCGCACTCCTGGTGCGCTGCTGCGCGCACTCCTGGTGCGCTGCTGCGCGCACTCCTGGTGTGCTGCTGCGCGCACTCCTGGAGCGCTGCTGCGCGCACTCCTGGTGCGCTGCTGCGAACACTCCTCGTGTGCTGCTGCACGCTTTTCTCGTGCGCTATTGCGCGCACTCCTGGTGTTATTAAAAGGGTTATATATCAGGTAGGTGCGGGAGGATTTTATAAATCTATCTCCCAAATCTACGGCGGTTCCTAACGTTGGTGTATGATGAATTCCAGGGTCATCGAAAGCCGCGTCTCCGCCCACACCCCGGGATTCGAGCCCGCAGACTTCGGGTACGAGACCAGACGCCGCAGGGTGTTCCATGTTTCCTGCTCGGTGCTGACGACATCAGCTCGTGAACTTCCCCCAGCGCGTCGGGTTGGAGATCCGAGCGGTTCAGTGAGCCTGCTACGGACAAAGACATATTTCCAAAGTAAGATCTGTCCATTTTTATTTCGAGTCCCGAGTTGACGCTACCCTCATTTCGTTTTTGTTAATGAGATTCTGATCATGACCTAGATTTGTTGTGTGTAGTTTTCCCTCGGTAGGGGGCCATACCGAGGTTTATTGCATGTTTGTAACATATTCCATTTTGAACTTTTAGTCCGTGAGCATTGGCCAGCTCGTGGATTGGATGTTTGAGAAGGACGAGTAGTCTTGTTTGATTAACAAAAACTAACAAATTAACGGTACTTGGTTACGGTTACATACAATTGGTTTTTTGAATAATTTTTGCTTTTGTCCTCAGAAAACGGTAATGATGGTGAAGGCACTGAATGTTTAGATCCAAAACCAGGGGCTTACGCGCACTCTTCGTGTGCTGTTGCGCGCCCGCCTGGTGCGCTACTGCGCGCACTCCAGGTGCGCTGCTGCGCGCACTCTTCGTGTGCTGCTGCGCGCGCTCCTGGTGCGCTGCTGCGCGCGCTCCTCGTATGCTGCTGCGCGCGCTCCTCGTATGCTGCTGCGCGCGCTCCTCGTATGCTGCTGCGCGCGCTCCTCGTATGCTGTTGCGCGCACTCCTGGTGCGCTGCTGCGCGCACTCCTGGTGCGCCGCTGCGCGCACTCCTGGTGTGCCACTGCGCGCACTCCTGGTGCGCTGCTACGCGCACTCCTCGTGCACTGTTGCGCGAACTCCCCGTGCGCTGTTGCGTGCACTCCTGGTGCGCTGCTGCGCGCACTCCTGGTGTGCTGCTGCGCGCACTCCTGGTGTGCTGCTGCGCGCACTCCTGGTGCGCTGCTGCGCACACTCCTCGTGTGCTGCTGCACGCACTCCTCGTGCGCTATTGCACGCACTCCTGGTGTTATTAAAAGGGTTATATATCAGGTAGGTGCGGGAGGATTTTATAAATCTATCTCCCAAATCTACGGCGGTTCCTAACGTTGGTGTATGATGAATTCCAGGGTCATCGAAAGCCGCGTCTCCGCCCACACCCCGGAATTCGAGCCCGCAGACTTCGGGTACGAGACCAGACGCCGCAGGGTGTTCCATGTTTCCTGCTCGGTGCTGACGACATCAGCTCGTGAACTTCCCCCAGCGCGTCGGGTTGGAGATCCGAGCGGTTCAGTGAGCCTGCTACGGACAAAGACATATTTCCAAAGTAAGATCTGTCCATTTTTATTTCGAGTCCCGAGTTGACGCTACCTTCATTTCGTTTTTGTTAATGAGATTCTGATCGTGACCTAGATTTGTTGTGTGTAGTTTTCCCTCGGTAAGGGGCCATACCGAGGTTTATTGCATGTTTGTAACATATTCCATTTTGAACTTTTAGTCCGTGAGCATTGGCCAGCTCGTGGATTGGATGTTTGAGAAGGACGAGTAGTCTTGTTTGATTAACAAAAACTAACAAATTAACGGTACTTGGTTACGGTTACATACAATGGGTTTTTTGAATAATTTTTGCTTTTGTCCTCAGAAAACGGTAATGATGGTGAAGGCACTGAATGTTTAGATCCAAGACCAGGGGCTTACGCGCACTCTTCGTGTGCTGTTGCGCGCCCGCCTGGTGCGCTACTGCGCGCACTCCAGGTGCGCTGCTGCGCGCACTCTTCGTGTGCTGCTGCGCGCACTCTTCGTGTGCTGCTGCGCGCACTCCTGGTGCGCTGCTGCGCGCGCTCCTCGTATGCTGCTGCGCGCGCTCCTCGTATGCTGTTGCGCGCACTCCTGGTGCGCTGCTGCGCGCACTCCTGGTGCGCCGCTGCGCGCACTCCTGGTGTGCCACTGCGCGCACTCCTGGTGCGCTGCTACGCGCACTCCTCGTGCACTGTTGCGCGAACTCCCCGTGCGCTGTTGCAAGCACTCCTGGTGCGCTGCTGTGCGCACTCCTGGTGCGCTGCTGCGCGCACTCCTGGTGCGCTGCTGCGCGCACTCCTCGTGTGCTGCTGCACGCACTCCTGGTGTGCTGCTGCGCGCACTCCTGGTGCGCTGCTGCGCGCACTCCTGGTGCGCTGCTGCGCACACTCCTCGTGTGCTGCTGCACGCACTCCTGGTGTGCTGCTGCGCGCACTCCTGGTGCGCTGCTGCGCGCGCTCCTCGTATGCTGCTGCGCGCGCTCCTCGTATGCTGTTGCGCGCACTCCTGGTGCGCTGCTGCGCGCACTCCTGGTGCGCCGCTGCGCGCACTCCTGGTGTGCCACTGCGCGCACTCCTGGTGCGCTGCTACGCGCACTCCTCGTGCACTGTTGCGCGAACTCCCCGTGCGCTGTTGCAAGCACTCCTGGTGCGCTGCTGCGCGCACTCCTGGTGCGCTGCTGCGCGCACTCCTGGTGCGCTGCTGCGCGCACTCCTCGTGTGCTGCTGCACGCACTCCTGGTGTGCTGCTGCGCGCACTCCTGGTGCGCTGCTGCGCGCACTCCTGGTGCGCTGCTGCGCGCACTCCTCGTGTGCTGCTGCACGCACTCCTGGTGTGCTGCTGCGCGCACTCCTGGTGCGCTGCTGAGCGCACTCCTGGTGCGCTGCTGCGCGCACTCCTGGTGCGCTACTGCGCGCACTCCAGGTGCGCTGCTGCGCGCACTCTTCGTGTGCTGCTGCGCGAACTCCTGGTGCGCTGCTGCGCAAGCTCCTCGTATGCTGCTGCGCGCGTTCCTCGTATGCTGCTGCGCGCGCTCCTCGTATGCTGTTGCGCGCACTCCTGGTGCGCTGCTGCGCGCACTCCTGGTGCGCTGCTGCGCGCACTCCTGGTGCGCTGCTGCGCGCACTCCTGGTGCGCTGCTGCGCGCACTCCTGGTGCGCTGCTGCGCACACTCCTCGTGTGCTGCTGCACGCTTTTCTCGTGCGCTATTGCGCGCACTCCTGGTGTTATTAAAAGGGTTATATATCAGGTAGGTGCGGGAGGATTTTATAAATCTATCTCCCAAATCTACGGCGGTTCCTAACGTTGGTGTATGATGAATTCCAGGGTCATCGAAAGCCGCGTCTCCGCCCACACCCCGGGATTCGAGCCCGCAGACTTCGGGTACGAGACCAGACGCCGCAGGGTGTTCCATGTTTCCTGCTCGGTGCTGACGACATCAGCTCGTGAACTTCCCCCAGCGCGTCGGGTTGGAGATCCGAGCGGTTCAGTGAGCCTGCTACGGACAAAGACATATTTCCAAAGTAAGATCTGTCCATTTTTATTTCGAGTCCCGAGTTGACGCTACCCTCATTTCGTTTTTGTTAATGAGATTCTGATCATGACCTAGATTTGTTGTGTGTAGTTTTCCCTCGGTAGGGGGCCATACCGAGGTTTATTGCATGTTTGTAACATATTCCATTTTGAACTTTTAGTTTGTGAGCATTGGCCAGCTCGTGGATTGGATGTTTGAGAAGGACGAGTAGTCTTGTTTGATTAACAAAAACTAACAAATTAACGGTACTTGGTTACGGTTACATACAATGGGTTTTTTGAATAATTTTTGCTTTTGTCCTCAGAAAACAGTAATGATGGTGAAGGCACTGAATGTTTAGATCCAAAACCAGGGGCTTACGCGCACTCTTCGTGTGCTGTTGCGCGCCCGCCTGGTGCGCTACTGCGCGCACTCCAGGTGCGCTGCTGCGCGCACTCTTCGTGTGCTGCTGCGCGCACTCCTGGTGCGCTGCTGCGCGCGCTCCTCGTATGCTGCTGCGCGCGCTCCTCGTATGCTGTTGCGCGCACTCCTGGTGCGCTGCTGCGCGCACTCCTGGTGCGCCGCTGCGCGCACTCCTGGTGTGCCACTGCGCGCACTCCTGGTGCGCTGCTACGCGCACTC
Organism: Macaria liturata; assembly: GCA_964023185.1. Classification (NCBI taxonomy): domain Eukaryota; kingdom Metazoa; phylum Arthropoda; class Insecta; order Lepidoptera; family Geometridae; genus Macaria; species Macaria liturata. The sequence goes on from OZ026822.1 coordinate 6,273,820, forward strand.
CTCGTGCACTGTTGCGCGAACTCCCCGTGCGCTGTTGCGCGCACTCCTGATGCGCTGCTGCGCGCACTCCTGGTGCGCTGCTGCGCGCACTCCTGGTGCGCTGCTGCGCACACTCCTCGTGTGCTGCTGCACGCACTCCTGGTGTTATTAAAAGGGTTATATATCAGGTAGGTGCGAGAGGATTTTATAAATCTATCTCCCAAATCTACGGCGGTTCCTAACGTTGGTAAATGATGAATTCCAGGGACATCGAAAGCCGCGTCTCCGCCCACACCCCGGGATTCGAGCCCGCAGACTTCGGGTACGAGACCAGACGCCGCAGGGTGTTCCATGTTTCCTGCTCGGTGCTGACGACATCAGCTCGTGAACTTCCCCCAGCGCGTCGGGTTGGAGATCTTAGCGGTTCAGTGAGCCTGCTACGGACAAAGACATATTTCCAAAGTAAGATCTGTCCATTTTTATTTTGAGTCCCGAGTTGACGCTATCCTCATTTCGTTTTTGTTAATGAGATTCTGATCGTGACCTTGATTTGTTGTGTGTAGTTTTCCCTCGGTAGGGGCCCATACCGAGGTTTATTGCATGTTTGTAACATATTCCATTTTGAACTTTTAATCCGTGAGCATTGGCCAGCTCGTGGATTGGATGTTTGAGAAGGACGAGTAGTCTTGTTTGATTAACAAGTCTTGTTTGATTAACAAAAACTAACAAATTAACGGTACTTGGTTTCGGTTACATACAGTGGGTTTTTTTTAATAATTTTTGCCTTTGTCCTCAGAAAACGGTAATGATGGTGAAGGCACTGAATGTTTAGATCCAAGACCAGGGGCTTACGCGCACTCTTCGTGTGCTGTTGCGCGCCCGCCTGGTGCGCTACTGCGCGCACTCCAGGTGCGCTGCTGCGCGCACTCTTCGTGTGCTGCTGCGCGAACTCCTGGTGCGCTGCTGCGCAAGCTCCTCGTATGCTGCTGCGCGCGTTCCTCGTATGCTGCTGCGCGCGCTCCTCGTATGCTGTTGCGTGCACTCCTGGTGCGCTGCTGCGCGCACTCCTGGTGCGCTGCTGCGCGCACTCCTGGTGCGCTGCTGCGCGCACTCCTGGTGCGCTGCTGCGCGCACTCCTGGTGCGCTGCTGCGCGCACTCCTGGTGCGCTGCTGCGCACACTCCTCGTGTGCTGCTGCACGCTTTTCTCGTGCGCTATTGCGCGCACTCCTGGTGTTATTAAAAGGGTTATATATCAGGTAGGTGCGGGAGGATTTTATAAATCTATCTCCCAAATCTACGGCGGTTCTTAACGTTGGTGTATGATGAATTCCAGGGTCATCGAAAGCCGCGTCTCCGCCCACACCCCGGGATTCGAGCCCGCAGACTTCGGGTACGAGACCAGACGCTGCAGGGTGTTCCATGTTTCCTGCTCGGTGCTGACGACATCAGCTCGTGAACTTCCCCCAGCGCGTCGGGTTGGAGATCCGAGCGGTTCAGTGAGCCTGCTACGGACAAAGACATATTTCCAAAGTAAGATCTGTCCATTTTTATTTCGAGTCCTAAGTTGACGCTACCCTCATTTCGTTTTTGTTAATAAGATTCTGATCGTGACCTAGATTTGTTGTGTGTAGTTTTCCCTCGGTAGGGGCCCATACCGAGGTTTATTGCATGTTTGTAACATATTCCATTTTGAACTTTTAATCCGTGAGCATTTGCCAGCTCGTGGATTGGATGTTTGAGAAGGACGAGTAGTCTTGTTTGATTAACAAAAACTAACAAATTAACGGTACTTGGTTACGGTTACATACAGTGGGTTTTTTGAATAATTTTTGCCTTTGTCCTCAGAAAACGGTAATGATGGTGAAGGCACTGAATGTTTAGATCCAAGACCAGGGGCTTACGCGCACTCTTCGTGTGCTGTTGCGCGCCCGCCTGGTGCGCTACTGCGCGCACTCCAGGTGCGCTGCTGCGCGCACTCTTCGTGTGCTGCTGCGCGCACTCCTGGTGCGCTGCTGCGCGCGCTCCTCGTATGCTGTTGCGCGCACTCCTGGTGCGCTGCTGCGCGCACTCCTGGTGCGCTGCTGCGCGCACTCCTGGTGTGCTGCTGCGCGCACTCCTGGTGCGCTGCTGCGCGCACTCCTGGTGCGCTGCTGCGCACACTCCTCGTGTGCTGCTGCACGCTTTTCTCGTGCGCTATTGCGCGCACTCCTGGTGTTATTAAAAGGGTTATATATCAGGTAGGTGCGGGAGGATTTTATAAATCTATCTCCCAAATCTACGGCGGTTCCTAACGTTGGTGTATGATGAATTCCAGGGTCATCGAAAGCCGCGTCTCCGCCCACACCCCGGGATTCGAGCCCGCAGACTTCGGGTACGAGACCAGACGCCGCAGGGTGTTCCATGTTTCCTGCTCGGTGCTGACGACATCAGCTCGTGAACTTCCCCCAGCGCGTCGGGTTGGAGATCCGAGCGGTTCAGTGAGCCTGCTACGGACAAAGACATATTTCCAAAGTAAGATCTGTCCATTTTTATTTCGAGTCCCGAGTTGACGCTACCCTCATTTCGTTTTTGTTAATGAGATTCTGATCATGACCTAGATTTGTTGTGTGTAGTTTTCCCTCGGTAGGGGGCCATACCGAGGTTTATTGCATGTTTGTAACATATTCCATTTTGAACTTTTAGTCCGTGAGCATTGGCCAGCTCGTGGATTGGATGTTTGAGAAGGACGAGTAGTCTTGTTTGATTAACAAAAACTAACAAATTAACGGTACTTGGTTACGGTTACATACAATGGGTTTTTTGAATAATTTTTGCCTTTGTCCTCAGAAAACGGTAATGATGGTGAAGGCACTGAATGTTTAGATCCAAGACCAGGGGCTTACGCGCACTCTTCGTGTGCTGTTGCGCGCCCGCCTGGTGCGCTACTGCGCGCACTCCAGGTGCGCTGCTGCGCGCACTCTTCGTGTGCTGCTGCGCGCACTCCTGGTGCGCTGCTGCGCGCGCTCCTCGTATGCTGTTGCGCGCACTCCTGGTGCGCTGCTGCGCGCACTCCTGGTGCGCTGCTGCGCGCACTCCTGGTGCGCTGCTGCGCGCACTCCTGGTGTGCTGTTGCGCGCACTCCTGGTGCGCTGCTAAGCGCGCTCCTCGTATGCTGCTGCGCGCGCTCCTCGTATGCTGTTGCGCGCACTCCTGGTGCGCTGCTGCGCGCACTCCTGGTGCGCCGCTGCGCGCACTCCTGGTGTGCCACTGCGCGCACTCCTGGTGCGCTGCTACGCGCACTCCTCGTGCACTGTTGCGCGAACTCCTGGTGTTATTAAAAGGGTTATATATCAGGTAGGTGCGAGAGGATTTTATAAATCTATCTCCCAAATCTACGGCGGTTCCTAACGTTGGTGTATGATGAATTCCAGGGACATCGAAAGCCGCGTCTCCGCCCACACCCCGGGATTCGAGCCCGCAGACTTCGGGTACGAGACCAGACGCCGCAGGGTGTTCCATGTTTCCTGCTCGGTGCTGACGACATCAGCTCGTGAACTTCCCCCAGCGCGTCGGGTTGGAGATCTTAGCGGTTCAGTGAGCCTGCTACGGACAAAGACATATTTCCAAAGTAAGATCTGTCCATTTTTATTTCGAGTCCCGAGTTGACGCTATCCTCATTTCGTTTTTGTTAATGAGATTCTGATCGTGACCTTGATTTGTTGTGTGTAGTTTTCCCTCGGTAGGGGCCCATACCGAGGTTTATTGCATGTTTGTAACATATTCCATTTTGAACTTTTAATCCGTGAGCATTGGCCAGGTCGTGGATTGGATGTTTGAGAAGGACGAGTAGTCTTGTTTGATTAACAAGTCTTGTTTGATTAACAAAAGCTAACAAATTAACGGTACTTGGTTTCGGTTACATACAGTGGGTTTTTTGAATAATATTTGCCTTTGTCCTCAGAAAACGGTAATGATGGTGAAGGCACTGAATGTTTAGATCCAAGACCAGGGGCTTACGCGCACTCTTCGTGTGCTGTTGCGCGCCCGCCTGGTGCGCTACTGCGCGCACTCCAGGTGCGCTGCTGCGCGCACTCTTCGTGCGCTACTGCGCGCACTCTTCGTGCGCTGCTGCGCGCACTCTTCGTGTGCTGCTGCGCGAACTCCTGGTGCGCTGCTGCGCAAGCTCCTCGTATGCTGCTGCGCGCGCTCCTCGTATGCTGTTGCGCGCACTCCTGGTGCGCTGCTGCGCGCACTCCTGGTGTGCTGCTGCGCGCACTCCTGGTGCGCTGCTGCGCACACTCCTCGTGTGCTGCTGCACGCTTTTCTCGTTCGCTATTGCGCGCACTCCTGGTGTTATTAAAAGGGTTATATATCAGGTAGGTGCGGGAGGATTTTATAAATCTATCTCCCAAATCTACGGCGGTTCCTAACGTTGGTGTATGATGAATTCCAGGGTCATCGAAAGCCGCGTCTCCGCCCACACCCCGGGATTCGAGCCCGCAGACTTCGGGTACGAGACCAGACGCCGCAGGGTGTTCCATGTTTCCTGCTCGGTGCTGACGACATCAGCTCGTGAACTTCCCCCAGCGCGTCGGGTTGGAGATCCGAGCGGTTCAGTGAGCCTGCTACGGACAAAGACATATTTCCAAAGTAAGATCTGTCCATTTTTATTTCGAGTCCCGAGCTAGATTTGTTGTGTGTAGTTTTCCCTCGGTAGGGGCCCATACCGAGGTTTATTGCATGTTTGTAACATATTTCATTTTGAACTTTTAATCCGTGAGCATTGGCCAGCTCGTGGATTGGATGTTTGAGAAGGACGAGTAGTCTTGTTTGATTAACAAAAACTAACAAATTAACGGTACTTGGTTACGGTTACATACAATGGGTTTTTTGAATAATTTTTGCTTTTGTCCTCAGAAAACGGTAATGATGGTGAAGGCACTGAATGTTTAGATCCAAAACCAGGGGCTTACGCGCACTCTTCGTGTGCTGTTGCGCGCCCGCCTGGTGCGCTACTGCGCGCACTCCAGGTGCGCTGCTGCGCGTACTCTTCGTGTGCTGCTGCGCGCACTCCTGGTGCGCTGCTTAGCGCGCTCCTCGTATGCTGCTGCGCGCGCTCCTCGTATGCTGTTGCGCGCACTCCTGGTGCGCTGCTGCGCGCACTCCTGGTGCGCCGCTGCGCGCACTCCTGGTGTGCCACTGCGCGCACTCCTGGTGCGCTGCTACGCGCACTCCTCGTGCACTGTTGCGCGAACTCCCCGTGCGCTGTTGCGCGCACTCCTGGTGCGCTGTTGCGCGCACTCCTGGTGCGCTGCTGCGCGCACTCCTGGTGCGCTGCTGCGCGTACTCTTCGTGTGCTGCTGCGCGCACTCCTGGTGCGCTGCTGCGCGCGCTCCTCGTATGCTGCTGCGCGCGCTCCTCGTATGCTGCTGCGCGCGCTCCTCGTATGCTGTTGCGCGCACTCCTGGTGCGCTGCTGCGCGCACTCCTGGTGCGCCGCTACGCGCACTCCTCGTGCACTGTTGCGCGAACTCCCCGTGCGCTGTTGCGCGCACTCCTGGTGCGCTGTTGCGCGCACTCCTGGTGCGCTGCTGCGCGCACTCCTGGTGCGCTGCTGCGCGCACTCCTGGTGCGCTGCTGCGCGCACTCCTGGTGCGCTGCTGCGCACACTCCTCGTGTGCTGCTGCACGCACTCCTGGTGTTATTAAAAGGGTTATATATCAGGTAGGTGCGAGAGGATTTTATAAATCTATCTCCCAAATCTACGGCGGTTCCTAACGTTGGTGTATGATGAATTCCAGGGACATCGAAAGCCGCGTCTCCGCCCACACCCCGGGATTCGAGCCCGCAGACTTCGGGTACGAGACCAGACGCCGCAGGGTGTTCCATGTTTCCTGCTCGGTGCTGACGACATCAGCTCGTGAACTTCCCCCAGCGCGTCGGGTTGGAGATCTTAGCGGTTCAGTGAGCCTGCTACGGACAAAGACATATTTCCAAAGTAAGATCTGTCCATTTTTATTTCGAGTCCCGAGTTGACGCTACCCTCATTTCGTTTTTGTTAATGAGATTCTGATCGTAACCTAGATTTGTTGTGTGTAGTTTTCCCTCGGTAGGGGCCCATACCGAGGTTTATTGCATGTTTGTAACATATTCCATTTTGAACTTTTAATCCGTGAGCATTGGCCAGCTCGTGGATTGGATGTTTGAGAAGGACGAGTAGTCTTGTTTGATTAACAAGTCTTGTTTGATTAACAAAAACTAACAAATTAACGGTACTTGGTTTCGGTTACATACAGTGGGTTTTTTTTAATAATTTTTGCCTTTGTCCTCAGAAAACGGTAATGATGGTGAAGGCACTGAATGTTTAGATCCAAGACCAGGGGCTTACGCGCACTCTTCGTGTGCTGTTGCGCGCCCGCCTGGTGCGCTACTGCGCGCACTCCAGGTGCGCTGCTGCGCGCACTCTTCGTGTGCTGCTGCGCGAACTCCTGGTGCGCTGCTGCGCAAGCTCCTCGTATGCTGCTGCGCGCGCTCCTCGTATGCTGCTGCGCGCGCTCCTCGTATGCTGTTGCGCGCACTCCTGGTGCGCTGCTGCGCGCTCTCCTGGTGTGCTGCTGCGCGCACTCCTGGTGCGCTGCTGCGCACACTCCTCGTGTGCTGCTGCACGCACTCCTCGTGCGCTATTGCGCGCACTCCTGGTGTTATTAAAAGGGTTATATATCAGGTAGGTGCGGAAGGATTTTATAAATCTATCTCCCAAATCTACGGCGGTTCCTAACGTTGGTGTATGATGAATTCCAGGGTCATCGAAAGCCGCGTCTCCGCCCACACCCCGGGATTCGAGCCCGCAGACTTCGGGTACGAGACCAGACGCCGCAGGGTGTTCCATGTTTCCTGCTCGGTGCTGACGACATCAGCTCGTGAACTTCCCCCAGCGCGTCGGGTTGGAGATCCGAGCGGTTCAGTGAGCCTGCTACGGACAAAGACATATCTCCAAAGTAAGATCTGTCCATTTTTATTTCGAGTCCCGAGACGCTACCCTCATTTCGTTTTTGTTAATGAGATTCTGATCGTGACCTAGATTTGTTGTGTGTAGTTTTCCCTCGGTAGGGGCCCATACCGAGGTTTATTGCATGTTTGTAACATATTTCATTTTGAACTTTTAATCCGTGAGCATTGGCCAGCTCGTGGATTGGATGTTTGAGAAGGACGAGTTGTCTTGTTTGATTAACAAAAACTAACAAATTAACGGTAGGTACTTGGTTACGGTTACATACAGTGGGTTATTTGAATAATTTTTGCCTTTGTCCTCAGAAAACGGTAATGATGGTGAAGGAACTGAATGTTTAGATCCAAGACCAGGGGCTTACGCGCACTCTTCGTGTGCTGTTGCGCGCCCACCTAGTGCGCTACTGCGCGCACTCTTCGTGTGCTGCTGCGCGCACTCTTCGTGTGCTGCTGCGCGCACTCTTCGTGTGCTGCTGCGCGCACTCTTCGTGTGCTGCTGCGCGCACTCTTCGTGTGCTGCTGCGCGCACTCCTGGTGCGCTGCTGCGCGCACTCCTGGTGCGCCACTGCAAGCACTCCTGGTGCGCCACTGCGCGCACTCCTGGTGCGCTGCTACGCGCACTCCTCGTGCACTGTTGCGCGCACTCCCGGTGCGCTGCTGCGTGCACTCCTGGTGCGCTGCTGCGTGCACTCCTGGTGCGCTGCTGCGCGCACTCCTGGTGTGCTGCTGCGCGCACTCCTGGTGTGCTGCTGCGCGCACTCCTGGTGCGCTGCTGCGCACACTCCTCGTGTGCTGCTGCACGCACTCCTCGTGCGCTGCTGCGCGCACTCCTGGTGCGCCACTGCAAGCACTCCTGGTGCGCCACTGCGCGCACTCCTGGTGCGCTGCTACGCGCATTCCTCGTGCACTGTTGCGCGCACTCCCGGTGCGCTGCGGCGTGCACTCCTGGTGCGCTGCTGCGTGCACTCCTGGTGCGCTGCTGCGTGCACTTCTGGTGCGCTGCTGCGCGCACTCCTGGTGCGCTGCTGCGCGCACTCCTGGTGTGCTGCTGCGCGCACTCCTGGTGCGCTGCTGCGCACACTCCTCGTGTGCTGCTGCACGCACTCCTCGTGCGCCACTGCGCGCACTCCTGGTGCGCTGCTACGCGCACTCCTCGTGCACTGTTGCGCGCACTCCCCAAGCGCTGTTGCGCGCACTCCTGGTGCGCTGCTACGCGCACTCCTCGTGCACTGTTGCGCGCACTCCCCGTGCACTGTTGCGCGCACTCCCCATGCGCTCCTGCGCGCACTCCTGGTGCGCCACTGCAAGCACTCCTGGTGCGCTGCTACGCGCACTCCTCGTGCACTGTTGCGCGCACTCCCGGTGCGCTGCTGCGTGCACTCCTGGTGCGCTGCTGCGCGCACTCCTGGTGTGCTGCTGCGCGCACTCCCGGTGCGCTGCTGCGTGCACTCCTGGTGCGCTGCTGCGCGCACTCCTGGTGTGCTGCTGCGCGCACTCCTGGTACGCTGCTGCGCACACTCCTCGTGTGCTGCTGCACGCACTCCTCGTGCGCTATTGCGCGCACTCCTGGTGTTATTAAAAGGGTTATATATCAGGTAGGTGCGGGAGGATTTTATAAATCTATCTCCCAAATCTACGGCGGTTCCTAACGTTGGTGTATGATGAATTCCAGGGTCATCGAAAGCCGCGTCTCCGCCCACACCCCGGGATTCGAGCCCGCAGACTTCGGGTACGAGACCAGACGCCGCAGGGTGTTCCATGCTTCCTGCTCGGTGCTGACGACATCAGCTCGTGAACTTCCCCCAGCGCGTCGGGTTGGAGATCCGAGCGGTTCAGTGAGCCTGCTACGGACAAAGACATATTTCCAAAGTAAGATCTGTCCATTTTTATTTCGAGTCCCGAGTTGACGCTACCCTCATTTCGTTTTTGTTAATGAGATTCTGATCGTGACCTAGATTTGTTGTGTGTAGTTTTCCCTCGGTAGGGGGCCATACCGAGGTTTATTGCATGTTTGTAACATATTCCATTTTGAACTTTTAATCCGTGAGCATTGGCCAGCTCGTGGATTGGATGTTTGAGAAGGACGAGTAGTCTTGTTTGATTAACAAAAACTAACAAATTAACGGTACTTGGTTACGGTTACATACAATGGGTTTTTTGAATAATTTTTGCTTTTGTCCTCAGAAAACGGTAATGATGGTGAAGGCACTGAATGTTTAGATCCAAAACCAGGGGCTTACGCGCACTCTTCGTGTGCTGTTGCGCGCCCGCCTGGTGCTTTACTGCGCGCACTCCAGGTGCGCTGCTGCGCGCACTCCAGGTGCGCTGCTGCGCGTACTCTTCGTGTGCTGCTGCGCGCACTCCTGGTGCGCTGCTGCGCGCGCTCCTCGTATGCTGCTGCGCGCGCTCCTCGTATGCTGTTGCGCGCACTCCTGGTGCGCCGCTGCGCGCACTCCTGGTGCGCCGCTGCGCGCACTCCTGGTGCGCCGCTGCGCGCACTCCTGGTGTGCCACTGCGCGCACTCCTGGTGCGCTGCTACGCGCACTCCTCGTGCACTGTTGCGCGAACTCCCCGTGCGCTGTTGCGCGCACTCCTGGTGCGCTGTTGCGCGCACTCCTGGTGCGCTGCTGCGCGCACTCCTGGTGCGCTGCTGCGCGCACTCCTGGTGCGCTGCTGCGCGCACTCCTGGTGCGCTGCTGCGCACACTCCTCGTGTGCTGCTGCACGCACTCCTGGTGTTATTAAAAGGGTTATATATCAGGTAGGTGCGAGAGGATTTTATAAATCTATCTCCCAAATCTACGGCGGTTCTTAACGTTGGTGTATGATGAATTCCAGGGACATCGAAAGCCGCGTCTCCGCCCACACCCCGGGATTCGAGCCCGCAGACTTCGGGTACGAGACCAGACGCCGCAGGGTGTTCCATGTTTCCTGCTCGGTGCTGACGACATCAGCTCGTGAACTTCCCCCAGCGCGTCGGGTTGGAGATCTTAGCGGTTCAGTGAGCCTGCTACGGACAAAGACATATTTCCAAAGTAAGATCTGTCCATTTTTATTTCGAGTCCCGAGTTGACGCTATCCTCATTTCGTTTTTGTTAATGAGATTCTGATCGTGACCTTGATTTGTTGTGTGTAGTTTTCCCTCGGTAGGGGCCCATACCGAGGTTTATTGCATGTTTGTAACATATTCCATTTTGAACTTTTAATCCGTGAGCATTGGCCAGCTCGTGGATTGGATGTTTGAGAAGGACGAGTAGTCTTGTTTGATTAACAAGTCTTGTTTGATTAACAAAAACTAACAAATTAACGGTACTTGGTTTCGGTTACATACAGTGGGTTTTTTGAATAATTTTTGCCTTTGTCCTCAGAAAACGGTAATGATGGTGAAGGCACTGAATGTTTAGATCCAAGACCAGGGGCTTACGCGCACTCTTCGTGTGCTGTTGCGCGCCCGCCTGGTGCGCTACTGCGCGCACTCCAGGTGCGCTGCTGCGCGCACTCTTCGTGTGCTGCTGCGCGAACTCCTGGTGCGCTGCTGCGCAAGCTCCTCGTATGCTGCTGCGCGCGTTCCTCGTATGCTGCTGCGCGCGCTCCTCGTATGCTGTTGCGCGCACTCCTGGTGCGCTGCTGCGCGCACTCCTGGTGCGCTGCTGCGCGCACTCCTGGTGTGCTGCTGCGCGCACTCCTGGTGCGCTGCTGCGCGCACTCCTGGTGCGCTGCTGCGCACACTCCTCGTGTGCTGCTGCACGCTTTTCTCGTGCGCTATTGCGCGCACTCCTGGTGTTATTAAAAGGGTTATATATCAGGTAGGTGCGGGAGGATTTTATAAATCTATCTCCCAAATCTACGGCGGTTCCTAACGTTGGTGTATGATGAATTCCAGGGTCATCGAAAGCCGCGTCTCCGCCCACACCCCGGGATTCGAGCCCGCAGACTTCGGGTACGAGACCAGACGCCGCAGGGTGTTCCATGTTTCCTGCTCGGTGCTGACGACATCAGCTCGTGAACTTCCCCCAGCGCGTCGGGTTGGAGATCCGAGCGGTTCAGTGAGCCTGCTACGGACAAAGACATATCTCCAAAGTAAGATCTGTCCATTTTTATTTCGAGTCCCGAGACGCTACCCTCATTTCGTTTTTGTTAATGAGATTCTGATCGTGACCTAGATTTGTTGTGTGTAGTTTTCCCTCGGTAGGGGCCCATACCGAGGTTTATTGCATGTTTGTAACATATTCCATTTTGAACTTTTAATCCGTGAGCATTGGCCAGCTCGTGGATTGGATGTTTGAGAAGGACGAGTTGTCTTGTTTGATTAACAAAAACTAACAAATTAACGGTAGGTACTTGGTTACGGTTACATACAGTGGGTTTTTTTGAATAATTTTTGCCTTTGTCCTCAGAAAACGGTAATGATGGTGAAGGAACTGAATGTTTAGATCCAAGACCAGGGGCTTACGCGCACTCTTCGTGTGCTGTTGCGCGCCCACCTGGTGCGCTACTGCGCGAACTCCAGGTGCGCTGCTGCGCGCACTCTTCGTGTGCTGCTGCGCGCACTCTTCGTGTGCTGCTGCGCGCACTCCTGGTGCGCTGCTGCGCGCGCTCCTCGTATGCTGCTGCGCGCGCTCCTCGTATGCTGTTGCGCGCACTCCTGGTGCGCCGCTGCGCGCACTCCTGGTGCGCCACTGCGCGCACTCCTGGTGCGCTGCTACGCGCACTCCTCGTGCACTGTTGCGCGCACTCCCCATGCGCTGTTGCGCGCACTCCTGGTGCGCTGCTACGCGCACTCCTCGTGCACTGTTGCGCGCACTCCCCGTGCACTGTTGCGCGCACTCCCCATGCGCTGTTGCGCGCACTCCCCATGCGCTGCTGCGCGCACTCCTGGTGCGCTGCTGCGCGCACTCCTGGTGCGCCACTGCGCGCACTCCTGGTGCGCCACTGCGCGCACTCCTGGTGCGCTGCTACGCGCACTCCTCGTGCACTGCTGCGCGCACTCCCGGTGCGCTGCTGCGTGCACTCCTGGTGCGCTGCTGCGTGCACTCCTGGTGCGCTGCTGCGCGCACTCCTGGTGTGCTGCTGCGCGCACTCCTGGTGTGCTGCTGCGCGCACTCCTGGTGCGCTGCTGCGCACACTCCTCGTGTGCTGCTGCACGCACTCCTCGTGCGCTGCTGCGCGCACTCCTGGTGCGCCACTGCAAGCACTCCTGGTGCGCCACTGCGCGCACTCCTGGTGCGCTGCTACGCGCACTCCTCGTGCACTGTTGCGCGCACTCCCGGTGCGCTGCTGCGTGCACTCCTGGTGCGCTGCTGCGTGCACTCCTGGTGCGCTGCTGCACGCACTCCTGGTGTGCTGCTGCGCGCACTCCTGGTGTGCTGCTGCGCGCACTCCTGGTGCGCTGCTGCGCACACTCCTCGTGTGCTGCTGCACGCACTCCTCGTGCGCCACTGCGCGCACTCCTGGTGCGCTGCTACGCGCACTCCTCGTGCACTGTTGCGCGCACTCCCCAAGCGCTGTTGCGCGCACTCCTGGTGCGCTGCTACGCGCACTCCTCGTGCACTGTTGCGCGCACTCCCCGTGCACTGTTGCGCGCACTCCCCATGCGCTGCTGCGCGCACTCCTGGTGCGCTGCTGCGCGCGCTCCTCGTGTGCTGTTGCGCACACTCCAGGTGCGCTGCTGCGCGCGTTCCTCATGTGAAGAATACGTTTATTACAGTTGATATTGAATTTACTATCCGAGAATGTGCAAAGAAAGAGTCGCATCTTGGTGGCCAAGGATTTCAGCATTGCAACTGTACTGGGGAATGCGTTTTTAATAGATGCAAATGTAAAAAGTCAAGCCTCATGTGTAACTCAAAATGTCATAAAACCCTTACTTGTAAGAATAAATAATAATCATTTTATTGTATTTTCATGCCAGTTGTTTTTAAATATATTAATATTGTAGTTGTTAAGGAGTGATACCAAATACATCTCGTATTGATTTGTAAACCATTTTAATTTTACTAAGCAATGTTAAATTACTCGTATTGATCTCTGTGTTTTATTAGTTTTGTCTTATGGCTATTGAACAAGGAATTTATTTTTTAACATACAATTTAAATCCAATAATCAATGTTAATTTTTATAAAAAATTTTAATTTACGTGAATATATTATTTTAAAATTAATAAAATATAAAATTACAATAACTATTTAAAATTTGACTAAATTGTTACTACATATTTATGCTTCAGGAAAATTTAAATAAAAAAATATAATTTTCACCTTTAACTTACTTTTTTGTTACATTATCCAAGTTTTCCAAGATATTTTATAAAATAGCTAGTTAATGTGATTAATTCTTTCTCAATTATCACTTTGTCTAAATTGATATGATATTATTTATAATAGCTGGATAGTATATATAATATCTGGATTTATTACTTTCGCTGTAACATATACATAAATACTAAGGGGCTGACCTCCTAACGAATAGGTAGGAAATAGGAAATCCCTTTTGTTTGTGACCACGTGACAGTTATATGGTAGGTACTGCTTAGGGGGATAACTAGACCTTGAATTCACCATTACTATTCGTTAGGCGGTCCCGTTAGTAATTACTGGACCGGCGCGCCGATTCAGGAATGACAACGGAGAGACTTAGAGGTACATACCATTTATAGTATGTGTACAATTTTGACAATATTACATAAAAACACAAACAAATAGAATTGATAGTGTCGGTTATCGAAATGGCAATTATCTACAAAATATTTTCACGAGCTTTGTGCCTTCCTCCTTTATCCGGGCTTAGGACCGGCATCATTAATGCTAAGATTCACGAAAAGTTTTTTTAAATTAATATATATAATTAATACTAGATGATTTTTATACATAGATTATCTATCATCTAGAATTAATTTTGCCATTTTTGTAATGAATAAAAGTAATAAAGGTTTAAAATATTAGTAAAAAAAACTTTCGTGTATTAACATAAATTGAGGCGGAGTTACACAAACATCATCCTTTCAGCTATGTATACAACCACACATTCGTCTGTTAGAAAATCATCATGCCATGCCGTCACACTCATGAATCTAACTGAAAATTGCATAATGCAATACACACTTAGAAAGGATGAGTAGCAGTAAAGCAATAACTCTAAAAGCAGACACGAGCAACCCAACTTAAATGTTTCGCCGTTTCTGACCGATACCCGAAGAAAATGCTGAACGAGTTGACCAATTAGTTTCTCACACTGTCATGCAATTTCAATCTTTTATTGGCCTCAGTATTGTATTTCACAAAAGTAGAAATGTTGTCTTTAATTGGCTGAGCTGACTGTTTGTGTTTGTTAATCAGAATTTTAGAGTCAACTATTTGAATGTGGGGTACAAGATGGTCTACACTGTGTACACCTCTATTGATTGCATATTGATCAAAAGTGTTTTGATCAACAGGATGTTCAAAATGATCATCTGATAAATCTGTTACTACAAATGATTTTAATCTTGAATAGTAAGCAATATTTACATGAGCTGGGCAACCTGTCTTTGCACTTCTTTGTAAAGGGCGAGCTCCAGTGGATACACTTTGGTGAGAACCGGCATGTGCACAAGAAAAACGGACAGACTGATAACCTAACTCAAGTGGTAAATTGGTTTTGTTAAGTCTGTTGTATGCAGATATGGTTGGAGAGGAACTAATGACAAATATTGTGCTATTATTAGATCTTAAATAATTTTCAAATGATTCAGCTAAGTAAGTCATTCCAGGAGCTAAACTTCATACCTTTCTCAAGCAGTGCTGTGCTGGGATCTATAAAAATACACACATGCTATAAACTTCACATGCATTTAAGTATATTATTATTAAAAATTATTAGAACCCATAACACAAAAAGCTGGTTAATTTTACCACAGATGATTATGTTTAGTAGATTAGTGCATTATTAACAAGTCAAATACACTCTCACTTATGCACCAGCTCCATATTCCCAGACACTCCACACATAAGGAATTAATAAACTCATATAGATTTTATCAAAACGTTTACTTCACATGTATGCCATTTTCATATACATGGTACCAAATTTCATAAATAATGTATAAATGTAGAAGTTAGCTGTAGTTGGACAGATAAATAGATGGTCAGAGTGAAACTATAATGGTCAATTATTGTTAACATACCACACGCTGTTTCAGGAGTTACGCCAACCTGTAATTAAATAACACGTGAATAATTATTGGCATGAAAGCAGCTGAAACTATTAATAAATATCTTAACACAGTTACTCTAACTGTTCTATTACTTCTGATTTCATTAAATATCTTATTTAAATTACTGGAATATGAGTGTACACACACCAACACATAAGCAAATCACCCTATGGGGAACCAGGTAGGTATGTTTATTAATTACACATACCTACCTGGTTCCTCTCAACAATGTATGATAAATAGTGTAGTAACATATTATTTATTGAGATTTAATCACATAATGTAGATATCTAAAAATATAACTATTGGTTTATACAGGAAAAAGGTTGTGTGGGGGTCACTTCAAGCAGATGTGGATTGAGCTTTCACTATCATTCCAGAATCCAGCCATCTCGAAAGATTTTAATATTTACCTATACTTTCTAATTAGGTACTGAACATGAAATGCGAAAAATGCTTAGGTACTGTTTGGCAAGGTAAAATGTTTGTTAGATGGTATAGATATAACCTTTAGGTTTATGGGATCCTGAGGTACAAAATAGCGATTAGGATGATGAATAATATGATTAGGTTAGAACTAATTTACCTTATGAAGTTATGAGCAGCAGAGGCCATAGTGTCGTATAGTATAGTTGATGAACCAGTGAAACAAGTAGATTTTTTTTGAAAAACTATTCTGAGATGGAGTAGCAATATAAAAAGATACTTATTTATTTTCAACCAAATTTGGAAACAAATTCTACGCCAGTTGGGGTTCAGTCTTTAAATTAGTGAATAATCCAACGGTGAAATAAGAAATGCGTTGCCATAATTTCTTTTTTTAATGACACATACCTATTTTTTAAAACCATCTATTCACAATTTCATGTCTTCAAAAAGAATGAACGTAGTACGGTTTTTTGAATGTTTATATGGTATACATATACGTATTACCATGAACAAAAATTCAAAAAATAATTATTGCTATATAAAAAAATTCATATATTTGGTGTTGTCAGGTATAAAAATAATATTTTTTAAATATGGTATCCTCACTTCCGGGTTGTACGAATAGCCCTTGCCAGATACTAGATTAGTAGTCGGGTTTTCATTTTTCATTACTTTCAACTTTGTCCAATCTGATTATCTGAATTGTATTTACTTTCTTTTCGGTTAACTTTCTATTTTACTAATTGTCCAACTTCGTATTTCTTCATTTTATAACACTGCCATTCATTAACAATACTACTAATAGTATAATAGTTATGGATGACTCAGATTGCGAAATCGAATGTCTAGACGAAGACGCCGAAATTGTGGAGCAATGTATCAGATCTTCGTCTGCTCCTGACGCCTCCAAACATACACGATACCGGCCCCAACCTCGACCTCGTCTATTAGTCGAGCGCCCCACACCCCAAAGACGTAAACGAAAAGTACAAGAACACGATTCGGAATATGAACCTAGTGACGATAATGAACCGGCCAGTCCGCCTAGCTCCCCACATTCAAAGAAAAAGCCCAAGCTTCAACTTGTAAAGAAACCTCGAAACACGTTTCACCCTAACATCTCAGCTAAAATCATTAAACGAAATCAATCTCATGCACCAACAGTACATGAAAACTTCTTAATGCGAAAAAATTACGATATTCGTATACCTGACTACGAAGACCCTCTTTGTTTGCCAGTGAGAGCATACAAAAGCAATGTGATTGACTTTAAAAGGCTGTCCAACTGGAATAATGCATGTTTGGAGCATTTCAAACACTGTGATACACTTTTGAAACCTGAACAAGGTGTCATCAAGACATCTATAAGAACTGCAGTGTTCAGAAATGTTATCAATAAAAATACAGGTTACTATTGATATTTTTACTAAGTATACCTACCTCATTTGTAAACTCATTAAATTTTATAAAAGGCAGTTGAAGTCCCACCAAACATGTTAATGACTACAGCAGCCTCAATTTGCATATATAATGCAAATTCTTCTTCCTATCGAATGAGAGTGGCCAACTCTGAACTTAGCTTAACAGCTAAAAAGCAAGTTTATGGGAATTGGGAAGCAATTAAGCAATATTACTTATATAAAGACTAAGTTTAAACTCCTGTAACACTAACTAACTTTTAATTTTCCAGGCCAAGCAGAAACATCCATATGGAGCAAGACTTGTGTAGAGAACGAAGATGCCGACAAGAAGTCTGAGATATTCCAGAGTGTGTTGCCAAGATACAGAGAAAAAAAATCGCCATCTAATTATTTTCTGGCTGTGAAAAGGGATAGGTTGGCTAGGAAGACTGTATCGGAAGTTGTTTTGACTAAGGTAAGAACTTTTGTCTGTTTATTTAAAAGCTCATCATGCAAAAACATCTGAACGGATCATCAATAATTTTGGTATATGTAGGAAGTATGGGGTCAAAGGAGTCACATAAACATAACTTTTTATTCGGAAATAATGCGAGTAAAGCTGTGGGTGTCCACTAATAAATTAATATATCACACAGCACCATCGGGCCCCATACTAAGCATACACTTGAGTCATGGGTACTAGATATCAGATATGATAACATATTATTTGTAGACACAACAAGTCAACACAGATGCTGATTGAAAATGGACAATTATTTGTGTTGAGCTGGAATCAAACTGTTGGAAGTAGAGAAAGATATTCTATCAATAATAATATATAACTATAGTCAGTGAAATAATGTAACTTTTATATATTTTGAGTTGATTTACTAAGTGCTAAGCCCGCACTATGGTTGTTTCTTCTTTTATTGGAAAATGAGCAAAAATAATCATGACCGGCAGGATTCAAACCTGCATATTTCTGATCACCATCCAGAATGCCTTAACCAACTAGGCTACGGTCTACTAACTGCCAGGCGCGAAAATCCACACTCATTTCTATACACTTCAGACTAAGCGGCTGATGGTGCCTTTTTTATACATTTAGTTGTACACATGTTTATATACACGAGATTGGATGCCACATTCATTTGGGTGCTTCCTTGGGTCAGAAGACAAATTGAACTGTAGGTCTCTGCTGTTTTGACAGAACAGCTGTTGTTAAGTCATGTCAAAGGCCTTTACAGTTACTTAAAAAACTCCACACCAGAATAAGATATTCTCTTTTTTTGAGAATTAACAATAGGCATATTAACTTTGTTTCAGGAAATGCACAAAGATGGAGAAGCTCTTGTGGTGTACAAACCAAAGGAAGGGATATCAGCTGTGTATGGAATGATTGATAACCGGTAAGTATTATCTTTTTTTATAGATTCAGAAAATTAAAGATCAGTAATTGAGCATATTTAGTTAAATTACTTGGTCCAGGAGATAATACTGTTAGTATATCAAATTGCGTGAGTGTATTTAATCTATATTTGAACTAGCAAGTAAGACTGTTCCATCCTAGTATAATACAATTACAATATTGGTGTGTCTGATACCTACAACGATACAATAAATTGTCTTCTAAAACAAATTTCCCCTGTTTCCAGGGAAAAGACAATAAGACTGTTCCATCCTAGTATAATACAATTACAATATTGGCGTAACTGATCTAATACCTACGATACAATATTTTTTCTTCTAAAACAAATTTCCCCTGTTTCCAGGGAAAAGACAGAAGACGGCACCCCGGCGCCCAACACGGAGGACTCCAAGTTGTACCTGAAGGAGCTGACAGCATGTCGCATGTGCGCGCCCTGCTTCCAGGTCTCCTGGAGAGGGGTCACCAAGAGTAAAGAGAGTGAGTTTATATTCTTCCGATAGACAAGAAAGGCTAGAAGCGCACAGACACTAATTTAAAAGTGCTGAACCTATGTAGCTCGAATCTAAAAGAGTTTTAGTTGAAAGCATCGGGAAGCATTACATGAAATAGGGGCCATAAATTTTATGTAGTTATTAATTTTAATGGTCAGTTACCCGACTTATGACTTTTAAACAAGTACTACTACTCTCTTCTCACAGACTAGTTTCTTTTATTATTTATTATATATTATTTTATTATACTTTTTTACATAGGGTAGGTTTGCTTTTGTCTACAGCCTGCATTGTTGCAGCCTAGGGTGTAACACACTTACCTATAGCCTCTAGATTTTAAGACCCCAGGATTATAGTTTGCCGGAAACAGCTTACTAAAGCTAAAAGAAGTAAAATAATAAGCTAAAGTTTACTAAACTTTTGCCGTCCGAAGACTGTTGGTATTGTATGCCTGTCTACTGTAGACTGAACCTTTTGTCTTTTGTTTGAATGTTATAATATGGTTTTTTTAACACGGAATAGGCTTACGTTTGACTATAGCCTGCCTGATGTTAAGCACCACTATAGTCTAAGATGTAGCACACTTGCCTAGAAGAAACCTATCCACTTTAAGAATGTTTCCTAGTTCTTTCACAATCCGACTTCGGAATTTTACAATATGTCTGAAAATTCTTACACTATTCTGTTTACTATTTCAGAGTCGGTGCTATGTCCGATCTGCGGTCGCTCGTGTGTGACGGCGTACAACCTTCTGTCACACTTCAAGTCGCACGACAGTGCAGACGTGTCGCGCTGCAAGCATCTCATATCTGGACAGCTGGCTGGGGTACTTATATAACATTATTCTTATATAACACAAGCCTTTGACCGCGGCTTTGTACGCGTTATCTAAATATATAAAACTCAAAGGTGACTGACTGACTGATATAGTGATCTATCAACGCACAGCCCAAACCACTGGACGGATTGGGCTGAAATTTGGAATGAAGGTAGATGTTATGACGTAGGCATCCGCTAAGAAAGGATTTTTGGAAATGCCACTTTTAAAGGGGTGAAATAGGGGATACAAGTTTGGCTTCTTAATGCGAGCGAAGCCGCGAGTACCCACTAGTCATACATATAAACCATCCTCTAGAATCACTACCTATTAAAAAAAAACAGTATCTAAATCTGTTGTGTGGTTTTAAAGATCAAAGTATAGGTACATACATACAAACGTAAGGACAGACGCGGGAAGCGACTTTGCTTTATACTAGGTAGTGATAGTGAGCGCTATTCTAGTAAATCTGCGAAAATCTGTAGTAAATCTCACTTAGCGGCAAGTTAAATAAATGTCGGTTTAATAAGCTGACACCTTACTTTGCGGTGAAGGAAATTATCATGAGGAAACCGATATCTCAAACATGTTGGCGCTCATGATGTTTCCCTTCACCATAAATCCGAGGCAATGTGTTATCCATTCGCATAATCACAATATTCTTGCCCAAGATAATTCCCCTCATGAATTTAATTATGAATCTGAGTCACGACCCTCAGTAATGAGGGTTACGACTCGAGGAAGAGAACTTATTCTTTCTCATGACTGAGGGTTATTCTATGTTTTAACAAAATCAATGAAATGTTTATTTTCAGTTGGTGGAGTACCACTACAGATGTCGCATGTGTCGCAACAAGTTCAACTCCATACGAGCGCTGAGAGCTCACGTAAAAGATCATCAGAGTTAGTATAACACCTTTATTGCTACAGTTTCACTAACCCTACGGTAAAAGTAGAATTAAATATATTGAAAGTGCCTATAGCTCAGCTAGCGGCGGCTATCGACCCTTTTTAGCTTTACTATATGTCGGAAGCCATCATCATCATCATCATCCACAGCCCTTGGGATCCCACTGCTGGGTATAACCCTCCCTTTGCATGTGACATCTGCGTCGATCTTGTGCAGACCTCATCCAGGTTGGACCCTCGACTTCGACGATGTCGTCGACCCATCGCGCGACAGGACGGCCCACTCCTCGCCTGCCAGTTCTAGGCCACCACTCTGTGACTGCTTTACTCCATCTGTTATCAGTTCTCCTAACCACGTGAAAACCATACAAGATGTCAAAAGCGACATACGCAACTTAAGCACTTCCGTCAAAATTATGTCGAAAATTAGCTCTACAATTGTTTCGGACCTAGTTTTAACGTCAAAATTAACAATGGTAGTGCATTGTTAATTTTGACGTTAAATCTAGGTATAACACAGTCTAACCTGGTTTATACCTTGATTAAAAATGCCTTACGCGAACTTAAGTACAGTGATAGACTACTTACTATAAAATAAAACCCTATAAAAGGAGACGCCGCAGGCATCCACTATATTGTATTTCAAATCAAAGAAAACATTAAAGGCCCCTGCCGGTTCCAACGGAAGACCAGCGCTGGTTGCTTGCATCCAGCACATGCTGAGTTGGAAGCAGATAATGACTTAAAATAATAGCTTTTATTACGTTTTTTCCCTATTTTGTGATGTTTGGATTTCTACTTTTAAATACATGTATTCTATGCCTATTTAATGAATATTTTTTTTTTGTTTCAGGTAAAGAGAAGTTTACTTGTGTGTTATGTAAGAAAATTGTAAATGGACGTTAAATGTAAGTGAATTTTATAATAATTAATATAAAGTTGATTTTCAATAAATATTTTTACACTAGCAAATATCATTTGATTAATCACGCTAATGATAAGGTTTTATAGGACATTGTTTGGTAAATTAATGGTAACATGGAATTATATTCTGTGATAGGTTTATATATAAAAAAAAAACTGTTAACTTACCTACTACATACATATATCTGTATACCTATATATGCGATACCACGAAGTAGTTTACTTAAAACCGTTTTTTTTTATTGTGTGTATACATCTAACTCCCCAGGTTGTTTATGGGGGAACCTAATCTACGCTTTCTTACTACTTTACAATTTTTCTTACAACCTACTTGTTTAATTTAATTTATTGACTTTATTGAAATTTAGGTCTTTTGTATTTATCATTTATTATGTTACATATATTGTTTATCTTATTATTATATTATAAAACCGTATTTAGAAATGAACCAAAATAATCAGGACCGGCAGGATTCGAACCGTCTTCATTTTTAAATAAGTGTATAAATAAAACCTTGCGGGTGCGGGCTGAGCAATTTTAAAAGAAAATAATTAAGCAATTTAACCTTAACTAGCAAACCCGGCGAACTCCGTTTCGCCACCAGATGGCTTCGTTTTTTTTTATAAACCTCACGGAGCCCGAGACCTTTCCAAAGAATGCAAAACCGTGGAAATCGGGTCGTGCGTTCTGAAATTATAGCGTCAGGAAGGAAAACCCGACTTATTTTTATATAGTACATAAGAAAATACGGTGACATAAGTACATAAATTATCGAAATTGAAAAATTTCATAAAAGTTCTTCGGAAAGACACAGGGTGTAAAAGGTAAATAGATTTTATATACTGCTTAGTGCTCAGTAACGTACAGGAAATTGAACTTAAAAACGTAGGTAATTAAGGTTGTTTTTGAACGTTATTCGAACCTTAGTGTTTATTAATAGCACTTAGTCAAAGAGCCAAGGTTATCTGAGTAATTGCTTCAACATATTTTTATTAAAACTTTTAATTAAATAGGTTATATCAAACAGAGCCATCTAGCTCCATACCAAGCAAACACTAGTCAAAAACAATTTATATTATCTTAGCAGACTAGAACGGCTATAGCAATAATGATGTTATTTTGAATTAGGGCAATTATTTTTTTACTGTACAGTACTCTAAAATGCATCCTATACGAAATCAAAATATCCAACAATGATTAAAATCCAAATTATAATATTGTTTTAGTCAAACGGATTTGCACTTGACAGTTTGCAAGATGGTAAGCAAAATCAGTGGCCTAAGATGGAGCGTGCTTACCCAAAAAGAACCGGGTCACTCTCGCTTTTGAGTATCATCATCATCATCATTCACTGCATTCTCTATCCCACTGCTGGGCATAGGTCTCCCTTTGAACGTGCCAGCTGCGTCGATCTTGTGCAGACCTCATCCATAAGGTACCCACGACTCGAATAATGTCAAAAGAATAATAATAAAATAAAATTAAACACTGCTCAACAAAATACAAAAAATTACGTGGAATTGAATAAGTAGGATTTACTCAATTTATTTACAAAATATGGCTATGATGACTCGTAAAAGGGCAAGGAATATAGAAACCGACAGTTGTAATACTTCAAAGCAAGACGATAAGAATAAAGATACCTTAATTAAAAACTATGAGACAATCATAAAAGGATTGGAGAAAAAAATTGAAGACAAAAATTGTTTTAATTCAAAACTTTTGCAAGAGCATGAAGACAGCGAAAAAGAGTTTATCAAAGTTTGTAAAGAAATTAACTGTTTTAAAAAAAGATTATATGAAGAAGAACAAAAAAACCAGGATTTACAAGAATATATGGAGAAAATACAGGCAGAAAACCAAAGTTTACTAAAAGAGCAAATCGAATTTGGGAACTTATATAAAAGTTGTAACTGTGACAAACAAGTAAAGGATATGCAAATAGAATACAACAACTTGAAATTAAGTTATAGTGAGTTATTATTAAAAACGTCAACGTTACCGGCTCAACACAATACAAAAGGATACAAATTTTTGAAAATGGTCGTAAAAAGGAGAAGAAATAGTAAACATAAACTTAAGAAATTCATATACAAAGTGAAAAATCTGACAAACAAAATACATGTCTTAAAACAAGAAATAGTTCAATCGAACAGAACGGCATCTGCCTTTGAGGAAGAGAGTGAAATGCTTTTAGAAATTGTACAAAAATATGAACAAGACATAAAAAATAGAAATAACACATGCAACAAAATTAATTTTATAGAAAACCAACTGAAAAAATTGCAGAACATAATTAAAAGCCTAGAAAACCCCAATTTTCCTGAAATGAGACAACAAGTCAACGTGCCGGAATTGGAAGTAGTTTCTTCCCAGCATAGTACTACTACAGAGAATGAACATCAGCAAGTACAAAGCGTAGTAAAACCTGCACCTATACACTATGCATGTTCAAATTGTTGTGGACCAGATATGTCTGGTAATTCGAAGAATATTACTCTGTATAGTGACTCATTAGGGAGAGGTTTAGGATCAGCTATTAATGTACATTCTGAAAACTTAATTACGAATATATGTCTACCTAATATTTCTCATTGTGAGTTAATAAATAAGATTTCATGTAATGGGCATGGAAAGGGATCACATATTGTAATTTTGGCGGGTGACAGCCGTAGAGTTACAAAGAAAACTCTAGTTCATAGTATTCAGTTATTGCGTGAGTTACGTGAAACTCAAGCACTGGGAAAAATATTGTTGTGTGCCTTTCCATACTCACAGCTTCTAAATGAGGCACAAAATAAGCATATTTATGACCTTAACGTAACTCTATACAATTTGACAACTATGTACAATAATGACTTCATTCTACTTGACTTGAACAACTCAGTAAAAAACTTTGTTATAAATTGGAATTCACTTAAAATGACAGGCAAACAGAAAATATCTGTAGCTAAATATATGACAAGTGTCTTAAATAACATGTACAAAAATAATGTACCAACGGTATGCAAATGTACAATCAAAACTTTAAACCGCTAGAATTGACAACGAGACAAACTAATTTAGGCTCTGCTATATCCAATCAATCCAATCTAAACTGTAATGTGACAAGTAAATTAGATAATAACCCCAACAAATCTGTAATTAAATTACTGCATCAAAATATTAATAGAATTAATGGTAAATTAATAGAAATTGAATTATTTTTATCTCAACACTCATATGAAATCTTATGCTTTACGGAAACATGGTTATCTAAGAATAATATGTCATTTGCTATTAAGAATTATAATATTATAAGCTCATTCAACAGAACGTCAGCTCAGGGTGGGGGATCATTAATACTTGTAAAAAATAATGTTAAAGCAAAAGAATGTAAAGAAGTAGTTAAGCGATCTGTTGAACGTGCTTGTGAGATCACATGTGTTGAACTGGACAACCATATCATTATGTGCGCATATAGACCACCTGAGGATTCAAATGTGGATGATTTCATTGAGGCCCTTGATGACGCTCTAACCCTAGTATCTAATAAAAGCAAACCATTATTGATTTGTGGTGATTTTAATATTAATTTGTATAAAGACACTTGTAAAAAAAAGAAAATGTTACAACTATGTGAATCGTATAAAATTCAGCCGCTGTTTCACGATCCCACTAGAATCACTACCACGACCTCAACATGCATTGATAATATATTTGTTAATTTCGAGGTAAAAACTAAAACTATCATAGATAAGCTTCCGTCAGATCACAGAGGCCTTAGTGTAACTTTCGATGCTAAGGTTAAAAATACTTCACAAATTATTCGTACGCGACCTATAACTCAAAAACGTAACGAAAATTTCTATGCTTCGATTGAAAAGTCAATTGCTTTGTTACCTAAAAATACCATGGACATGAACGTAGACCAACAATTTAAACTATTATTTGACTTAATTGAAACTGAATTTAATAAGGTATATACAGTTAAAGAATTTAAATCTACTGGCAAAGTAAACTTTGCAGAGTGGGCAACACCCGGCATTTTTAAAAGTAGAGATACCTTGTATCAGCTCTACGCGCAAAAAAACGAATTCCCTAATGAATCTATAAAAAACCTATGTAAAAACTATTCAAAAATTTTCAAAAATGTATGTCATATGGCAAAATCTATTTACATTAAAAATAAAATATTAAAATCTGATAATAAAATAAAAACAACATGGGACTTAGTTAAAAATGAATTAGGAAAGAAAAAACAAAGTGAAAAACTGTGCAAGTTAAATATAGATGGGATAACGATTACAAATAAATCAGAAATTGTTGATGTGTTTGAAAGTTATTTTAGTAATATAGCTGCAAATTTAACAAAAAATTTAAACTCTTCGCCAGCATCAGCTAGAGCTTTCCTTGCTGAACATGTTTCTAAGCCTACTTCTTTATTTGGCTTTCACACAGTGTCTCCTAGAAATATTTTAAAAACTTTCAAAAGCTTAAACGTTAAAAAAACTGAAGACCTTTGGGGGATTTCAGTTCATGTATTAGGGTATATAATCACTACGATTGCTCCATATTTATCTAACATTTTCAATTATTGTATAGTGACTGGAACCTTTCCTTCCTTGATGAAATTTAGCAAAATAGTTCCTATTTTTAAATCTGGCTCTAAAGAAAATCCATCTAATTATAGGCCTGTTTCAATACTTCCATCAATCAGCAAAATTTTTGAAAAAATTATGTTAGATCAGCTATTAGTACATTTCAACTGCAATAAAATTCTACACGAAAATCAATTTGGCTTTACAAGAGGGAGATCAACAATAGATGCTGGCTCCAAGTTAATACGTACTATTCTAGAGGCTTTTGAAGGTAAACAGGATGCAGTAGGGATTTTCTGTGACTTAAGCAAGGCATTCGACTGCGTATGCCATGAAACTCTAATTGTCAAGCTTCAATTTTATGGTCTTAATGACAAAGCCACTAACCTTATGTCATCTTATCTATCAAACAGAATTCAATCTGTAAATTTAGGGAACACATGTTCTTCAGGCGCTGTAGTCAAGATGGGTGTTCCACAGGGTTCTATCCTGGGCCCTTTTTTGTTCTTAGTTTATGTGAACGACCTACCCTACATGTTAGGTTCTCTAAAAAATTGTGATATTGTTCAATTCGCCGATGACACTTCAATCGTATTTAAAAATAAAAGAGGTACACAAGACCTTAGTCATATCTGCGAAGTTTTAAAGAAAGTGAGCGAATGGTTCTCAGCCAACAACTTGATGCTTAATCCTAATAAGACAAAATGTGTAAAATTTACACTTCCTAATGTGACCAAATCAGATACAAATATATTTATGATGGGTGAAAAGTTGGAACTAGTGAATTCAACTCTATTCTTAGGTTTGACAATAGATGAAAAGTTACAATGGGGAGCTCATATATCAGCACTCGCAGGTAAACTTTCTTCTGCAGCATACGCAATACGGGAAATCCGTAAAATTACTGATGTATCCACAGCTAGACTAGTTTACTTTGCATATTTTCATAGTATAATGAGCTATGGAATATTATTGTGGGGTAGCGCTGCAGATATAAACGACATCTTTGTTCTACAAAAACGCGCTATTCGAGCTATTTATAACTTAAGGCCCCGTCATTCACTAGAGAATGTCTTCAGAGAAGTAAAAATACTAACAGTGCACTCATTATACATTTACGAGAACATAATGTATGCCCGTAAATATTTGAGGCCTCAACTTAAAAACAATGACTGCAATATGACTACCCGCCAAAAAAATAAACCTGTATATCCACGTTTGAGACTCCAGAAAAGCGGAAAGTCATTTATAGGTAATGCTATAAGCTTCTATAATAAGATTCCAAATGAAATCCTGGACCTCAATGAAACTCGCTTTAAAAAATATGTTAAAGATTACCTAATTAAAAAAGCTTATTATAAACTTGAACATTACACTAAAGATCCACATGTGTGGTGGTTGTCTAGCTCTGAACGCAAGCAATTAAAAACAAATAAAAACTAATGTTGTAATTATTTTTATGTACACTGTGTACCTAACTATGTATATTTGACGAAACCAAGTGTTCGGAAGATCCAATGGAATGATAAATAAATACAATACAATACAATACAATACAATAATCAAATCATCGGCGATCTCCTAACCTATACCTGGTCTATGCTTACCTTTTGCCAATAATGTCTGGCGCGAGGTACACGTGTATCTATATATATATATACGTACCAATTTAATGTTCTTTCATTTTAGCATCAGTTGACTGCGATATTAGGGACGGGCCCTTTTCTATCGAGTGTCTATAATTTTTTATTGATTTTTATATGTTTTGTCAAAATGCCTTATTTCCAATTTATTGAATTAATTACTTAAAACGACCGTAATCAATTATATTTTCTATTACAATTTAAAAATATTAAAATACATTTCAATTACAATATTTTCAATCACTTCAAGAATGTCTTTAAGAAATGTTGTATTGTAGGAAAAACTAAGTTGAAAGTATTTTCTCATTTACAATTTGATGACAATCAAGGACCATCCTAATATACATAGATTTTATAAATAGATCTATCGATATTATCCAACTAGCAACAAAGTCGCATCCCTAACGTCGGCAGAACTCAAAGTAACCATAGCAACGGATCGATAATTCATTTATAGACAGTCAGGATACACCGACCGAGACAAATTGCCTGGCCCCTACTTTTTTGTACAGTACATTAGGTTTTAGTAAAGGGTTGGATTTTATTTTAAAGTGTTGCTTCGACTGGCCTGATAGCTCATTTGGTAGTATGTCTGTCTTCCCGGTTCGATTCCCACACAGCACAAATAATTGTCAATTATCAATATGCAATTTTTTTTTTCCGGGACATTGCACACAGCGCCATCTAGCCCCACACTAAGCAAACGCTTGTGTCGTGGGTACTAGATAACGGATATAATACTTATATACTTTTCTTTTGTAAATACATACTTATTATACATACAATCGACCAGACTCAACACAAGTAATTATAAATTTTTAAAGTACATAAATACTTGTGTCATGCGGGAATCGAACCCACGACCTCTAGATTAGAAGGCAGAGCCACTACCAACTAAGCTAACAGGCCAGTCAATAATTATTAGTGTTTAGTCTGGTTGTTTCTATGTACAAGTATGTATTAACACAAAAATAGGTATGTAAGTTAACTAGTACCCATGAAACAAAAGCAGACGCAGTTATGGAGTTTGTGTATGGAGCGAGATGATGCTATGTGAAATATTCCGGAACATTTATTAATTTACAATTAAGATCCATATAATTTACATATTGTTACATACCACACATACAAATCAACAGCACTTTGCGTTATGAAATGTCTTTTGTAATCTTGCTACGCCGCCAAATGCGTAGTAGCTACGAAATTCATAGCGAATGAGAAATATTGCAATAAGAATTTGGTAAGACGAACGTAGCGTGGTTTCGTAGACTTGGCGTAGCAGGACCGTAGAAGTCTCGTAGAGGTAATGTTAGAAGAAAGCGTAGAGTAAGCTTCGGAGAGCATAGCAGGGTAAGTATGCTAATTGTAACAGGGAATTATTTGCTTGCTTATGTAGAGAGGGAGTGATGAAAAACCAAAACAAAGATAAAATATGTATGTTCCAAATTGTTACAAAAGTTTGAAGATACAGAAGACAAAGTACTTATATGTATACATACGAGTATAACATACATTCATAAAGATAAAGTATACCATGAAAGCAATCGCTCTTAGCGATAAGGTCAACAGTTGCTGGTGCTAAAAGCTTTTTCTTCCACAATTAGTTTTCTGTATCTAAAATATAATAAAACAGCAAATTTTACACCTAAAAAATATTAGTAAAGTAATCGTACTAGTTTCACAATTAAATGATCTTTAAATTCATATGTACCAAATTCCATAAGGATATTAGGTACCACTGGAATTTTAGCTCTTACATTTAAACAAACAAAGGCTTCGCCTGAAGTGATTCTACTATAAGACTTTATTTTTCCTATTTACTTACTTTTATCAAGCTACTGTCTCCAACTATAGCCTCCAGGTAGGGGCTAATATAAGGTGTATACGTAAAACGTACAAAAAGCAAACGCTCCCCGGGCCTGTGGCCACCCAATCTATTTTGTACATTGTAGGTACATATACACGGTTATTAGTAACTGACAGTTGGCAGTCAACATGGCAGAGACACAGAAGCCATGTCAGAGGCCATAATAGGCTTGATAAACTCTCGACCACAGAGTTAGCCGCTCTCGTTCGATAAGATGAATAAGTAACTAACGCATAACAATTTTACTAAGGGTAGCTTTAGTACGACAAAATAAATTCAGAAGACTTGATAACCAACTTTTTTTGAAGTCGGTTAAAATTAGCTGTTCAATACAAAAAAGTTTATCATTTAACTGGCTTGTTAGCTTATTTGGCAGTGACTTTGCCTTCTAATCTAGGTGTTGCGGCTTCGATTCCCGCGTGACACAAGTAATTAAGAATTTTATAAATGTAATTACTTGTTGAGTTTGGTCGTTTCTATGTATGTATGTACATAGGTATAATAAATATAGATTTACGAAAGAAAGTATATAAGTATTATATCGGTTATCTAGCACCCAAGATACAAGCTCTAGCTTAGTGTGAGGCTAGATGGCGCTGTGTGATATGTGGTAAAATATTAACATATTATCATTTATTATCATATATTGCCCTCTGACTCTAAGTATGGAGAATACAAATTTTCTTTCACGAATTTCCAAAATCGTAGAACAAAAGTTGTTTTTTAGACATACATACTTCTTCTTATCGAATGAGAGTGACCAACTCTGGTGTCAGGAGTTTATCAAACCGCCCTAATAATAATAATTTAGACATACTAAAGGTATCCTGAAAAGGTTATATGGTAGTTACGAATAATCCTGTATACATATGTAGGTATGTAAATTGGACTCGCCGGCCTTTCAATTAGGGATATGCTTTCATTATAGAGCTGGTAGGGGTTTCTATTTGCTATGTATATTTATGTATATCTTAACTAGAGATGGTTACCCTCGTTTGTTTGCGATTAAAAGTAGATTGCGAAATCAGGGTCCAAGCTACGTTTTTTCTGTAAAATGTTATCTGTTGGTTGATGGTCTTTCTATATCTATCCTAATATTATAAAGCTGAAGAGTTTGTTTGTTTGAACGCGCTAATCTCAGGAACTACGGCTGTGAATTGAAAAACTCTTTTTGTGTTGAATAGACCGTTTATCGAGGAAGGCTTTCTAGGCCATATAACATCACGCTGCAACTACTAGGAGCGAAGAAACAATGGAAAATGTGGAAAAAACGGGGAAAATTATTAATTTTTGAGGGCTTTCGTTGCGTGCGCTGCGAAAACGGTTCAAGGTATCAAAAACATATGTATGAAAGAATTATTCCCCATTGAAATGATCTAACAAAATATCCGGGACAGTATGTATATGTCTATCTTTTAAGATTAACTCACTAGAACCGTTTTTATGATAATAACTATTCCACGCGGACGAAGTCGCTGGCACAGCTAGTTGTTAATACTATGGTTTTGTAGGCCCGGTCCCTTGCAGTCGCTCAGCCATGTCAGGGGAATTTGTATGGTTTGAAAAGTATTCATCTGGATTTAATTATTTATTAGTGTTAATCTGGAGCGCCTAATAGTGACTGGGAAAGTAGAAGGAAAAAGACCGAGAGGCCGGAGTCCCATACGGTGGTCTGACCAAGTAACAAAAGAGCTGGAGATGCCTATAAGTGTTGCAATGCACCAGGCATCAGAACGCAAAAAATGGCGACAATTAGTACACAAAATCAGAAGGAGTCACGATCCTCAGCAGTGAGGGATACGAATAAGAAGAGAGAGAAAAGTATCGACACCAGAGCTGGTCACTGTCATACGAACTAACGAGATTATTATTTTCCCATCACCTAGAGCTCGTGGTAATAATATTCGCTTTAATACTAAAAAAAACCTGTTTAGGTATCTATCTAAAATGTATCAAACTACATTGAATTCAATTGAGCTCACCTGTACAAGCGTGAGGAAAGAAAAACATAAGTCTCATAAATTTACACTTTTATAATAATTATTCAAATAAGTCAAAAGGACTCTGTATCTTCTCTTTGTTACCAAAGCCTTGCAAAAATGTGTAGGTACGTAAAGCCTGAAGATCGTGATGGTTCCCTAGGCAATAATGTTTCTATGATAACTTTAACTGTAATAAATTTTCTTTTTCCAAATAATCATTAATTTCATGTGCACGTTATTGTACACCCCGTCTAGTCTTTTTTTTATATTTTCCTCTCCATCCTACGGTTGCCTGGAAGAGATCGCTTTTAGCGATAAGGCTGCCATTTGTGGCATTCGTTTTAATTATTTTTTTTCCGTTTTGTATTATGTTTTTTGTGTCCAATAAAGTATCAATCAATCAATCATTAAAATTGAATTAAGTTTAGTTTTTAAACCTATTCTAATTTGCACACCAGTAATGGTTCAGATGTTTGATTCTAATATTTGATATTTTATCGCCTACCATCATGTAACAAACTACATCTTGCAAATAAATGAATCTTTATCTTTATCTAATATTTTCATACATAAGCTTACACTATTCGACAACGACAGATTTAGAACCAATAAAAAATCGCACTATCGATATCCCAAGACAATTGAACAAGGGGAAGCTCACTAAGGGGAAACAGAAATTTTATCACAAACACAAAAAAAAAACATGATCCCCAAAATCCGAGGTCGTTCACCCGATGTTTCCTGGCTCCCGAGGGTCAACAACCTTACCCCTGCTTACGTCACCGTCACGGTACGAAATTATTTTGGGGTAAATGTAGCGGGGGTCGAAAAACGTGAATGGGTCCATAGATAATACCGACCATGTGTGTTAAGTCACGTCTTTCTCTGACTTAATGTCTTTGGGGCTTGGGTTTTTATTCCCAGGACGCTTATTCTGTAGCTTTGGGCAGTGTTGATGTTTTTATTCAGGCCCAAAGCTAGCTTGAGGTTATGTGATAAATGCACCTACATAGGCAGCCGTTAAACCATGGCAGAAGCTCTTAGGACGAATTGAAAACTCTGAGACCAGAGTTGGCCACTCACATACGAACTTACTTTATATTTACAAATGTTCCAGTTCTATAAGTTATTCTATTTCGGTACAGGCATTTTTTTTCGGTTTGCATAACATACTTGTGCGGGGATGCATTTCCTCCTCGGAATAAAGGTATGGATCAAACTTCGAATACTATCGCACTAGTTGGTGTCGTTTCTGGCGACCATTTTTTTTAACACGAAATAGGCTTACGTTTTTTTTTTTTTTTTTTTTTTTTTTTTTTTTTTTTTATTTGTTTGACTATAGCCTGCCTGATGTTATGTTCCATGTGTTCTATCAAGCGTAGTAAAAAAAATACAAATATAAGATATCGTTGCATGTAAAGCGTAACTTGATTAGTCTCCTAAATCTAAAAATTTCAGTAGTTAGATAGGGACAGCGATCTTCTGTGATAACACTATACCTACAACGTAATTATAAAGTAAAAGTGTAATAATGAGTAATGGTATCCTCACATGTAGCAACTGTCCTAGAACACTCGCCGCTAACATAGGGTATATTATATAGTCATGTGAGGACGCATCAGTAACCTTCCCGTAGGAAATACTTTCGCCGTAGCCGAAATCGGCTTGGAAAGCATCATCATCATCATCAAACCAGCCTATATGAATTTAATCTAGGGTCTGTATTAAATTAAATGGATTACAAAAAAGTAAACTAGAAACAAAAGTTACTGATTTAAATTATAATCCTCATTGGCCCTTGCAACTGTACATGTCTAAAAATAGAGCTACATGTTTTTTTTTTCGATTAACCTCTATGTACTTACAGATTTTTGTCCCTCTAGTTTATATGTATGTCATCTGCTATAGATACCTTGTTACATACATATATCTTCCACAATAGTACGTGAGTGAGTGCCTAAAGTGTCTTATGACAAGCCTGTCATTAAATGCACAATGCCACCACCCCTCGTTTCCACCCCTACGAAGCGCCCCCTTTGCTATTTTAGAGGGGTCTTGACACACTTGTTTTTGTGTGATATTTGCCACTTTTTTCTTTGCGGTTCAAACAACTTTGTAAAGTAGGTGAAATGCAACACGTGTTTGAGTTTCGTTCACCTCAATTTTATTGTAGGCTACGTTTAAGGCAGCTTTGTGTTTCTATGTATAATGTAGCACACTTCGAAAGATAGTTTTTTATTTATACTATATATAGATAGACAGATAGATATAAAAAAAATGTAACTTTACTTTACAGCCAAACTTTTGTTGGTTTTTAAACCTTTGAGTTTAGATTTATGAAGCTAAGATGGTACGAATGACTTCTATCAGTATAAATGCATTTTTATACTTTGTATTGTCTACATTAATAATCAGCATTATGCTGAGTTGGGGCTGTGTTGAGGCAGACTTATTTATTTATTTATTGTATATATATGTGTGTGTGTATGTTTGAAGACTGTCTTAATAAATGATTTTCTATTCTATTCTATTCTATTCTATTCTACATTATGCATATTTACCCTGTATATTTACCTGCTTATTTTAACAAGGTTTTTTTAAAGATGTATTATAAATGAATTTTAATTTTAATTTTTAATTTTAATTATTCTTGTTCGGTATAATCATCACTGGCAACAAAATAATATAATGCTCTAGTGTTCATTATGCAAGTGTTGTCGATCAGCTTACTTATCTAGATAATTATTATATTTATTTTTTAATTATAAACTTTCCACTGCTTTTGCTTTACCAAAATGCTATGATATACTTACCTATAGTTGTAAACTATCTTGGGTACTACTGGTATATGAAATAGCTCAATAGTTGCTTATGTTAAGGGTTAATTCAATTGATTGTACTGGATGGGACAAATCAGGACGAGTTGGGGGCAATAAAGAAACTAATAGTCGGGTTTTAATATATTTAGAACAAGAAATGTATAGTTACAACCATTGAGATATTAAATATCATATTGTAAAAACTATTGTACAAGTGAAGAAAGTTTTCAAATTTTCATCTTTTTTTATTATTTCAATTATAATTAATTCCAATAAATTAAGTTTAATTATAGACACATAAATTACGTGAAAATATTAATGAATAAATTACTTAAAAACAGCCAAGTAACCACTACGGGTGTAAATATCGGTTATAATTGCCTTATAATTTAGGAAAGAGTATTCTTTTAAATTTCTATACGAACAAAAATGGCGCGTGTGGAAATTTTTCAAAACCCCGTCCTCTCGTGGCGGTCAGTAACTTGCAGTTTTGAAAAATTTTACATAAACCATGATCTTACAAATTATTGGGAACAACATTTAAGTCTACAAGACGACACTAAAAATGTATTAATAGCCGCGGGAAGAAGCTATATCAACTGCCGTCAGATCAATACTTTCAAACATGAAATATAACACACGTGTGCTGTCTTTATTTCATGTGACATTTGATACAACTTCAAGTCTTAGATTGGAGAAATTCTAAACAAGAGACATAGAAACCGAGATCGAATGTATTGTAGACACAGATGATACAGGTTGGTTGAATACGCGTAATGTAACTGAATACGCAATAGAGTCAAGTGTATACTGAAATCTACTTCTTGATCCGCTTTCTGTGCACTCTGTCTTTAATTTCTCTATTCTCATGTGTAAACACCTAAAAATCTCCAAGTTCCAATCTTTACAAAATTTGGTTTTTATTCAAATTGAAACTGTAGAGATATAGATGGTACAAGGTTAATGCGACCTTATTTTACTACTATTTCTTGTGCAACTTAAAAGTTTCTCACAAAAGCTATAGAGGTAATTAATTATTTAATCCACAATAAGTATAATATAGAAATACCTAACTTTTAGGTACAATATCAACTAAATCGGTTACGATCAACACAGACAACTACTCTTAATTTTATTACAATAATTCATAAAAAGACAAAAATGAAATTTATTTCAACATTGATTTTTTTTTATTTTAAACCGGAAGATCTTAATTGTTTTTTAAACTTTTTTTGAGATTTTTTTTCAATTTTATAAAATACGTATTTGTATCAAATTGAAGTCAGCTAACGCTCGCGTGAGTTGGCGGTCCGCGTCTCGTAATCTCATTTTATTATCATTATAAATATCATTGCTTTCATTGCCTAAGTACACCTTACTTTGAAGTTGGTAAAATACTTATTCAATACTTTATTTTGAGATTCTTATCTTACGATGCATTTTGTCTAAATTATTTCCTAGCTTACAATCGAATATTCGGAAGTTATAGGTTGATTCATAATTTAGAGTAGGAGAGACGGCGGTGCCGCGGCGAAGGTACGAGTATGGTATATGGTTGACTACCAGTTAGGTATATGCTACGAGTATCACATGCTACTCTGCGTCTCAGTTCGTCCCCACTACGTCTCACCGCCACATCTAACTCGGTACTACTCACGTTGACAAGTTATTGCTTACGAGCATTAAAAATAGTTACTAAAGTAGCCGTAGGTACTATTCTTGTGAACCGCGTCGTTGACTTCGACAGGCTTCTACGAAATGGGAACAAACCTTCAAGCAGTAAGAGGAATCAACACCGAAAACGAATACTAATAAATAGACAGTGAAATTGATATTATATGATATTATTTTTATTTAATTTTTAAATTCGAAACTATTGGTATAATATATTTTCTTTAATAATTCGCTTATCCGAAGCTGGACCGATGCCTCTGATGTTTGTTTACATATTTATTGCAAGCTGTTGTTTACCCGACGAGCCTGTTTATATTAAAACGCGAGTTTGAATCACTTGAAGAAGTCGGGGGTAGTTTATAGTCTGCTTCAGTTCCTTTCACTGTCTATGATGATGGATTTCATTCTACGACGCACTAATATCTCCTTTAAAATAATGAAACATTCTGCTCAGTTCGACTTATTTTTTTAAGAAGTGTAACAGATAAAAATGAACGCGTTGATGCTAACGTTAGTTTAAAGAAGACCTCATACTTTATCTGGTAATATGACACATCGTATATCAAATCCGTGACGATGATCGTGCGTTACAGGTAGCGATAAATCGCCGGAAAGAATCGACCGTCTTTCATAGAACCCTCGAAAATACAATTTTATAGCTAAGATCTAAATATGAAAGGATTCCAAAAAGTAGAAGAGGAAGTACTGTATGAGCAAATGCATTGCGTCTTTCGAGAGTTTTACGACTCACAGTCGCGAAGAAAAGGTATCTGTGCGGTTATCTCTAGGAATTCGACTTTATGAAGTAATAGTAACACATTTAGTCGATGTCTCGAGCGGTTCGCGACGTGGAAAGTATTAGAACCGTGTTCCCGATGTCGTTACCGTCGCAGTTAATTGAGCATTTGACTAGACGCGACAGTTGGCCACACCGATGCAGTTGAAACACTTCCACGCGGCGGAAGTTTTAAACTTACGTATTTTATTTCCTATGGAAGATTTAATTTCCTCATTTTGTGTCTTATCTACCGGAGCTGAGAGGCCCGGCCCGCGGTTGCTTTGTGCGGCGGTGCCGGCCCTCTCTCGTGTGACATTCGACTGCTTTGCATGCACATTCTTTACCATACAACTATGTATCACCGATTTCTGGACATCACTCATGTTTTGAAGCGTTATGGAATTTATTTAAATTTGATTTTATTGGATCAAGAACGTTTGTACGTATGAGTGCATGATTTTAACCCGAGAACAGAGAAACGGTTTCTCTGCGACGCATTTTTTGTCGCCATTTTGAGATTGGATTGTTCTTTCGCGTGTTGGTTTGATGGTGTCGTTTGTAAATTTGGTTTTATATTTAGTGGTTTCTTTTTTAATGATTTTTAAACGTTTCTCTGTTCTGAGATTAGACTTAATCATTAATTTATTAATTTAACTCATTATAACGCCACAGTGGGTGACGCTTTATTTTGCTAACTTCACAGCCACATTGTCAATTAGCCTATGCGTATTTAGAGTATTGTTTGTGAGTTGCCAATTAATTTTATTTAGTTACTTTTAATATTTTTTAAAATATTTATTTTTATTTTCATAAAAAATGCGTCAAAACACCGTTCAAAAAGTAGCCGTATGTTATTGATAATAGGTCTGGATTCCCTTGCCACTTACTGGGGTTAGCGTCCTGACCGCTGTATCCGCCCGCTCATTCATAACAAGCTGCCAGATACCAGTCGACTTGGATTAAACTTTTATTAGCTTTAGTTCAAAACTAACATCGAAACCGTCACAAAAAGCGAAGTACGACCAAAATAGCCCCTGATCTAATAGTAAGGAGGCTAAGGACATCGAAATACTAACAGAGTTCTAAATATTTTCAAAAGATTTAAGAAAGCTATTAAAAATTTAATCGCATTAAGAGTAAAACATTTTGCGCGCCGTCCACTTACAACTATGAAGATATGAATTACAGTATACTTTTAAAATACATATAAAAATATTAAGTAAGTCATTACCCGTGAGTCAATGGAATATTTTAAAAATTCACAATTCTTTATTATTGCTTCTCCCGTTACGATTCTAAAACTGGGCCACTGGGGCCCACTAAACTATTGAGCACTATTATTAAATTTATCTTTTATTATTTTTAATAATTATTACCGAAAGAAGGGGGTAACGCGCAAAACGCTCTACCGAATGTAAGTGACATTACTTACCTAACCGACGAACTAACGATTTCCGCTCCAAAATATCTTTTTTGCATTTAACATTATTTATTATCTAAAAAGTCGATGAGTTAATATTATTTGGTGTTTTTGTTTCGATTCAAACGACGTTTTTTAAACTTCCTTTCACACAAATTATCCGAACTCAAAGTTTGAAACCATCAGAATCGAAACTAATTGTAACTGACGTGCTGGTTTACTTCAGTATTCAGAATAAAGTCAGCGCACATGACGATATTACCTAGAAAATATACTTCACGAACTTTTTACAATCACAATATGTCGTATATAGGTACTGGTATGCTGTGACATTTTGAATTTTGACCCGCGAATCGTGTAACAATATTCTTGGCACAGACTTTTTTCTTACGTTTTACTCAAGTCATGTTCTCTGTCTTGATCAATCTTTAAAAGATTCGTCGCTCTACAACCATTACGTCTGTTTTGATTACATATGATTCACAGAGTGATTCGCGCATCTCACAATTTTTTCGTGAAATATATTATCTGTATTTTTATTATTGCTCGTTTAGGCGGAATCATTAGAGTGTTTGTCGCAAATATCTGCATCACTTTCATCCCCCATCTGCTATAATGAATCAGTTGTAATATTTTGGCCGTTCCAGAATCATGCTATTTGAAGAATTTGAAGCCAATATTTGATCATATAGCAATTATTATCCGTTTTCTGGTACAGAATTTACTGACCTTATTTTGATACTCTCAGAAAATTCATTTATAGAAATGTTTTTAAACCCGAACTGTCAATCGCATCTTTGTCCAATAATTTCCCTAGTAAATAAATTAATTAATCTCCTAATGAAATTACAAATTAATAGTACATTAATGATGAGATAATTAAATAAGTTAAACCACACCTATAAATAGACATTAAATTATACAATTAATTGCACGTACACTAAGTTAGTACGAGTAAATCTAACACATAATGCATGAAAATTATCAATCGTAAAGATATTTCCTTTAATTTACATAAGTAATATCGAATATTTGAATAAGTAAATAGTCCGCCTCTACGGAGCGACGACTAGGTAGTAATTCTCACGCTGAATTAAAAACAACACAACACAACAACTATATTAACCTAACATACTACGATAGTATAGAATAAAACTAAGCATTGTGCTTCAACCCCGTTGTCCCTCCCTATACATATACAATTAATGTAGTGACATTTAAATTAAATTTAGTTTACATTTAGTGCGCAAACGACGCCGATGTGACGCTTGCTACGAAACGTCAGGGTAACTCACGAATTTGACTAAAATTAATACACCTAATAATAATGACTAAAATTGGAATGTTAAGCATATTTTAGCGATTGAATAAAGCAAAAAAGTTTTTTTTTGTAATTTTTCGAGTTTAAAAGAAGAAAACACGTGTAGTCGCGCGGATAACGAAGTTTACAATAAATAGTAAACGCAGGGCGCGTCACGTTCCGATCTCAATCTACGGTGACACCGTCACTCTATCACGCCTCTTCGAGCCATTTTCATTTAATATATTTCTATTAAATTATCAACTATTAGTTATTGCACGTTTTACATTTATAATAAATATATAAATACTTGTAAATTTTAATTTTTCCCATCTTTGGTAAGTATGAGCTCCTATTATTATTTGAAACGTTACAAAACTGTTTTTACATATAAGTATATATTTATTTACAAAACTCGTTATGGGTCGTTAGGACGGCACAATATTATATCTATTCAAGTTCGATGTTTCAAATAGGTCATGTTTTGATCGTTCGGTATCAATGATATAATGTGGCTGGTGTGGCGTTCGAACGCGCCAATATTTATTTTATTAAAATTAATCAACTTTTTTTATATACAAATTTCCATTTAGACTAAGACAATTAAAGCCTACTTCGAATAGACGCAGGTTCGCATCCATACATATTATATTAGCAGGTACCGATCATATGTTTGACTAGCCCGGACAGAGTGTGTCCCGCTCTGGCGCGGCGCGGGCGGGCGCGTGCGAGCGAGGGCCGCGCCCGGCCTGCATCGATCTCCTCGGAGTGCTTCGGCCCGCGTGTGTCCAATCCCAGCTCACGTGTCGATGAGTAATCATTAAGCGTATTACATCTTCAAAATTTATCTCAAAAATTCTAACCTAAGTACCACTCCGTAGGCGGGAAGCCACCGTAACGCGCTGTTTCGCCATTTTTTAAAATTTTATCAAAACCTATCACAGTTTTTGACTAGTTTTCATTCTTAACTTTAATATAATGATTAAAATATACGTATAGATAATATATATCTTCGAATCTTTAACAATATAACACTATTTTACTTCGGATGTGAAGCCAGTTGGCCCGAGGCGGTGCTAGCTACTCGTGTGAGCTCGCGATGTTACTTCCGTATATTTGGCATTATATCGATTGATTCGTAACTACCGTCGGCCCTTACCGTAACGTTAACGTATGTACCAAACAGTACTTATACGATATGATCGCATACAAAATTGGAGCATAGCATTTAGGCTATTATTGCTAATATTATTTTTTTATTATATTCGAAAACTATTTCTCGATAACCACAACCGTTCATAAGCGAAGTTTAATATCATTATTTTGTTATTGACTATACCAATATGTATGGTTAAAGTCTGGCCAGAGTAAGCATTAGATGCCCTTAAAGTATTATTGCACGCTCGGGGTGCTATCGGCGCGGCCGCCATCTTGCCCGGACATGCGCGGCGCGGCGGAAGTCCGCCATTTTGATATCCCGCGCCACTTAACCCAGTTCCGGAGCCGGCCGCGGGAAGATGGCGGCCGAGACAAAGGAGCACCGCACAAAGAGCTCGTCGACAGTCTAGTTTACATCAATACAAAACGCTCGCTTGAATGGCGAGCCGCCGGAAGACGAGTCCGTCAGGTCCGAGAGTCACTTCACAGCCAAAACGGTCACTACGATTTGGGTTGCGAAAGGTCGCGGTTCCACGGTCCGCGTTACAGTTGGCATGTATGGGTGCGCGCCTGCTGTGCCGTCCTAGCCACCGGCCAGGCCGATCCCTCCGATCTCTTAGATGGTCTTGATCTTGTTGGTCTTGAAGCTGACCTGCAGCACTCGGTTGCCGAGTGTGTATCCGTTGAGCGACTGGATGGCCACCACAGCCTCGTCGTAGTTGGTCATGGTGATGAACCCGTAGCCCTTGCACTTGTTGGTCTGCAGGTCGCGGATCACCTTGACGCTTTGCACGGCGCCGAAGGGCCCGAATAGCTGCCACAGCACGTTCTCCTCTGTCTCTGGCGCCAGGTTGTACACAAAGATGCACCACTCGGAGCCCACGGCGCCCGGCAGCACGCCGCCCAGCAGTTCGCCCGCCAGCGGGCTGTAGCGCTGCAGCCCCTTGTTGATGGCTAGCAGGGACTTGCCTGAGCTGAACCGGCCCAGCGGCGCGGGGAAGCGCAGCGCGGCCGGCAGGTACGCCGCCAGCGGCGCCAGCGCCTTGCCGTTGTTGCTGGGGTTGTTTGCGAACTTTACCGTGATGGGCTCCGTCGCTCCCTTTGGCACCGTCCCGTTCAGCTCCTGGATCGCCCGCTCGGCCTCCACGCGTTGGTCGAAACGAATAAATCCAACGCCTTTGGAGAGACCCTGCTCACCTCCGTTGAAAGGCCTTCCTCCCGAGTTCTCGCACAGAATCCGCGATGTGATAATTCTTCCGTACGGACTGAATAAACGTTCCAGTTCCGCTTGCGCCATCGTCTTGGGCAGGCCGGAGACGTACAAGTTCGCCCCCTTGATGGCCTCGCTGCTGGGGCGCGCATACGACACCTTGATGGTCTTGTTCTGCAGCCGCAGCCCGTTGAGCGTGGCGATGGCCTTCTCCGCATCCTCGGGCCGGTGGTAGTTGACGAAGGCGTACCCGAGGCTCTGTCCGCCGCCGTGCAGCGCGTGGTTGAGCGCGTCCGGGAAGGCCGCGCCCTTGTTGCGGATGAGCTTGCACGATTCCACCTCGCCGATGCTGGAGAACAGGCTCCGGATCTCCTCCTGCGTCATGCTCTGCGGCAGGTAGTTGATGATGAGATTGGTCTTGGACTCCTCGCCGGAGCCGTTCTGCTGTTCGCTGTCACCTTTCGACATGGTGGCTCAAATCATAAACGGAAACGAACGAAAGGGAAACGAAAAACGCGGTAAAAGAAAACGCACGTCCGTACGTTAGGCGCGCGGGACCCGGATTGAGGGTTGCTCGGGGCGCGAGGCCGGCGCATGCTCGGCCGTATCGACCGCGCTTACATAACGCGGTTCGTTCACCCCCCGGTGGTATAGTGTCCGAAAAAACCAGATCCACCCTCCATCGATCGGCCGCCGGGCCGGCACTCGCCTCCGCCTGCCGCGTTACGGGGACAACGCTCGCGCTCTACTCGCACTCGCAGCGCTACTCAACACCTATTACGTCAACTAGGGTTTATGCTTTAGGTATATATGATGCCATTACGGTTCTAATGTTTGGTTAGTATCGTAGTACAACAATTATCTCAATAGGCATCATTCATCTAGTTCCTAATAAATTAACCCAATTTATTAACTCTGAAATTAACAATTGTTCTATATTTAGCAGCTTTATTAAGATAAATATTACCGATTTTCTAGTCATTAATATTCGTTGGGTTTCGCTTTAAAAAGCCGATGCTCCCAGGAGTCTAGTTTCCTTTGTCTCATTTTGAGGAAAGCAATTTTCATCAATATTTGATCACGACGTCGGTTCTGGAAAATGTAATTTATTTCTGGGTTGAATTTTCTTCGGAAGGCTATTTTTAAATTCAATTCGTTGAAGTAAAGGCTACGTGATAAGACGTACTCGGGTTTACGTGTTTTGAATATTGTGCGGCAAATATAACAACCGATTACCTGTGTAGTATTAAAAATATATGTCCTATTCATCCGTACTTCTTGATAAAACACAAATTGCTCGTCGATGATATTAATTTTATTATTATTTCACACTAAAATAAAATTGGAGAGAAAATTTGAAAATTTTATTTCGATAATTTTCAGCTGTTTCTCTGATTAGTAAGTAATAATTTTATTCACTATAAAAAACACAAACAAGTAACAAAATCAATAAAATTCAATTAGAACATAATTCTTAACTGGGACAGACTAGGTACCAAAATACAGGCTAACACCTAGTTTGGTATCTAGTGTCGCAATTTTTTCTTGTGTACTTTTAACACCAATATAGATTTTTTTAACTGATTTGGTCATGCGTGTTTTCATGGCGCAAGCGACATGCCTATCTTGTCAAAAATAAAAATATACATTAAAAACATAATACTTTTAACTTCTGACATGCTTTATTAGCACACGCTATCAGCTGTTCTGTCTGCACCAGATATGCAAAATCCAAATCGCAAATAACTATCTCGAGGGACATACAAAAAGGGTTTCAAATTAACTCTGTGCTAGGGTGCTACCCCTTTTTAGCTAACCCTTGGCATTTTCCATACTAACTGTTACTCAAATTATTAATCTGTGGCTTATTTTTTTTTAAAGTAACTATTATGTAGTCTGTGGTTAAGTCCAGTTGGATTTTTGATGTCCCTTTTTTTGTTGAACATTCTTTTTTGAAGTTTTTGTAATGCTTTCGTTATTAGAATTCGCCCCTCTTATTATGAGTAATGGATTGGTGCTACTATAAATAATAATTACTCGCAATTATTGTAATTGCAATTTATTTAATTGAGAATTTATGTAATTACAAACGTAATTATGTTACTCAAAGTTTGAATTGCAATGAATGCGTTTAGAAATTAATGTTAGTTGGACTTTACAAATGAACATGATTACAAGTACTTGCCTAAAACTGGTTTGCGTAATTATTAGAAGTATACTAAATAAAAGTTATATTTTAATATGCTCTAGGTATATCACAACACCACAAAATAAGTTAGGTATATTTGAGATATAATATTATGTATTATCAACACATAAGTGATACATAATATACTTACGTGTAACAAAAATTCATACATTTCCCCAAAATACTTATGATTGATGTGTTTTATTTTCTATTTATAATACAAAATCTCATATTCTTACATGACAATGACATTTGACACATAGCCACAAAATGAAACCCATTATAATCTAGCAACGTAGTTTGAATAAAGCTAGAGAGATGTAGAGTAGGTACGTAGAAGGAGCGCAGGTTTTATAGAGGTGTTACCGGGGCGCAGCTCGCGGGGAACGAGGGAAAAAGAACAAAGAAACCGGGGTGGAGCACGAAATGTAGGGAACTTGGATGTTTGGGAAATAATTGTAGTGTTTTTCATAACTATAAGATAATCAGAGAATTCTAGGTGGAAAATTGTAGGTCTCGGCTGTTTGTCATATTGAAGCAGTCTAATGGGGCGGCTTGATAAACTAAAAAAAAAACTCTTGACACCAGAATTGGCTTGTTCAGAATTGGTTCTCGTTCGATAATAAGAAGGTGGGCAAAGTCACGTCATAGAGGCTTTACTAA
Organism: Macaria liturata; assembly: GCA_964023185.1. Lineage (NCBI taxonomy): Eukaryota > Metazoa > Arthropoda > Insecta > Lepidoptera > Geometridae > Macaria > Macaria liturata. The sequence goes on from OZ026822.1 coordinate 6,318,657, forward strand.
AGACTTTCATGATTCAGTCTTTGAAACGTTGTATTTTAGTCAGTTTTCATGACACACTACCACTTTACGTGACACACTACCACTTTAGGTTTTTTTTATTCCTCGTAATATACTTATCTTTCACCGGGCAATCTATGACAAACAAACCGCCTAGAAGCTTCTAAAACTTTCTTGTCAAGCTTTTTGGAAACCGCTGATAAATTAATAAATTTCTTCGTAAAAATTCGCTGTTAATTTTGAGTTTACTTCTTCTGTTTCATGCTAAGAGAACTTGATCTCTAATTGGTTTATATCTTAATTAATGTATATCTTCACTGAGACTTATAACTGTCTATTAATATTGGCTTTTATTACAAGCCCAATATTTACACAAAATTTAACCATTGAGAATCGTTCACATGTACCGCGGTCTAACTTCCCGACACTTTTACAGGTAAAATAGGTAGACGAGCAAAGTTTCCCTGCCCCGGGCATTTCAAATAAGGATGCCACCCAAATGGGAATTGCGAGGTTGTCTTGGAAATGTAATTTCTGAAGCTTTTTCTGAAATGAGAATGACAAACTATATTTAATGCCATATATAATAAAGGTTCTTCTTGACAACAGTGGGCTTATGAAAATTGTACTGTGAATAAAGTTTTTGACTTCTCTTATTTGTTTTTTTCTGTCATAAAGTGTACATCACTTTTCATCAAGTCAGCAAAGAGATTTGTTTTAAAATATACTATCCAATAGCTCCAATAAAGAATTTTCATGCGTCTTTAGACGTTGAACATAAACCGAAATTAAAAACAGAATCTGCACATAAGACCATCATACAGATATCAAATAAATAAAAATACTCTAACTTATAACCACTCTTTGTGCCAAAAGCTAAAACCTATTGACGCGTGGAAATGAAAACATCTCAGTTATCTCAAAGCAAAGTGCCTCGAAAACATATCATCCCAAATAGCCTTCGAATAAATTATTTCTTTTTCAGTCTCGATCGCCAAATACTGTTGATCTCGTGCCAAGTGCCAGCCCTAGTTGCTAGGGCCGTCCGCAATTTAAATGCTAATACCTACCGCCTAACTATAACTACCCGCGCTCCGAAAGGATTGCTTATCAGGAGTTACGTAACTATTCCTTTTCACAGTAGTTTTAGGCCTTTTATGTTTATTGTGGTCTGAAAAGGTTAAACGAGTTGATTTTTAAATCTATTTATTTCGATTGATCTTATTGTCTGGTAGCTGTAGCCTAAAATATATGGCTGTGTTTTATAAGTTAAGTAACAATTCTAAGTCGCGATTTGCAAGTTAAAATACTTTTAATGTCAATTTAAAGATTTCATGTTATTGTCCGTATATCTATATTATGGTAGATACTGATTTTTAGCCCTTATAATAATTGCCATTACTTTTTTATGCGTTTCTTTTCTGGGCGTCACGCTGTCTGATGTCTGCCGCTAAGCATTTTATTTGCTGGCAATTTATCTTTTAGTTTGTTAATATTACGTCCTTACATAATGATATTGGTGTTTTTTGTACTGGCCACTTTAATCGCGAATTTCTCCTCTTTGGTAAGGAATTCCAAATTCAAATTTGTACAGCTATTTACTCATGTATTTGTGCTTCGATGAACGTCATTCATTTGATTTTTTTTCTTCTGTTTTTTTCTGTTTGCGTCGGAATATTATACAATTTTTAGTTGACCTTAGAATAAATAAAATTTTACATCTTGGACAGCCACTCTGCTTGTTTGAATATTTTAAAAGCCGTACAAATCTTGAGTGTGTCTATACCCACAAAGTACATCAGCAATAGTATTTTATCCAAACAAACTTACCTAACCAAATTCAGACCATAATCCGTAAAAAAAAGATAAACAAAAAACTTCCCCAATAATCACCTTCTTTAAATCCTTTTTACAGCACATTTAGATCCCCAGAGCCATTTTGCAGGCTCTACAAAGACCTGAAAAGTACCAAGTTTCTTCAGCCCCCTGATTCTATCTTAAATCCAATTTCCTTCTAAGAAAACAGTTGCGTACAAAAAACGAAACGTTTTCGCAAAAAAGAGATATAACTGCTCGTCGTATTTTGCGAAAGCCTGCCCTAGAGAAAAGGTTTACAGTGTACTTAACAGCACACAATACGAAAAATACATTACTATCTAAGAAATAAAGTTGAGTTTGGATTGGCGGAATCGCAATAGAAATATTAGCAATTTATTTTTGCGTCTCAACTGAATTTCTACTCTAACTGTAATGGTGGAAAGAACATTTTTCGTGGGTCTAAAAAGGGAGTAATATTATAAAGGTTTTGATAACAGTGGCGTAATATTAGACCCTAGTGCTAATGTGTTTAGGTCTATTTTAGGATGTGAATAACTTTATTAGGGGGTAGGAAACGTTGTACATTTTCAGCCATTGCTGAGGGTGGTAGTGCGTTTCCATTATCCTTTATATAAATAGAACGAAATCTATAAATGCTCCCTTTAATGTAAGATATTTTACAAATTGTATACGTACGTAAATTTTTATAAATTTTCTCTTTAATTTGTTTTAAATCGATATTATAAAGCAATATTTTTTATACAAATTAAACGCGAGCGACATTGCGGACACGCAGTTGTATGTAAAACCAATGTTACACTCACACTTAAAATTAAAATAGGTACAATCTGCGATGATACCTACAACTACATAATAATATGTACAACAAACGTGTTTTTCTTTGTAGATAACAAATAAACGCTCGCGGCTTCGCTAGCATTATTTTGGGTTAAAAAGTAGCCTTTTTTAAGCCCAGGACCATATTCTATCATAATATAGTATGATCACGATGATCCGTTGCTCTGTTACGGCGTGAAAGCGGAACAAACAGACCAACAAACATACTTTTGCATATTTATATGATAGTATGATAGTACGGATCTGGCGCGAGTCTGTTTTGCATTAAGCCGGTTTTATTCTTTCTTTCTTTCATCACTCCGGACTTCGACTCGGACTTGCTGGATTAAATCTTTCTTTTTTAATTTGATTTGATACCGTACAAACAACGCGACCGTACCCAGCACAATCAGGGTAAGCGGCCCCCCGCTATCGACCGATATATCCGGGTCAACGACACGCGGCTACACCCTGTTTATCTTGCTGCCTGCTTTTTGACGGCTTTTGGCAACTATACCTACGTTTCATGGTTGGACCATGATAATTGATTCGGATAATATAGATTCACTAGGTACTTCAATTCATACTATAAATAATAATATATAAGACAATTATTTATTAAGAAAAAATACAAGTATATTGCCTTGTCATCTTCGTTTTATCCACATTTCAAAAATTATAAATTCTATTCTGACGATAATGTTTCCTAGGTTAGAACGTAAAATATGATGGGATCCAAAAATCTCGTTTAAAGGTATATCTCTAATAATATAGTTACATTTTTATGTAAGATGTAACAAAAGCTCTTATTTTTAGTAAAAAAAAAAAAACTCTTTTACTTTAATTATTATCATCGAGTAATGAAAATCTCTGCTCTGACACAAAAATCAAATCTTTCTTCCCCACTTACCAATTCATTCCAAATCTCCACTAACAAGATTTGGAACTTTTTAAAATCTAAAAGCTCTTTGTTCCAAAGAGCCGAAGTACCAACGCCACCCCTGTGCGAAGTTTTATTAAATACTGCACGGAATTATTCAACAGGACATGAAATATTACGTTATGGACATTTGCATAGAGCTTGGGGTATAGAGTAGTGTGTGCTAGAGATGCCATTGTTATTCTATCACGTTAATAGTGTAGTGGCCCTTACAGTGTCCAAATTAGTTTTAGTAACTATGGGTAAGCCTGAAATAAATATATTTTATTTTATTTATTTAATATAGCAAAGGCGTAAGTTAGCAACTAGTTTCCAAGACATAGCTACTTCTGCACCTAGTTTGGAGAATAAGAAATTGTCTACTTCATTACTAGAAATAAACGAAATTGTTTTTTTTTAACTTTCAAGCCGATTTCGATGAAACTTGGAATGGAGATGGATTAGACTTTTGATTTACGTACAAATAGGTTTCTGTTACCCTCGACCGCGGGAGATAACAGCAAGACTATATATATTTACAAAAGAAAAATATGTAAGTATCATATCACATAAGCGTTTGCTTAGTATGAAGCTAGAAAGCGCTGTGTGCGATGTCCCGAAATGACTAATTATTTACTAGTGGAAGTCTGCGGCTCCGCTCGCATTATTTCAGGATAAAAAGTAGACAATGATACTCCTAAGACCTCGTACTACCTACATACCAATAATTATAATGATCCGTTCTTGCGTGATGTGCGTTTAAATAAACTGTCAAACAGAGACAGATAAACAGACAAAATATCTAGAAATAGTTGGAAAGTGTTCTGCTATGTCTTTCTAAAATAAGTGTAACTAATTGGCTTCTTATGTATTTTTTACAATGTTTTGTCATCACGTAATTATAATCTAAATTACACTCTTTTTGGGATTCTGCATTCAACATAAGTTATTGTAAGTTTTATCTCTGTCTTATTGACATTTTGTGATCCTTAATAGAGAATGAGCTGGTTTCCGAGACACAGATAATTTTCTAATTCGAAAGCCAGACACTTTCAAATTTCTTGTACCTATAGGTACAAGTTTTTGACAATAAAGAATTGACTGATTGATTAATTTATCTACAGTTTTTACTCTTTCGACCCTTCCCAGCTTTATTATATGTATAGGCGTATTGACCTCATTTTTTAGTTTTCCGTACATCTCCCTACTCTAGCAGCACACGCGAGCGGAGCACGACATGTGCGGATTTGATATCACGCTCCGCCGCACCGCCTGACACGACACCGACATCCAGCAGGAATTTCACGGAATTTCCGGGAATTCACTGGAATCCCTCATATTGTCTTTTGTTCTAGGATTTTACTTGCTTCTGACGGTTTGATGTGGGATCTTGATTTGTATAGAAACATGTACGGAGTTCGAGAGAAAAAAAAACTTTGTCTCAAAATTGCATGATGTTGTAAATAAAATTGTGTAATCAAGGGTGTGTGCATATTTTTTTATAACATAGGTAACCATATCCTATAATTTTCTATGTGCAGAGATGTTTTTGAGGTTTATATGAATACCAATGTAGTATTTCTCCAAAAATAACCAAGGAAATAAACATTAGTTTTTGTAAACGGTTACAGGCAAATATTTCATAATAATGCAGTAGTTCAGTAGACATTTGATATTAAACTTCGTCCCAAATAGTTCTACCACGAATACCCGACATGTTAGAGGAATTTCACAGGAATCTTCAAATTGGCATTGTTCTAGTTATGTGCCTGACAATTGAAGAACATAATTTTGCTTCAGAACTTACTTGTGTAGAGCTGAGGATGTTACATTTTGTATTAGGTAATGGAATTTTTTAGATTTCAGATTTACAATTTTATTTATTTTTTTGCTTAGTGCGGGGCTAGATGGCGCTGTGTGCAATGTCCTGGAATATTTATTTTATTTATTTGTTAGTCAAAGAAAGACAAAAATAAATAAGATGAAAAAAGTAAGTTCATATGACAGTAGCCAACTCTGGTGTCATAAGTTTTCAAGCCTTCGGCTCTGGCTTAATGACTGCTACACTATGATGGCCATCCATCTGAAACCTGGTAATCGCATCCATGCTATAACACATTAATCGTGTCTAGGCCACATATGTATAACAAAAGATGACGTTCCATATTTCCATCCCATATGTTTCCAAAGAACAGATAAAGTGCACGCGAGCGCGGTGAATCGCCACGCGCGCTTACGCACGCTTTATTACTTTGTTTCCCCTTCAAATCCTTTTTAATGAAGGATATATAGGTGTCTGGGGTGATATCGAGGTTGCTATTGTTATTGTAAAATCTGATCCAACATCCAGTTGCTATACTTTTAGGGTTCCGTACCCAAAGGGTAAAACGGGACCCAATTTAAGCAGTTTTTACTCGATCTTAATAAACAGGTAGAAAATTGAATATTTGTAAGTAAATATTTAGAAACATATTAACTATAAAATAAATACCTAATCTACTACATAAAAACTCACAAAATGAAAATAATCCATGCATCTAAACGCGGTGCGAGCGCCGCGCTGCGGTGTTGGCACGCGCAATTACTACTTGGAATTTAGTTTATTTTTTGTTGTTTCATAAACAGAACTAAACTTTGTAGTATCTTAAAACGTGATTTTCAATCATAGATACGGAACCTTTTGTGCGCGAGTCCGACTCGCACTTGGCCGGATTTTCTTTCTGTTTGTATTTGACGTTTTTGAGTAGTAAGCATTGACCTTAAAAGTAATCTATTGTAAAAGTAATCTGTTGTCCCTCTTGGCTATGTTTCTGATTTATAGGGTCGGCTTCGATCCACCTGATTTGGCCAAATACCGTTTTTTTTGCCGAGTGACTGGTGGGATAGCCAGTTTTCCAACAAAAGTGTAAACACTTAATCGTAAATTAGTTTAACATAATTTAGACAAATTTATCAAGTGTATCTATGGAATAGCGTTTTTTTTTTCATATAAGTACATGAATAATTTAAGATTTATCATTATTTAAATAATACTTTTGTATAAATATTGATTACCAACTATCCGAATATTTCTGTGGTAGGTGCCTGTATTAGGTTCTGCGTCGCAGGATAACAGTAAAAACAAATAATGAAGGCAAACAGCATTTTTACATGTAGACTTCACCATCAGACTTCATTAGTCATTCGTAAACGTGAAAACTCTATCAAAAACATAGACACGTTTTCAATCCGACTGCTCCGTTAGCTTAGTTGGTAGTGACTCTGCCTTCTAATCTAGGGGTGCGGGTTCGATTCCCGCATGGCACAAGTAATTATGAATATTAAAATTTGTAATTATTTGTGTTAAGTCTGGTCGTTTCTATGTATAATAAGTATGTATTTACAAAAGAAAAAGTATATATGTATTATATCCGTTATCTAGTACCCATGATACAAGCGTAAGCTTATTATGGGGCTAGATGGCGCTGTGTGATATGTCCTGAAATATTTATTTATTTATTTAATCAGGCCCTAGGTTTCACCTAGCAACCCCATGATTATACCCTATCTATACTAACAGACCATGGTTGGGTGGTTGCCTAATTAGGTTGCACCCCTCTCTGTAGCCCTCATGTGCGGTAGTGGTCAGATCTGATACCTAACTGATAGTTGAAGAGGCATTTTTTTAAAATAAAACAATGTCTGAAGTCTCAAATTTCAAAACCAGATACGTTGAACTTTAGTGACCTTCAATGTAGCTGATTGTGTTGTGATGTTGTAGACTTAGATAAAATCATATTGAAGTATAAAAAGTATGCGGTAATTCTAGTGCAAGTGCTGCTTTGTTTTTAGGGCAGTTCAAAAAGACTGGCATGTAAGGAGAGGCCTATACCAGCAATGCGTCAAAAACGTATGTGAATGATGATCAATGGGATACGTCTAAATCTGATTGTGTGGGTCGGTTTTCTTACACTTTGCCCATAAACAGAGTTACTGATCTTAACTGACATTTTCCCACTTGTTAAATTATCAAATGCTTTATTGATACTCGATCTCGCTGTTCATAGTTCATAGTCATTTATTCATAAACAGAGTTTACATGTCAAAATCGAAAATAATATTCATATACCACATAAGTAGTATGTATGTATACACTCAAGTAACTACATAATAATATGTTAATTTATAATATAATCTAATTAAACATTAAATCATTTTCTTCGAATTCTGCCATCAACTTTTAAGAACATTTCATATGAGTAGAAGGTCTGCTTGAGAAGCCAATCCTTTAGTCTATGTTTGAAGCTGGTCATGCTTATTGTACTTGTCACACAGTCTGGGAGTCTGTTGTACACCCCCGGGCCTGCTATGTGGGTCAGCTTGGCTGACTTCTCGAGGGAGTGCTTGATGAGCACGAGTTTGTCCGCACCCCTAATCTGTGACTGTGACTTGACTTTACCCCAAACTTTGCTAAAACACAAAAGATGCTAATCCCCTTATATTTTGTAACTACAAATCTGTCACTCACTATTATCTATTTAAAGCTTTTGCCATTCATAATCCGCGTAACAAAACGAAACGACCTAATTCTTAATAATACATTTGTCACACTAAAAATACTTTTGTAAAATAACAATGTGTTGCCTCTTTGACTAACATTTTAAGGGAGTCCAACCCTCTGGTTAACGTTGTTAAATACGAACCACTCCATTTTAAAACAAATTTTGTATATCACTTACTGTTTTGAAATATAGTCTCTATGCTTTTAAGAATAAGATCTTAAAAAAACATTCGTGAGGTCTGCTTATTTTGTTACCTTTCCCTTTGATTTTAAATTTTTCATCAGTTGTATAACTTGATTTATGCACTCGATATAATCTTATTTCCATAAACATAAGGTTCAAAATAGAACAAAAACATATTTTAAAGTAATAAATGCATAGCGAGTAATATTTTTGACTGATCATAGGACCGTAAAAGATTTATGTGTTTTGCTTTGCTGAATACGGATTATTATTTATTTAAACGCCTAACAAAATATGCAGTCCAAATCAATAAATTAACTTGATTTTTATAAAAGTAGATTGTAGCTGGATGTCCTTAGGCATCTTTGTCAATCTCTAGGTACTCGTATTCTGCCATTTACACGGGATAAAAATCAGAGCATCCTAAAGTAATATTTACGATAAGGTCAGAATATAGAAACAAAATAAAAAATATTATTTATCTGGATATTAGTAATCCGCCACGTTCTTGACATCCTAGTGTTTCATGTATCATCAATTTAGGTTTCTAAATAGCTTAATACTTCTTTCGTTCGAATGCAACTAATTAATTACCTACCGATCTATATATAGCCAGTCCACGCAACCATGCACTTTGGCAAACGCGCTCTTCCTTATGTTCACGAGATCACTGAAAATGTGCCAACATGCATTCAAAAATAATCTCTATGACACTAAAATTAGAGCACATTTTCCGGAGATACTGCTGCAGTGACATTTAGTAGTAATACTACACGGGAACGTTTTTAGCGTAGAATAATGCGGTCTTAGACACAAGTCGGTCAGACTTACTCTGAATTTAGATTTGGTCGGTCGTTAAACCGGCAGTTAGTGAAATTGTGAAATAATGAACGCAAAAAAGAAAAATAAAAAGGCTAATAAGCCCCCCAACCCGAATCCGCCACAAAATATAGTTAGTGATGTAAAAAAAGAAGAAAAAGTTGAACAAACTGAACCTAAATGTAAAGTGAAAGAAGATATCGTGCCGGTTGAAATTTTGAGCAAAAGTTTGATACCACCTGTGAGTGAAATAAAAGAAGAAGAATGTGAGAGTCCCAAGAAACCGAAAAGAAATAAAAGCAAAAATAAGAAAAATGACCAAGAAGAAGAAAAATCTGAAGTGCAAGAAAAATCTGCAAAAAGTGTAGTTGAAGTGGATCCCAATATAGAAGTTATTCAAAATAAAACTGAAGAACTTTTGGATACTAAAGAAGATCCATTAGGTGATGCCAGTGTTGTACCAAGTTCTAGAAAAAAGAAAATCAAAAAGAAAACCCAGGACAAAATGTCAGAAGAAATAAAACCGTGCATTGATAATCCAGTTTTATTGAACGCAGAACCCACGGAAACTTTTGAAAAAATAGAGCCTGGTGTTCAAGAACTTTTCTCTGCAAAACCAGATACTCCTAAAGAAGGTAAAAAAAAGAAAAATAAAAAGAAGAATCGTACGGATTCAGAAAAATCTGATAAAGCGGATGTTTTATCATGCACGTCGGCATTTGACAAAATATTGGCAGTAGATGCATCCAAACAAGAAGAGCTTTCAGTCATGCCTGAAACTAAACAGCAAACTTTCGATGTAAACATAACGTCGAATCCGGATCTAGAAAAAGAAGTTATAAATATAGAAACTTCTCTTTTGGCAGAGGTCAAAGAATCAAAAGCGGAACCAGAAACAGAACCTAAATCCAAAAAGAAAAACAAGAAAGATAAAAAGCATAAAGAGATAGAACCTGCGAAACAAGATACACCGAAAAAAATGTCCGTTTCAATTGATGTTTTAACTGAAAATATTCTCGAAAAACCTAAATTGGAACAAAAAGAATGCAAAGAAGTGAATCTAGATTTACAAGAAGATAACGAAATGAGCCCTAAAGCTAAAGCAAAAATCGCTAAACCTGTTGAAAAGAAACGAAAAGGAAAGTCTGAAGCTCAATCTACAGAAAATGTATCTAGTGCAGAATGCACTGATGTAACAAAAAACGACAAACTTATCACCGAATCACTTATACCCACTGAAATAATAGAAGACATACCAGTCAACATAACTGAATCTGTAACCGATGATACTAAACATCAACCAGCTCCTATACCTTTACAAATGGAAAACATCAGTTTACCATCTGATCAAAATATGGGCAAAAAAAGAAAAAAGTCTAAATCACCTAAGCCACAAAAAGACCTTAAAAATAATAAAACCAGTATTGAACCAAAAATAGAAACAGAAATTTCGACAGCTCTGCACACCAAAATTGATATAAAGAATGAGTCTAAAATCAAAACAGAAAATCCAACGGGTTCAATATTTGCATTACCAGATGCTCAGTCTCTACAAGCCCTGATCCCGGAAAAGAAAGAAATTGTTGTAGCTTTAGAAACAGTTCCTGAAAGACCTCCTACTCCAGAAAACAAACTTGATAATGAAGGGTTTGAAACAAAAACTAGCAAAAAGAAAAAGAAAGTTCCTAAAACTCCTATTGTAGAAACACCCACAGACGTAAAAGAATCTGTCGAAATGCCACTCACTGAAAAGACTGAAAATAAAACAGAACCAATGCAAGAGGAAAAATTTGATATTCTATTGGAACCACTCCTGCCACCTGATATAGACATAAAAACTGTTCCTAAAGAATCAGAAGCTTCCTGTTGTGATATAGTTCCTGATGTTCACTTCATCAGATCTGTTAGTCAACAACAACTTGATACTAATAATAATACCGTCATTCAGGAGGTTACTCACGTGGATGAAAGAAAATTGACAGATTTACATCTTATGCCCCTTATTCAAGGATCGGAAGAAACTCCGATGACAACACCTGAGCTCATCTCTTCTGGAATCAGAATGACGGACGTTGAAACAAAGCAACCTATTGAGGAAAAAACAGATATTAAATCTAAAATGATGGAAGTAAATCAAGATATGGAAGATTTAAGGCTTTCGATTGAGCGGTCACTAGCTGAATTCACAGCCTTGGATAAGTGTGAAATGGAGTCTGAAAATAAACAAGAACGAAAAGAAAAATCACCAAATAAAAAACTTACAGAAAATGTAATCAAACCTAAAGATAACATTTCTCTAGTAATAGAAAAAAAAATACCCCAGGAAGTTAAAGCTGTTGTGTGTGACGATCCTTCGAAAGCCACTGAAGCACCGCCAGTGTGCCCTGCTCGAAAAGATAATAAAGGTAAAAGTAAATCGAAGAAGAAAGGTAAATCAGACAATACGGTCACTGTTTCAACAACAACAGCAGCAACCGTGTCATCTAATGTCACCACTTCCTCACAGCCTAAAAATGATGCTAAAGAAGATAATAAGGAAAAGTCTAGTCAGAAAAGTGAAGAAAAATCAGAATCTTCACAAGAAAAAGGTAGACAACAGTCTACTAGTGCCACTGATAGAGATCAAATTGGTACCACACAAGATGCTAGCAATGATCATAATCCCATAAATACGGAAGTTGTCCCCGATGCAGTAGAACAAACTGACTTTGAACAAATTGAAAATTTTGAAGATGCTCTTACTTCAAGTATTGACGATGTAAACAAAACATTTGAAATGATTGCCAAAGATGCTGACGATGAAAATATTGAATTCCAAAAGAAGTTGGCCGCCAGCAAACCCGAGATTAGCATAACAGAACCAGTTGAAGACAAAGATAAAGATACAAATAGAAATGAAAAAGTAAATCCTGTTTCGCAGCCAAAAAACTTGTTAGGCCACACCGATATTCCTGTACAATCGAATAGAACTGACTACAAAAAAGAAAAGAATAAAACACCGAACGCTCGCCAAGCTAAAGTCAAAATAAAGGATTCATCGGAAATCGAAACAAAAAAACAATCTAAAGAATCGCAGACTGATAACAAGAAAACGAGAAAAAGCTCAGATAAATCTGTGAAAGAATCATTTTCCAAAGTGAAAAATGATAACGAAGAGTACGTTTATAAGTATAGTTTTCGGAAAGTTTTCCTACAAAGTGCTTGTCACGTATGCAATAAAGAGTTGGGTCAAGTCAGAGTGCCTTGCGGGTATTGCAACTTGATATTCTATTGCGGGGCCAAACACAAGGATGACGATTGGCCACAGCACCAGGCCCTATGCTTTGCAGTGTCTACTCTGGCGCACACGAAAGGTCAGTAAAGGTCTATCATACAGAAATCCAGGAAAAGGGATTTGAAATGTTTAACTTTAAAACACTTTATCTGTTCCTCAGATCAAAAACACATTTACGCTGATGCTCAGAATACGGCCGGGCAGGACTACCGTCTCCTTCGCATGCAGATGATAGTTTCCTGCGAGAAGGTACTGAAGCGACGCCTCGTCCCTTGGGAACAAGAGATCATGTTGTATCCGAGAATGTGTGCTGAAGTCGCTTGCAGAGAGTGGCGACAGAGCAAACTTAAGGATTGTGATGGATGTGGCCAGGTAAGACTTCTTTACTGTCTTGTTTGGGACATAATCGTATCGTAGATCAAAATACATGAAATATCTATGAAATTAAGAAGCACAAATAGACATGGTTGAGTCATAACAGTTTTGAAGTTGGTCGAGATTCATAAGCGTACTTAAATCATTGCCATGCCAGGTAATAAACAGGTATATGAAATATCTAGTAGAGTCAGATCTATGAATACTCTGACAACAATCATAATAGTGCTGCCAGAAAGGTTTACGGTCACCGCCACAGCCTATCTGCTCGAAGTATCTATTCTACTAAATCTAAGTTTGCCAGCCCGAACACTGGAAATATAAAATTAAACATATGACCTTTGAATATAATATAACGTGTGACCTTTGCATAGACATAACTTGATAATTATTAAACTCATGAAAATTGTGTTAATAATATATCGCTGATACCACACCAAGACCAATAGGTATGTCTACAGTGTATACACCACAGCTTACAACACCAACTAAACCACACGTAACTTTCCCCCAGATATCATATTGCGCGTCGAATCCCGAGCACCTTCCAAAGAGCCACTCCCGCTGGTGCAAATCCTACTCCCTGTACCAGCGCCTGGTCAGCTACCAGCAGACCAAGGGCCGCCTGGAGCCGAGGCTGCCGACCAGGGTGCTGGCAGAGGATAAGATGCAGAACAAAATGAATGAAGTGCTCGCTGTTATGTATGAGGAGAAGATTGGTAAGGCTTGATGACTTTTATTTTAAATCTAGTATTGCGTTAAATTTTCTGTTTGAATAATACTTAATTTTGCCGTATTTTTTTATTTTAATTGATTTAAATCAGAATACAATTTGTTATTTTTAATTTGTGATTACCTCCAAACATAAAAATTTTGGATATTTATAGAAACATTTTAAAATCATCAGGCATCCTAGGTATTTCTTATATTTACTTCGACATTGGCAGTAAGTCATAAGGTGCTTTTTTGTTTTATTTTTTATTTATTATCTGCAGGATTACATATACTTCCCAGAGCTTGAAGCTTCATAACCGACTGATTTTCAATAAGAATTCCACGTAAATTTTCAGATATGAATGATATACAATACGCTTCCCTGACCCAGCTGGCCACGGCTCCACTGACCACCGCTTATTGTCTTCAACTGTGCCGCAATGCCTCTGGAATTACCAACGGAGTTCATAAGGTATATCACCGTGCTAGCAATTATTGCCTAAAAGAGATAATAATATCATCATCGCGCGCTATATTCCAAAATTACTAGATTCTCGCGGCTTCGCTCGTGTTGTTACGGGACAAAAATTATTCTATTTTATGGCCATGACCGTTTAATATCACTGTATATACTGAAAATCACTATGATCCATCGCTCCGTTATGGCGTGAAAGCAGGATATACCTACCAACAAACACACTACTGCATTGATGCATGCTGTTTGTGATAGCTCAGTTACATCCACCTCTTATAAGTTCTTTTTCTTCTTCTCCGAGTGCCTCTCTGGAGGTTGGCCGTCAGCTCAGTGAACTTGGTTCTATCTTGTATCTTATAAGTTCATATTCTTTTTCCAGAAGCGTCCATTCACAATCCACGTTGTGGGCGCGGAGTTGCAGTTCGAAGCCGACGCTCTGAACAAATGGGAGACGTTCTTCCTCCACCTGCGACCTGACGTAGAGGAGCTCAGGGTGGTGCTGGTCAGCCCGGCACTCAACCCTGGACACCTGCCGCTTAACTTGCTTGGGAAGATCAAGTAAGTCATTGTTGAAACAAAATTGAGGAGCAGGAAAGTCATTTATCTACTCGTATTTATTAATTTGAAATATTTTTGACTAATAGTGCGCTCACTGTAATCTTAGATGTAACAGCTTGCCTAGAAAAAACCTATTTACTCTGTAGGTGAAAACCCTTACATAGTAATTCTCAAGTATCCAGCCCCTGGTAAAAATGTTCTAAGTTTTGCTTGTTTTTCTGTTTTAATAGGAGCTAATCGCTTCGTGTGAGTTTTTCTACTTGAAATAACCCTCCTCTTTTGCAGTCGCGTAAAAGTCCGAAAAACCCGTGGTGTTTAATATCTAGCGATCTTCAATGCAAGATTGAATCGGTTCTTACTGGGTAAGCACGCTCCATCCTAGATCATAATGATGCTTACCGTCAGACAAATTATAGTAAATTGCAAGCTCATTTAAAAAAAACATTGTTTACTAATCAAGTGCCAACAATCACTCTGATGTATGAATTTAGATTTTTGATATGCATTTGATACTGTCAGTCATTCAGTGACGTATACGTTGTATAATAGAATAGCACTATAATACGATTCAATGTATGCCGGAACTAATCAATTGTGTATTTAAGTGAATTGGCAATCGATGATGATAGATTGAATAGATAACGTAATGTGTTACGAAGTGGTGTGATATTTTTGGCGTACTGCAATGTACTGTTTCTGGGTCACTCCTTTTGCTTATATCCATTTTCACATGTACCTACACTTTGTGTGTATGTACTAAGTTTATTTTTCTTTACCTATATAGCCTATGCCTGACTGATGGCAATATGTACACCACATACAGCAGGAACTTTGATAGATCGACATACACAAACATGATTGTTCACAGTTTATAAAATATCTGTAACGGTAATTTACAACTAAATATAAGATTCAAGCTATTATGATTAACTAGCATTTACATAATTTGAAAGCCATGCTTCTGAAGCTCGATCATTTAATAAAATAAAGTATCATTTCAGATTATGCGACGACTGCCAACAGAACAAGCGTCGAGTTGTTTTCAAGTTTGAAGACAACAAGAATTATTCAGAGTACAGGACCTGTGAAGATTTTATCAACCCTGATATCAGTAAGTCATTACATTACACTAATATTAGAAAAGCGAAATTTTGTAAGTATCTTTGTTCCTTCTTCATACTTATTCGGCTGAAACGATTGGGATAAAATTCGATCGAAATAAAATTAAGTTGAATGGAACTTTTTTTTTTGCTTACTTATATGTACCTTCACACTATTTCGAAATTGATGTGACGTGTACATTTAAATTATCTGATCTGCGATAGCTAGCTTGGTAGAATTATCTAGTATTGAGGGTTGTGGGTTCGGTTCCCGCACAACACAATTAATTGTCCTTTTTCTATCTGCAAATATTTGTACCTATAACTGTGTTGAGTCTGGTGGTGTCTATGTATATATTTACCGGGTAAAAGTATTTAAGTATCATATCCGTTACCTAGTATCCGTGACACAAACGTCTGCTTAATATGAGGCTAGATGGTGCTTTGTGAAACGTCCCAGAATAATTATTTATTTATCTATGTATCTAAAATTATATCTAAAATCTTACGGCAATTTTACTAGAGCTATTTTTTCTATACCTGACATTTTGGTTTGTTCCAGTTTGTGCCTTCAACCCCAGCATACAGCGGTCCTCGATCTACAACGGAAAAGACCCGTGGCCTGCTTCCATCAACTCCATCCTCAAGTTGAAGACTCCCTTCATCATCACTGCCTACACCTTGAATGAACTCCGCAAAGACATCGCGAGAATCAAACAAGTATCCGAAATTGACTTCAAGTTTGTCTTAGAACCAGGATTCAATTCGTTTGCAAGCGTTAGACCCGATAGGAACTTCATTTCGGACGATGAAATGCCCTTGTTGTTTAAAAATTATTGTGTTGCTGTTGTTGTAGGTTGTTAGATTTGGTTTTTTGTTGGTTTGATTAAATGTTTTTTTGGATGTGATTATGACATTGTTTTATTGTTTGGTTTATGTAAGGCATTGAATTAGATAATATTTATAATAGTAACAATATTTATTGCAAACCTTACTTGTATTTGGGATGTTTACTGAGTATAGCAGTCCATGGATTGTAGAATTCAAAGTAAATTTAGAAATGTATCTACATTATAATTATTTTTGACTGTGAAGTTGCGTACCTAATATCAAGCACGTCACAAAAAATAATTATTTTGTAACTTGGGAAGTCTCTAGTGCAAATAAAACAAAAAATGTACCTACTGTACAGACATTTACAATCATTTACTAAAAATAATATCCTTTTTACATTTTAACAATCAAAATGTAACTCTAAATATATCACAGATCATAGAATTAGTCACAGAAGTCTCTAAGGACACTGCCCAAATATTGAACACACACATTTTGTCAAAGAATAGACATAAAATATAAAGCAGAATAGAATCGGCCGTTTGAGGTGAGAAGTTGTCCCGGATACCTAGACAAACAAACAGACACCTTGAAGATAACACACGTACAGAATACCGTCAAATATATTTATATTGCCATGCTTTGATTATAAATAATGTACTAAGTCTTTTATGACTATTGGAGCAATTAGTGTTTTAAACAATGACATTGACGGCATTCTAAAGAATGGTTAGTCACATTAGAATAAATTAGTAGATATTAAAAACAGTAGAGAAATACCCTGTTACAGTAGTTATTAAACAAAACGTTAATTGACAAAAAATAATTAATAGACAGTTATAAACTAAGGTGTGTTGTACAGTCAAAAATAATTTGTTAACTTAAATGAGGACGTGTTACACAAACAACACTTATGCCTAGTGATTCGGTTAAATGCATATTACATACACAGGTTTCAACTAACAATATTAGTTAAGCAGAAAATATTGAGTCATAAAATATAAATAATTTTGATATAAATAATTTTGTTGAGCTATAAATAAATTTTATATACTTACTTTGACATTTAAAAATGCAAAAACAAAC
This sequence comes from Macaria liturata, assembly GCA_964023185.1. Lineage (NCBI taxonomy): Eukaryota > Metazoa > Arthropoda > Insecta > Lepidoptera > Geometridae > Macaria > Macaria liturata. Next base: position 6,336,187 of record OZ026822.1, read on the forward strand.
AAAATCACACAGTGCATGGTGCAAAATAAGACAAAGAAGAACAACAGATATTAATGCAGATAAACAATGAAAGCATTAGGAACAAATATCATTAAACAACCACCTGTTCTGTAGGTACTATTGATGTAGAGCTCCCTTCTATAGTTTCAAATTCTGTACTCTTTGACATTTTTGTCTGTTCATTGGTAAAAACTTGAGGAAATTCAGAAGTTACTATGTAATATTCCGTAGAACTTGAGGTGCCATCATATTCATGGGTTTTTAGAGTGATTTCTTCACTATGAGTACTTGACTCATCGACATTATCAGTTGTAGTTTCTATCGTTTCTTGTTCCGTCAAATACGTGGTTGTATTTTTTTGATATAAATATTCTGTACTATTTAATATACTATTGGTTTCAGTTGTATGACCTCCACTCTGTGTGGATATTTTATCATATTCTAGAAATGATTCTGAGTCAATGAGTTTCAATAATTCTGTATCATCAGTAGATGGAGTATCTATTGAATTCACAGTCGTTGTTTCACCTATGTGTAATTCAAAAATTGTATTTGTATTAGTATGTTGTTTCTTTTCACTTTTTGTTATATCATATTCGATTGATTCTGTAGTTTTCTCAATACTATCTGTTTTTGTTTTATTAATCATAGTGATTAAAGCATCAAGATAGAACTTTTCTGCTTCTTCCTCGTCTAGCAAACCATAATCTATGTCACCAAATGTTTCGGTAGTAACTTTTTCTGTTACTGGTTTACTTATGGATTGATACATGTCTGTTTTATCAGTTTCATATTGACCCTCTATACTTGCGCTACTTACTGCTTCAGTTACAGTCGAAGTCCTTTCACTGGTTACATATTCTTCGGCAATTGTTTCTTTAGTTTGTGACTTCAGTGTTGTTGCTGCATTATCTTTATTGGTAAAAGGATTCTTTGTGACTACGCTATTTATGATTTGATTTGTACCTGTACTTGTTTTATCATGATTTTCAGTAGTACTACTAGCTATCACATTTACTTCACCTTTCTTATCATATTTAGTCTTTGGTGCTTCAGTACTGACTAAACTTGCATTGTCTTCATCTTTAAGCACTGCATTGAGGATTAAATCTATAAGTACATTGTTATTTTGCAATACTGTATTGTTGTTTGTTTCATTTAGACCAAACCTTCTGTTGATCTGTTCTTGAACAACTTTTATGAGATCTTGTGTGTAATTTTCTGGCGGTGACCAGTGAAATTCGGAGTCTACTATTTCTTCTACTTTATTATTATTACTTTGTGAGGGATTTTCTGTGATTATGCTTTGTGTACTGTTAGTGTCTTTTTCTTCAGTGTCTCTCATTACAGGTCTGGCATATTTGGCTATAGCTGGTCCAAATGTATTATAAATATATTCGTAGAGTTTATTGCATTTTTCCTTAGTATTTACATCGTTTGAACTACCCCATATTATGATTCCAGTTGCGGATGACTCATACAAAGTTGATAGCGCCATAGAAAGATCAGTCTGGAAAAGAGATAGGAAAAAAATGTTAACAATTCAAAATATTAGTGTTTTTTAAATACTTAATGTGTCATACTTTACATGTACAATTATAAAATCAGTTATAATGATTGGATACCGCTAATAATATTGACAGATATGTATGTACATAGATAGGTATATGTGAATTCTCCGAATTCATCAATCAACCATAATTGCTGATTGAAAAGAGTCGTAAAAACGTGTTGCAATGAAGATAAGATCCAGCGAACAAATACAATTGTTTTAAAAGTTAAAAATAACCCACTCGACCTTCGACGAAATTTCCTTTTAGTTTTAACGCATGCGATTGAAATTGATTTCTACGGGAAGTAAAGGCTCTGATTATTTATCTGATTGAATTGATTACAACTGTTACCATGCAAAAAAAAAATGGAGTTTACCTCAGTCAAGAAACCACCACCTCGGTATCGGAACCAGAAGTAAGGCAGTATATCCTTCTTCTTGTCATTCGCACAGCGCGCCGCCTCCCGGATTCTGCCGTGTATTAAAGAGACCAGCTGGGATGTAGACAGGGATGGTAAGGAGTAGACCGATGGATAAAGCGCCGTGGACGCACTCCATAGCCAGGGTATCCTGCAATATGAGAAAAATAAAAGTTAATATACAATTTGACGCAATAACATAACTACATTTTTTCGACAAGGTATAATAAGTCTTATCTTTCGTTTGATTACAGGATGCCTGATTAACATCGGCTATAGTCTAACATGTAGCACGCTTGCCTAGAAACTTATTAACTCTGGATTTGACTACTTCTTGGTTATAATTTAGTTTCAAGTAACATCGACTCAATAGGTAGGTAAGTATTAAAAAAAATTGCACGACATCGCAAATTTTAATAGTCGTGGAATATTGAAGGAGCTATAATAACTACATATATGCATAAACGAATATGGATCAGTAAGTACTAAGTATATACTATAGCCATATCTGATCCATAGAAAAATAAAAATGAAAATTAACTATGAAATATAACATGAAAATTGATTGACATTTGAGTCACTTTTGCCCTCATGGAGAATCAATTTTGCAACACTGTAGTGCGTTATTATACATAACAGCGTATAATAAGTTATAATTAGAACATATATATAATTTAGAAAATTTGGTGGACGACGAACGTAATTATGTTCACATGTTAGTGACAATCTTTGTGCGAAATAAACTTGGAAATTATGTTACTTCATTTGGGCTAAAATTACGTAGGTACCTTTAAAATATTTAAAGACTTGACTAGACTGTCTAGTAGACATACAGCTGCACCTACATAAACTGCTGTACCTACACTATATTATTTCCCCCACTAGTATCATAATCAACTTCGGGTTATATATTCTTTGTTATCAAGTTTCATTTATAGGTTTCAACTGTGTGACTGCAATAATTGCAACTTTATCATTTATGAAATATCTAAAATGGAAAGTGCCTAAGTTTTAGCCACCTAGAACTAACCAGTCAAGGAAAAAAAAGACTTCAAAACTTACCCGTTAACAAAAAAAAATTTGAATCTGAATCTTTTTTTTTGACCCAGGAAAACCTTTGAAAGGTACCACTCAACCCCGGGGAGGGCGAGTGGTTATGATGGAGTCTCCGCCAGAAGGGCGGCATACCCACTAAAAACCTGGGGTGTTCCATTGAATCTGAATCTAGCCCAACTTTCAGTAGATAGCAAAATATGGCAATTCAAAAGTTTCGAGTAAGTCTTCAAAACTTGCTCATAATTTTTCAGCGGTACATTCTTAGCCCAAGCCTCGTATAGGTTTATTATGTTGGGCTGAGAGAAAAAGGAATTTCACCCCTGTCTTTCTCTCAGCCCAACTTTCAGTAGCAGATTGCTATTAATGAAAAATAAACCTACAAAACTTACGCATCATTCTCCTGCGGCACATTCTTAGCACATGTCTCGTGCATGTTATTACTAGCCATGTTGAAGCAGTACGGGAACCCATAGAAGCCCCATCGAGCGTTGGGTCGTAGTTTCTTCGCCACTGTAAGGGTGGTTTCCATAAACGTACGCGCTGCCTCTTCGAAACGACGCTTGGCCTGGAAATGTCATGGAGTTTTGATTAAAATAATGCTTTGTCGGAGCATATATTTTTGGTATTTGGTACCTCTCTATGATGATAAGACGTTAGGTACGTAAACATCAGGAATATTGGAATAACCCGACTTCCTTTTATTTTTGCCAGATTTGATAAATTTTTACCCAATGAAAAAACAGAATAGTTACATTGATATATGTATGATCAAAATGTGTTCAAATGGAGTTATTTTTTTACAAATATTTTCACTACCTATAAATATTACCTTCGTAATGCTTTCACATGTAATTGTTTATATTTATTCATGGTTATAATATCAGTATTTGTCGTCTGAAAAAGACCAGCGAACACAAACTGGCGCCATATTTTTAACTCTTCTAGCAAACTTTCGAAACCAAACAAAGCAGTCACGCCAAAGTAATCAATGAGCATAATTCCTGTTTACGTAACTTAAATAAATCGTTAAGAATGTTTTGAGAACGTTGCATATTTCTCAAATCATATGCAAACCCACAGATGTGACTTTTCTTTTAACAATGAAAATAAGATAAATGATAAACACACAGTCATAACAATATTAAACATGCGTATGTAACATCTGTGTTTATTTGCAGAGTTTATTTATTCTGTCAGGGGGCCTAGCATGGTTGCATGCAGTGATTTAGATTAATTAATTAAATTTATTTATTAATAGACACATATGTATCTTCATAATTATTATGCATTACCCATAGATTTTTGTGCTTACTGAAATTTGTTTTTTTTCTTAGACACGTGTCAATGTTGCAATGTAATACGAAAAAACATCAAGCCTTTATTAATCATTTACCTGTTTCAATCATTTTAATTTAAAATATACATATCTGCTTGTTAAAAACATTGTCAAAACTTTATCAAAACGCAACGAACGTGAACGTGATGCCGCCGGCAACTGCATGTTTATTTTACAACTTGTATATTAAACATTTGGTTTAGTTACAGTTGTTGCTACTCTTCTCTTATCAGTACGCTCTTGGCAGAGCGGTCTTGATAGTCACATTGGCAAATAGCAGTAGAGCTTCGTGTCATTTAAAAACTACAAAATAAATCATATCAGTTCCTATAACGTGACCGTACTAACCCCTCTGACTGCACAAAGAGTCTCAGAATAATATGTAGAGTAATACTAAGCAGTGGCAGAGTATGCGGAACAGATCGCACTACATAATGAATGCATTCAGTAATCGCAGTTCTGTGCACTATTCTTGTATTAGATTAGATTCAATGATTAGTTTTGTTAGCTATAGTCTATTCTTAAACGACTTTAAAAAAGGAGGAGTTCGTCATTTCAGTTTTTTTGTTTTATTTTGAAGTAGGAGCTATTTTAATCTATCTTTCACTTATTTTTACTATGAAGATAAGATAAGATATGAAATGTCTGAAAAGACTCGAACATGAAACGTGCCTCTCGCTGCAATGAAAGTAGCTCTCAAATGAGGCTGTCAGAAAATACATAGGCTTTTAAAGTGGCTAGAAGTTTGTATTAATCGATGATGTGTCAGCTGACTCTCATAATATGTATCTAATATTATATACTTGTTGTTAACCATCCAAACCACTTCGAAAAACCTGTCTTTTGCAACACAGTTCCAACTAAAGCAAAATACAGAATCATGTAAATTATACAATAAGGTTGCTCAAATAAAAAATTACTTTACGTTACTTTATACTCGTAAGTAACTAGGTATTATTGTCACATCTTATTATATATATATATATGTACATATACTACTGATGATAATGATTAGTTATTCGCTGCTGAATCTAGACCTATTTATACCTTCAAACCACACAGTGGCAGCAAAAGTATAATTTCAGCAGCATCTGTGACCCTATTAGATAAATCTGACAATGTCTACGTCACGCCATCCGCGTCGATTGCCCAACGCTATCTGCCCTTTATCTCTGTAATTAGGGCGGCACTTGGCAGTCAGCTTATGGGATGGTTGACAGATGACATCAGGAGATCGGACTTCAGAAGTTTTTGAACTATAGGTGCAATTTTTGTAAGAAAGAAAGAGATACATATTTATTGAAATAATATATTTGGTATAAATAAATAAATAGATAAATGTATGCATCATGCAACAGTACGATTTCTTGCCATAAATTGTCAAGTACGTCATACATTATTCTTACAAAATATTTAAGTAAATTATTCTCAATACATCATCATTTAGTTATAAGAATATTAAATTCTAGATTTTTTTGGGAGTTTGTATTTTTGCAGTTGTTAGGTCATAGGTGCATTTTTTTAAAATTTATAGTTGTGTTCTAATAATAACCCATTTTTTAAAGTAAGTAGGTACCAAGACCTGTATCTTACATCTTACCTCCTCCTCAATCCACTTCATCTGCCACCACCAGTGGAGTTTCCTCTCTATCTCTATTGAGACATCCTTGTACGGCCGCAGGTCTCCGAAGTTCTGGCGGAACGTCGGTCTCCACGACTCAAAGTCTATAATGGCGGTACCTGGAAATTAGAGAACAAATACTTGCAATATTTGGTGGCGATTGAATATTAAAATGATAGAGTATCTGGTATTTTTGGTAGGCATTACATAAACATAATAAAAGTCTAGCCCGCGCCAATAACCTCGCTACAATTGGATCAAAACTTTTCCTAGTACATTATTTTTTTGGACAGAGTATGATTAAAATCCAGCATGGAATGTATAATTCATTGACCGTCACTAATATCACTATATTGTCTACTAGTTGTGCGCGCGACTTCGTCCGCGTGGAATAGTTATTTTGGGCATCGTATTTATTATTGCAAACTACCTCTTCAGCTTTATAAATTATAGCTGTTACCACGACTTGAACTGTTTTCGCAGCTCACGCATCGGAAGCCCTTAAAGATTTTCCATTGATTCGTCGCTTCTATTAGTTGCAGCGTGATGTAATATAGCTTAAAGCCTTCCTCGATAAATGGTCTATTCAACACAAAAATATTTTTTCCATTCGCACCAGTAGTTCCTGAGATTAGCGCGTTCATACAAACAAACAAACAAACTAACTAACTCTTCAGCTTTATAATATTATTATAGTATAGATTTAACAAGTCGTAGGTAAGATGAATACTATTATTTTTCTTCAATGTAACTGTCTATAAAAAGTTAACAAATGCGGGTGCCCATGTCCTACTGATATTGAACCTAAACAAAACCTTGTCCTTGCTGTATCAGGATGTTAACTGAACGATGTGGGTAGTCTAAATAAAATAGGATCAAATAAATGAAAATCAAATTTGCGAAGGATCTATTAAAACAACAGAACAATTTCATGAAAGAATTCATTAATCAAAAAACAATTGAACTCTTACGCTCGAAAATCGATCTTATTATCTATACATATAATAAAGCTGAAGAGAGTCGAAAGTCTGTACATTAAAAAAAATATTATATTTTTTTTTTCTAGTCAATTATATATTAGAACACATTCATACATTTTTCAGAAATTATGGTATGTAGGTACTATGAGGCCTCAGAAGTGTCATAGGCTACTTTTCCTGAAATAATGCAAGCGAAGTCGCGGGCGTCCACTAGTTAAAAATAATCACGAGATCTTTCTCACATTTTAAACCGAATAATGACCGCTCATTTAAGACAAAGACATTCTAATTCTGCTTCACTTATTGGAATAAGTGCCAGTTTATTATCCTTAACCAGGTGGATTCCAAAGTAAACAATGTTGAAGCTGATTCATTCAAACAAACAAGAGGTAATATATAAACAAGAGGTTAAAAACCAAACAACTTCAGAATTGAAAATATTCTAGATGTCTGAGAAAGGTGATTGACACGATCGATGTGAACAAAGAAATATGAATAAAAGATAATAAAGCTAAGGAGAAAACATCGCAAAACTGTAAACTGAATTCTATGACAAAAGATTTCATTGCGAGATTGATTTCAGATTCTCAAAATTACTTAACTCTATGGTAGTAGGTAGTACCTAATAAATTAAGTAAACCTATGGAAGTAAAATGAATAAAATATACTGTGAATCTATTAGAATATGAATTAATTTTATAATACCTAAAGCACTATTTACGTAAGCTGTGTAGAAAGATAAGTAAATACACACATATAGTGTTAAAGAATATTTTGCACAATGTTTAGTAAATAAGTTGCAAACATTATGTGTAGTAATTATTAAATGTCCCTTCGCACATACCTACCTTGATAAATTACTTCATGCCTATCACATTTCATGATAAATATTGTTCCACATCCTCCATATAATTTATAGTTGGTTTAATACATATTGAAAACGGATATTTCCTGAGCGTAATAAAATTGTCCTTGGCTTCTAGTTTAAATTGTAATTGTAAAAAAAAAATTAGTTCCTATTTAGAAGCATGTGGCTTTTCTATTGCTATGCATACTGTATTTTATATGGAAATAAATACTCATGTAATGCATAAATACATAGAAAATATATTTCCAATACTCTAATCTATACTATAATATTATAAAGCTGAAGAGTTTATTTGTTTGTTTGTTTGAACGCGGTAATCTCAGGAACTGCTGATGCGAATTGAAAAATTCTTTTTGTGTTGAATAGACCATTTATCGAGGAAGGCTTTAGGCCATATAACATCACGCTGCAACTAATAGGAGTGAAGAAACAATGGAAAATGTTTAATTAATTTTTGAAGGCTCACGTTGCGTACGCTACGAAAACGGTTCAAGATATCAAAAATATATGTATGAAAGAATTATTCCTCTTGAAATGATCTAACAAAATGTCCGCAACAGTACCTATATATTATGTCTATCTTTTAAGATTAACTCACTAGAACCGTCTTTATGGTAATAACTATTCCACGCGGACGAAGTCGCGGGCACCAGCTAGTTAAATTTATAAAGCACAAGAAGAGGGAAACTATATTCTTGATTATTGGTTGATGGTTGGTATGGGTATAAAGATGTAAGTTCAAAAATCCGAAACATTATATAAAATGGAAACTTAATGTATAATAGAAAAGTTGCTAAAGGCTTTTTGAAAATTCTTATCCAAAAAATTTAATTTTGACTTCAAATGGGTTTCATAAAATAAAAGATATCTCTTGATCACCTTTTGATCTTTTTTCTCATTTAATATCTTAAACACCTCGTCCTACTCATTTAATTTGAAGATTATATCCCTGCCAGATTGGTTGCCTGGAAGAGATCGCTCTTAGCGATAAGGCCGCTAATTAAGACGCTAATTTTAATTTCTATGTTTTTTGTTTTGTTTTTTTTTTATATGTGGTGTTTTTTTAAAGAATTTATCTATCTATTTATCTATCTATCTATTTCCCACCCAATTGCAAGTATTACTCATATTACAAATTTAAAACAAGATTTCTATAGAACTGAGGTCATACTGTTTAGATCGAACCACTTAAAAAGAATTGAGCTTGATCCTATTAGACCATCCTCACCTCGACGCCAGAGGTTGGTTAGCGATTTTATTCTAACTCGTGCTAAGGAATTGGCTAATGGATAGCAAATAGCTGCGAAATTCTGATGTTTATCTTGCCATAGGATAGATTTTTTAAAACTAAGCATCATACTAACAAACATACTCATTTATATATAGAGAGAATTCGTTGTTTATCAACCAAATCGGCACTAACTTTCCCTACGTATTTGAGATCAGTTTACACAGAATATAAATAAATAAATTTGCCGGGATATTGCACACAGCGCCATCTAGCCCCACACTAAGCAAACGCTTGTGTCGTGGGTACTAGATAACGGATATAATACTTATATAAGTACTTTTCTTTTGTAAATACATACTTATTATACATACAAACGACCAGACTCAATACGAGTACCTACTTAATAATATTTTTTTTTAATTGCATAAATACTTGTGTCACACGGGAATCAAACCCGCAACCCCTATATTAGAAGGCAGAGCCACTACCAACTAAGCTAACAGGCCAGTCAAAAAATATAAAACATAACAGAAAATATTATGTTACATTCCACAGGTACGAAAATCTTGCCTGAAGTGTTAGGAAGGAAACTGACACTTTATGTAAATATTGCAAAAAAACCAAAGAAATACTCACCATTAAATTTCTCATCAGGTATACTCCTATCTAGCTCATTCTTGAACTCCTCTAAATGTTTATTCAAATCCCCTTCTTGCGGGACGCCGCCATTTCTAAATTTCAGATTCCCGCCTGAATCATTCCTAAAAATCGCGGGAAAGAGACCCGGATCATAGAGTATCACAATCTTTTCTCCTTTAAATTTGTCGTTCTTATTTTGGATGATACCAAACTTTTCGTAAAGGTTGTCGAATGGGACCTTTTTGGATCTGCACTGCATGGTGGGTACGTTCCAGTATACGTTGAATTGCTTGCCAGCGCGGAGATCGGTGTCGGTGGGACTCGGTGGGACGTCTATCACGTAATAACTGGAAACGGGAAAAGAGGAAAATGAAATTGGCACTTAGAAAAAATACATTTATCAGCCTAATTGGCCTTCGCAAATAAATAAATTCTCGCCTGATCGAAAGAAGCAGAAGAAGTAAACTAAGGTAAATGAGATGTCCCCTAGGTGCTAAGAATTAAATATTTGTACCCAGTACTGGATCGATAAGGGATGACGATGATTTTGATGATGAACGAGCAATATCTTAATCTTTATTAATGATGATTATAATCAGGCACACTAAAAACAAACATTCATTATTTAAGGTCGCGGATAAAATTTATCTTTAAATTTTTATAACGGTGATTTGTTTATCCCAAAGATCCATAACATGGTCATAACTTAAAAGAGAAGGGAATCCTGGTTTCATTTCATAAAAGAGTTATGTATATGAACCGTTATTCATAAAAATTAACCTCCTTTGACAGATGCTCCTTTGTGCATGAATATTACTTTCGATTTTTAAGAACACCTTATGCAATAAGTACATAAATTTCACATTGAGGCGCTTTCGGTATGACTCAGCCGTGCGAATTTGCATACGGTACATCCTTAAAATCGGATATTGTTACGAAGATTGCTTTCCGATAAATATACTGTAATAAGGACTAACGTTTGTTGACCGACTTTAAAAGGAGGTCATCAATTCTTCTAAAAGATTTTTTTCGACATTTGATATTTCATACCTTACGATCAACTAGCGATCCTAGCGGCAAGTTGGTGAGGTTTCTTATTATGAGAATATTTGGATTTCGTGGTACGCTAGCGTCTCAAGCGGTGATCTTATACGCGATAGCCCCCAGTCGAGTAATGGGTAGCAAATTTTATTATTAACTAGTGGGTGCTCGCGGCTTCGCTCGCATTAAGAAGTAAAACTTGCATCCCCTATTTCACCCCTTTAAAAGTGGTATTTCCAAAAATCCTTTCTTAGCGGATGCCTACGTCATAACATCTACCTGCATGCCAAATTTCAGCCCGATCCGTCCAGTGGTTTGGGCTTTGCGTTGATAGATCACTATATCAGTCAGTCAGTCACCTTTGAGTTTTATATATTTAAGTAGATAGTTTACGCTTGGCAATATGTTAATAAATTAATATCTTTACCGTATCTTCTGACTAGCGGCATTAGGTCATCCTTTTTACCTCTCTCCGTATCTACAAAAGTCCATCGAAATCGGTCTCGGCGTTTAAGCATGAAGAAGTAACAAAGATATTCACAAATATGTTCAAACTTTCGCCTTTATAATATTTGTAGGATTTAAATATTTATATGTCACTAGTGGAGGCTTCGCTTGCATTTAAAAGCGGCTTTTCCAAAAATCCTTTCTTAGCGGATGCCTACGTCATAACATCTACCTGCATGCCAAATTGCAGCCCGATCCGTGGTTTGGGCTGTGCGTTGATAGATCACTATATCAGTCAGTCAGTCAATCAGTCAGTCAGTCACCTTTGAGTTTTATATATTTAGATTGAGTGATACAAATTAGCCACATCTTCACTGATTTTAGTTTAAAGCTAGGTGATGTTTAGATAATGGTGACTGAGATAAATCATATTTGAGGTATTTGTACTTCATCAACCTTGAAGACACGTTCTAACTTTACTTAGACGTGTGCATTATGATCTGTGATTATGATTCTGAACTTATTTTATGTGATATACATACTTATACATATCTATCCATTCATCTATCTGTAATACCAACACGTATCTATAAGTGTTTGAATTTTTATGTTTGCATTTTATAACGTGCTTAATAAATCATGATTAAAATGCGGGTCCTAAATTTGAGTTGGTTTCCGATGAAATCAATTTTAACCGAGCTACTGACTGATAACACATTATTGTAAGAATACCAGCTTTTGCCCGCGGCTTTGCACGCGTTATTATACATATTAACCTTCCTCTTGAATTATTGTATCTATTAATAAAAACTGCATCAAAATCCGTTGTGTTTTTTTGAATACACACCTACAGACATATAATACATACCTACAGGCATACGTACATAGACATAGGGACAGACGCGGGAAGAGACTTTGCTTTATACTATGTAGTGATGATTAATATAAACACCATTGATATTCCGTATAAATAACACTATTATAATAATATGATTTATGGAGTATGGAAGTCGTAGTTAATTTAATTGTTCCTTAAAATACTCGTATCTTAATGTTTATACGGTATGGGTTTGCCAATAAAACGTTTTTGTACCTAGTTTCAAATTTACAATTCATAAGGAAACCTTCAACTAAGGGTAATAACAAACATGACGCAGAATCCTCATTAACCAAATATGCGCTACAGAGGGCAGCACTTTGTACATTACCTTTCAAAAGCATAGTATATAAATGAGTCAGATTTTTTTAGTTCTAATTTCATCCGCACTTATTGTGACTCTAGCTAACATATTGGCGCACAGTAACTCAATAATTGTTGTTTTCCTTCCCACCTACTCTTGACATTGACATTGTTTCCTATACCTACTCGCATTTCCAGACGACTCTTCGAGCCACTGGCGGCAGCACTTTCTTAACACCACAGTTATAATATCTCAACGTTATGTTAGTTCCGAAATCTGTCACGTGCTGGGAAACCTTGGCAGCCTCTTCAACGTAAATCGTTCAAATTAACAGGTCATTGAACGAAATGATGTAATCTACTAAAGTAGGTCTAACATTTGCCACTTTAGAAAAAAAAAAACACCTACGTAGGGTTTTTTATAGACATTTGATTGTGTAGTGTAAAACTGTCTTTGTTTGTATACAAAGTTTAGTTTTATTTATTAGTAGTAAAGTAGTGAAATAAATGGAATTTATTTATAGTCTTATAACAATAGGAATCGTGAAACACTCGACCAATGTCCACTTCAATTCAATTCAATTTAGGAAGACGTGAAAAATAACGTGTCCAATAAACTTTGTCAGTTATTTATTTTTGTCATTAAACAGATAAGTAGGAATAAAAATCCTAAGCCATAATATCTTATGTTTCATTATCATAAGGACCATTATTTATTTTTCTTTATTAATTTTCGAAACCGATTCATGAAAAGTTGAATAAATAATACTTACCTAAAAATAAAATTGAATAAATAGGTATTGAGTAAATAGGTTTCTTCTAGGCAAGCGTGCTACATCTTAGACTATAGTGGTGCTTAACATCAGGCAGGCTATAGTCAAACGTAAGCCTATATAATGTAAAAAAAAAAAAAAAAAAAAAAAAAAAACTTACCTACATCAAAACATTACCGTAATTTTATTACATGCACATAGTTTCCTTATAAATTTTATTTAAGGCAGCGCTAACAATCACATAGATTCATCTTTATATAAAATCGGTTAAAAATAGTACTTACCTAAGTACACCTTTATGTGCACTATTTTTAAGTTACGGGCTAAACTTACCAGTTAGTTATTCTAGTATTGTAATATACTCTAGTATCTTGAAGTTTACTATAACACTACGAATCAATAAAAATATCTACCGAGTGCAGTCACCTGACCTACATAGTATGATCGATATCTACAGGGCAATGTAAATATTTACACATTTTACACTGAATCGTGAATCATGGCCGCCATGTTGTTTTTGTTTGTTTACTTTTGCGACATTTTATCTCGGAAATGCAAATAAATGTTACAATGCTTTTGTTATAACAAAGTAACGTTTAGTACAAGTTGAACATCTGATGTGTTATTTTGTATGAATTTACTATTTATTTAGCAATTTCTTAAGCGTTTAGGTACGGTGCGGTAAGTAGGTAAGTATATAAAAATTTTAAAACATGAAAATGCTTTGAATAATTAATAAAATTATAATTTACAAGACTTGAAAATTAACTATTCTTGAATTATTATTTTAATATTTTTTTTACATTCTAGTTAGTGAAATCAATGAAGGATGAGGTTGTTTACAAAATCTACTAAAATGTTAATTAGGTTTCAAAACGAGCAAAGATAAACGGTAACGGCAGATGATTAACATTTTTATCGCGTCTTTCTCCATAAATTATATTTTAACAACAGATCCCAGGAACAGGTTCCTGTCCCATGACTATCTTTGGTAAAACCCTAAACAACAACAATATCTACAAATTCTTCCTACGCCCATATTCGTTGTCTAAAAAAACATTCAAAAGAATTGAGAACCTCCGTCTCATTTCGAAGTCGATTAAAAATGCAACTACCACCATTGGTTTCTTAATATCACAATAGGTTCATACTTATATACTTTACATAATTTACAACATTCATGACATTTCAATCTTAAATTTTACATGCATTATACATACCTAATATTAGGTAAGTACTTAACTATTACTTCATGATGTCACATACCTATAAAAAGTAAGCTCACATATTCTATAGGTTATAATGTTATAAAAAAAACGACTCTCCACTCTAAAGGTTGACTAATGATGAGATATAATGGCATGCAAATAAAAATACTAATCCGCGTCCATACCACACGACGAAAACATGATAAATCAGAAATAAGGTTCAACTTCACCGGCGAAGTTACATACAAACTGTTTGGGCATAAAAAATACAAAATACAATTGATTTTGATTTAACTGGGTAGGTACTGGTGACTTAATTTATAGTAAACTGTAATTTGCTACAATATGTTGCTATGGTTTTAATTGTAGTGATCGTTAAATCGTAATTGGTGAAACTGTTTGTTTTTTTGTAAAATTTACAAAACCAGACTAATGTAGACTAATCTCATGTGTCTTGAGAGTCAAGGTTTTTTTTTAATCTACATATTTTTTGAGTGCCAGGTACGTTATTGTTTTAGTGACCAATATTTTATTTTGTCTTTAAGACTTGCTTTTCCATTTACGCCCCATGTGTATTCTGTAACTTTTAAAGTTTTTTGAGTCATGTGGTTTTTTGGTTGCATTAAATACATATTTATCTACCAAAACTTTGTATGAAAATCTACCCCGGCCGTTGGACCTTAAAGCAGTGTTTTATGTCCTATAAAACGTCCAAGGTTACTTGGCTAGACAGAGTGCCGCGCCTGTGCGAGCTTACTCGATGTGCCTACTACATGACATGAGCTGGAGTAGGTATCCTAAATATCTGCTTAGTTTCTAGGTAATGAATAAACTATCTATGCTTCATGCATGTAGTAATGTTGTTTGTTTTGATGTGTAAGGCAGCGTTTTAATAATTAAGGTAGATATTTTATTCATTTTCATCACAATCAGATTAGACTAATACCGATGGTAAAAAAACGAATGTGGCTCCGTGGTGTAAGCGTATGTTGTACATTCTGACGCACCCTGGTTTGAATCGGACCAAACATCAATTATAGTTTAAAAATTAGGTGTAGATCTGCACTCGCTTAGTGCAAATGAAAACCCTTGTCTTGAGGAAATACGATTGATAAAGGGAGAGTATAAACATGCGACATTGTATTGCGGCAGGCATGCAGGCTGCTTTCGAAAATTAGACTGACTTTAGGGTTTCCATAAAGATTTTGTAAGTTTGTCATTTTTATTTTGTCTGAAGTACATTGCTAAGATATTCTACGTAGAGACTGCCCCAAAAACCATTAACTATAGGCATAAACGATAACAAATAAAATAAAAACTCTATGCGTGATTATTTCGATCCCCTAAAACTACCTACCAGATAAAATAGATGTCTTAATTCAAACTCAAACTATCGTCCATCACGCGAACTATTCTGACTGGATGTCGTAATCATTTGCACATTAATCTTCATTTAGACTAAGTAATTTAGATTTTAGCTGCGCCTACCTTTGAGTACTAGATTTAGGTCTCTATTAAAACTTATGCCTATCTATCATTAATTCGTCAGTTTTTGCAAATCGTTTGGTGAATAATTAGATTTTAAGTTGCGGTAAGAAATTGTTTTATAAATTACGAGAATTTATTTAGTGTCTGTTCAAAGTATGTACCTACTTAAGTACATCTAGTTTGTGATTCTAATGCTACCAAGCATTAGAATCTTATTAGTCGTCATATAATTTCGAAGAGAATGAATGCTTAAGTGAAAAAACATAGTTTTATCTTCAACTATCTGTTGGCTATACTTACAGCTTTCAAAACCGATTCAATTATTGATTAGTGTATTGGTGTAATGCTAGTAAAAAACTAACAAATGTTCTGAAATATTTCACACACCGCATCACATTTTTTTAATAAGTAAATACTTAAAAAAAAACTTATAAATATAAATCATTATTATATTAGCTGACGTGTCATTTCTGTTCCATGCACTGTAAAACTTGCTCTTTCACTCTACCATACTCAGCTGTCTATATATATAACTCAATCAAAACAAGTCCAGTTCCGACGGATGCGATGAACTTTCTTGTTTTGCTCAACTTTTTCTTTTAACAATACAATCAATATTAATGAAAAAATAAAATAAACCTTATTTGGTAGGATTTAGGGTGTAAATTGGAATGTGAACGTTTGGTCTAGAATGTGTAGGGTATATTTATGTTTGTTTCGTTGCCTAGCGACGTGGATATGTAAATTGATCGATAGGTATGCATCTTTTGCATACCTATTACTCGACATTTCCAATTTTGCTTACGTCTATATCCGCGTGCTAAAAGCCTTTTTTACTAATATAAAGTTATTGAAAATAATGGCTTTTCACGTTTTGCAAAGATTTTCAAAAATAGTAGAAAAAAAATTTTTTTTTGATGATTTGATGATTTTACCGTTCTAAAGCAACCCTTAATTTAAAAAAGTTATGTATTGGTATCAATGCAACAGATTGATTTAAGAATACAATTAAACAAAAATACCTAAATAGGTATTGTACTATAGAGTGGAGTACAATGTACTAAGGCTTTGTATTGTATTGATTTTAAATGTTTATCATTCTTAAAAATTAATCTTTTCGGGTTATGCTACAATTTTTTAGCATAACTTGAAAAGAGAAAAGAGACATGTCTCGAATAGCAAAATAATTAAATTGTAGTATGATTTAAATTAGGAGGAAGTTAGATTTAATCAGCCACTATAATATCGAATCGCAAATAAATTGCGTTATGTGTTCCTAATTTAACGCATTATAAAAGAAAATTGTAAAAATTAAAGCACCTGTTTTTATAATCAATAATTTAACGCAGTTAATTGAATAAAGTGCAAAGGCAAGACAGACTATTTTGATCTGATATTACTTAAGGATTATTATAACAATTCATAATACTTACTGATACATCATCATCATCATCCACAGCCCTTGGGATCCCACTGCTGGGTATAGGCCTCCCTTTGTATGAGCCATCTGCGTCGATCTTGTGCAGACCTCATCCAGGTTGGACCCTCGACTTACATTTTATAATTATTATTGTACTGAGAAGTATTGTATTGTTACGATATTCGCAAATAACCTGTTTTGTAATATTATAAATAAAAATAATTTTATGAGCTAACGATAATTTATACTGTATGTTTCTGATGTATGTACCGCATACAACAATAAAAAAAAACAAGGAAAATAGAGATAGCTTTTACTTTCTATAAAAAAAAAAGATTTTATTCATCAAATTAAAGTAATGTCAATACCTATCAGATTTCAAAGTAGAAAAATCACACTTTCAGCATACTATAAAACAAAGTTCCTCTCTCTCTCTTAAGTCGTTTTTCCTCATGACTGAGGGTCGTGACCCCCCCGTAGAATTAATTTGTTAGGGGAGTTTTCTTGGGCAGATACATTCGGTATGCAGTAAGTTCCTAGGGTAATAAAAAAATAACTCTTTTGATAAAACGAAGGAAGAAAACTAAATAAGTTTCTTTCTATGAAGCACGCTTCCTAATTGCGATCTTGTATTTAGTATGTGTACATATTTGATCAAAGAGATAGGCGTTTACATACGGACGCGTCCGTGGGTCGGATAGCATGATCAAATATATTAAACTAGTGGGTGCCCGCGGCTTCGTTCGCATTAAGGAGAAAATCTAGCATCCTATTTCACCCCTTTAAAAGTGGCATTTCCAATAATCCTCTCCAAGCGGATGCTTATATCATAGCATCTACTTGCATGCCAAATTTCAGCCCGATCCGTCCAGTGGTTTGGGCTGTGCGTTGATAGATCACTATGTCAGTCAGTCAGTCACCTTTGATTTTTATATATTTAGATTAACCAGTCATCTTCTGTAGTGGAATAATTTTAAAACTGTTAAAAAACTAAAGCGCGTTACAAACTCTTAACGACAACCAGATTAAAAACAATAATTATGCAAACATTGTGTTGATAATAAAAATAGTAAAACATAGTAACTGGTTATCTCAGTTTCAGTTTGTTTGTCAGTGTTTTTCCAGTGTCCGCTAAAATTATTAATTTCTACGAATTGGGTTGAATTAACGGAAGTCATTCAATGAATGTTGTTTACGAAATATTTCGCTGCCGAATCTGAAATATTATACCGTGCTTATAACATTTATCGTTTACTAGTCAATACTCGCGAATTCGCTCGCGTTACTTCGGTATAAAAAGAGGCTATGTCATCTCAGAACCCTCAACTATCGCCGTACGAAATATCATGAAGATCAGTCGCTCTGCCTGTTAAGGTGTCAAAATGGTACTAACAGACCAACATACGTACGTTTGTTTTTATATATTATAATGGTATGATTGTAATAAGCCTAAAATTAAGAACTTGGGTATTCATTATTATAATTTGATTAATTTCTAATGTTGCAGTGTTTTTATATAAAAGAAAGAACTAAATAAAGTAAGTAAATAGTAATCTTGAGTAGATAATATTTTTGTCAATGAACTTTTGGAGTGCCGTTGACATTACTGTCAGATGTATTTATATATTTTTGTAAAAGTGCCAAGAAAATACAAAGGAAATTTTCCTTACACGCTAAACTTTAGGTATAATTAGAAAAGTTATTTTACTTACATATATAATGTAAGACAACAGAGGCACATATATCTCATATTTATGCCGTCTTACATAAAAAAATAATAATAGGGAGTCTTAATTGTGTACCAATTAATTAAATAAATATAGATTTAAAAAGTAGTAGATAAATAACTACTTACTTATTTTCATCACAGCGCACCGCATATCCAGCCAGCAAAAGAAACAAGAACGTTTTCATTTTAAAACTAACAATAGAAACTATTTAAAAATACAACAACAAAATAATACTGTCCATAAAGTTTTTCTTTTAAAAGTGAAGTTTGACATTTGAATGTGCGCAAACGTTTTGGCGCCAAATCGCGATCGCTTTGAGGCGCTTCGGAGCGTGCGCCTTGCTTATAAGCAGGTTGAATACTATCAGCGGCCAGTACGATGTCGCTTCACCACGGAGGTTTTATTGCAAGTTTGTAGTATCTGTGACTGAAAGATAAATAAACAAGAGGCAAGTTAGTTGCTCCAATATTTGTAAAGCTGATAAATTATTTGTAGTCTGAGCTTTTGAGCAACAAATGTGCAAAAAAATATGTTTTTATTCTCTTGTCTAGTTTAATCTTTTGTTTGCAAGCTGTTCTAATATAAATCTAAGGCAGATTATAATTTTTCAGTGACACATTTGTAATAATGCCTAGTTTAGGGATCCGGTCAGTAGTAAAGATTAGAAGGGTTAGATACTTACAATAATATATGTATATTTAAAGAAATTATAGAATTACATGTAAGTACTTACAATAATTTTTATTTATATTCATAACAGTTTGTTATTAATGTAATAGTAAATTGTTTTCATACAATAAAATATAGTTTACACAAAATAAAACAGTTAACTAACAGTGTAAACATTATGTTTTGTAAGTTAAATCTGTATAAGTCATATTCAACCAACATGACTAGAATTCTATAAACACATAGAATTCTAACAATATTCATTGAAATTCTCTTCCTGTATTATGTTCTTGATAATAGAATTTTCTGTTCAAATTGTAAGGTTGTTTATATTATCTTATATGTTATGCATGTATAGGTATGCAAGGTATACCTATTGTTGATATAGAGTTCGGATCGGGTTGTAATTAGGCATAGAGATAGTTACTATAATGTAGGCATCCGATAAGAAATGATTATTGTAAATTTCACTTCGTAGGGGGTAAAATAGGGTTGGAAGTATTTATGAAATTTGAATCTAAATATATAAAACTCAAAGGTGATCGACTGACTGACTGATTGACTGACTGATATAGTGATCTATCAACGCACAGCCCAAACCACTGGACGGATTGGGCAGAAATTTGGAATGAAGGTAGATGTTATGACGTAAGCATCCGCTAAAAAAGGATTTTTGGAAATGCCACTTTTAAAGGGGTGAAATAGGGGATGCAAGTTCTTAATGCGAGCGAAGCCGCGAGCACCCACTACTTAATAATATAATTACTTAACTTGTATGAGCTAAACCGCGGGCACCCACTAGTAATTTATAAGCCCTTAACCTTAACAATTTACATTGCATTTTATCATTTATGTGTTATCGGATATAGCCAACCTTCTATAGTGCAAATTCCTCTTACGTAGGTATTCCCCATAGAAATCAAAATAATTGTCTTATATTATTTATATTTCTATGGGCATTCTTATTATTGAAATAACTAACAAAATAATTTAAATTACAATGATATTGTGGTATTGTAGTCAGATAGTTGTATTGTTATTTTGATTAGTTGTACATAATATATAAACATTTAGTTAAATACCACGTAATATATGAAAAATATCAACTCCTTTGTGAAATTCTAACCACTAGTATCACCACATTCGTTAATTACATCTACTGAAAATACCAACATTTTTTATGGTTTTAAATGCTTATATGGTTTGTCCTGAAAAATAAATGCTTTCTTTCTTTCTTTGATTTTCGGGAAATACCAACCACTCTTGAATTACGTAAAATCGATACAAAATTAAGTAACTGAAAGAAAAATATCCTACTAACATTAGTAAGGCCAAAGTTTGCGCCTGAGTGTGTATGTGTGTGAATGTACTGTACATTATGTTTGTTACTATAGGTACTTCGGCACGGACTGATCAACTAGAAAAAAATATATTGAAAAATCTTAGCGTGTTTTTGTCATATTCCTGAAGGAGATGAAAGGTCATTTGTGATACAAGATAAATGTGATAGTAAGATAAAAATGGCAAACAAATATTTCTACAACGATGCTTTGTTATAATATGTAAGTACATAATTATAAATGAAAATAAGTAACAATTAAAGGCTTATAAGCTAATCGATGAAAGCGCCCGTAGCTTAGCTAGCGGAGACAATCCCATGCGATCACCAATGCTAAGCAACTGTAGACGCAGTCAGTCCTTGGATGGATGTTCGAAAATTTGTAATTTATTTTAGGTTTACATGGGTCGGGTGTGACGGTAAATTATAGGTATAGTTATAGGCCCGGGCAGTTTGTTATAGTATGGCAGTTGTTAAGTCATGTCAGGTGTCCTTGGAGCTATTTGAGAACTCTGTACCTCTAGTATGAGTTTTGATAGTAAACTTGCACGAAAAAAGTTTTGGTAAATTTCCATACACTTTAAAAAATAAGCCCTCTAGCGGATACTTTTGAAACTAATCGGTACCACGAGTGCCAATCGGCAAAAGTTTTCATAAACCAAAACTTTTTACGTGAGCCAAGTGAATGATTTGGAACGATTTTGGCCGTTTTGGCAGTATGAGTGGTCGTTTTTTGTCACATTTGACAGCTTTCATGTAGTCTAACGTTTTGGAAACTACAACGTTTTTGTTTTGTTACTCACTGAAAAATATTCAGTGAGACGAGACTATTTTCACCGAAAATATTATTTTTGGACGAAATTACCTTGCGTGGGCGATTGTAGACGACGAAGAAGCTGCCTGCCGCGAAGAAGAACGGCAGGAAATCACTTGGAGACGTAGTTTTATGTCTCCAAGTCGTATATCGGACACACATTTTGTCCAGAGATACCGCCTCTCTAAGGACGGTTTTAACTATGTTTGTAGCATTTTAAAACCGTACCTCAAAGACTCTCAACGAGTTTCTATGGAAACTAAGGTACTTAATACGTGTTTAAAACATATTTTACATAACTACATACATAACCTATAATTTTTTAGGTACTCTGCGCGATGCTTTTTTACGCAAATGGAGATTACCAAAGAGTGGTAGGAGAGGCTAACTGCTTCTCGCAAGAAGCGATAAGTTGTTTTATTACACAGGTGACCAAAGCCATTAACCACCCAAACATTCTAAGTGAGTTTATAAAGTTCCCAACAACACCGGAAACAGTATGAAATACGTCAAATATAGACAAATGGCGGCAAATTGTTTATCTCTTATTTTTCTACGTGACAGAAAGAGAAAGTCTTATCTTTTCAGCCGAGAAGCATAGACAAACTACGATAGATAAAAAAAGTTTGAATGAACGATATGATATCCTATATCGTGTAAACGCAATACTACACGTATCACAGTAAGTGAACTCGTGGTACCGATTTTACGAAAAACTTGAAGTATTGAGTTTACACGATACGTCTCGTCGTTTTGGTATTGTGCAAACTCAAACTAGGGGCACTGATACCAGGATTGACCACTCTCAATCGTACTTGACACCCAACAAATGATCAAATGATCATCTACAGATGATCACCATCTTTGGAACCAGCTATAGTCACATAAGAGAGTAAATATATGTTCTTTCAAGACCTAAGCTATCCAGAAGACCTACATGGTTGGATGAGTGCAGTAGAGTATAAAAGTATAATTTAGATAATTTGATTCCTATTCCGAGTTTGAAATCATTCTTTTAAGATCTTTTTTTGCGAAATGTCTCTTTGAAGTTGTTATCTTTCGAGTATTTATGAGCTTATTGTCTTTGTCAATTATATAAAGTTTTGCTTTTACAAAAAATAAAAGATTGACGTTTTTTTAATTAAAAACCGCTCACTTTATAAGTACGAGTATGTGTGAAGCCACAGATCAGCGAAGGTTAAATTAACTAGAATTAATCCAGTTAGCAGCAGGAAGCACGATCGATTGTGCATGCCCACTCGATAGTGATTCATTCGATCGTGATACGAGTTGTCATGATTCGATTCTTTGCAAATCGATGGAATTGCACGATTGCAGGTTTTGATCACGTTGTTTGTATTTAGTTTATGAAATAAAGGTGTATAAAATATGTTATTAAGGTGAACTTTACTGTAATTTTGAAAAGAGTAGATTTTAAAATTATTTATCATTGATTTTTTATTATTGGCACATGCATAAAAATCTAAGATTTAGAAATTAATATTACACTGAAACTGAATATTTCTTATACTAGCTGGTGCGCGCGACTTCGTCCGCGTGGAATAGTTATTACCATAAAAATGGTTCTAGTGAGTTAACCTTAAAAGATAGACATATACTGTTGCAGACATTTTGTTAGATCATTTTAAAAGGAATAATTCTTTCATACATATTTTTTTTATATCTTGAACCGT
Source organism: Macaria liturata (assembly GCA_964023185.1). Taxonomy (NCBI): domain Eukaryota; kingdom Metazoa; phylum Arthropoda; class Insecta; order Lepidoptera; family Geometridae; genus Macaria; species Macaria liturata. The sequence continues at coordinate 6,359,692 of OZ026822.1, forward strand.
TTTCGCAGCACACGCAACGGAAGCCCTTAAAGATGAATAATTTTCCCCGTTTTTTTCACATTTGCCATTGTTTCTTCGCTCATATTAGTTGCAGCGTGATGTTATATAGCCAACACAAAAAAAAAACAATTCGCACCAGTAGTTCCTGAGATTAGCGCGTTCAAACAAATAAACAAACTCTTTAGCTTTATAATATTAGTATAGATTTTAAAGTCACAGAATATAGAATAGTCTACTTTAGTACTCAGAGTAGTTCGACAATCGAACTACAGGTAGGACTAGTTGGAATAAACCGTTTCTCCTTAGGTGACTTGATTGTGATAATTATGCCTAAATAATATTTATAAAATAAAAATAATAACTTATCTTGTGAGAAGGCCTCTATACTCGTATTTATAGGTATTATTAATTAATATCGGTATAACTAATATTTACATTTTTGTGACCTATTCTCTCCAACATTATTTATAACAACAGCATTTTGACTAAAAATATATCGATTTATAATCACCCCACTCAAAAAATCGGGGCAACAGGCACTTCAAAACAGAGAATGAAAATTACTCCACTTCCTTCATAATTTGTCATCATTATTATACCAAACGATACCACAATCATTATTAGCTTTTCTCATCAAACCAATTGCGGACAATTTAGAATACATAACTACTTTTGCTATCAAAATAAACCTTATTTTTATGTTAATAAGGTTGTATTCTGTGAATGCGATTGTTAGGAATATGGTCGATGTTGTACAAGACGTAACAATGCTCGAATTAAAAGTAGATTTCGAGATGATGTAATGTCATTATTATCAGCTAAGGAACATGCTTTAACATCTCACGTGACTTACTATTATGTCTTTCTAGAAAATATACCTTTAAAAGCTTTGCTTTGTTCTTTTTTTCACTTCTCTAGTTATATCTAGATATATTAACATACTTAGATATAGATTTAGTACTATACTAGTATGTGATTGACTGACATACCTATATATAATAATAAAAACCCGCCTGATGATGTCTGCCTCTCATTAAAAAATAAATTAAAATTATGTCTATATTTGGGGTTTTTTAAAGTACCGCAATAAGTAATCAACACTAAAGCTAATGATTATACCTAATAATGTAAATTGACAAAGGTATTAAAGATACTGGGTTTAGTGCAGTTTAGTGTAAAGTACAGGAAACGATTTGATGTCAAGGTGCAATCATTTAGGTTAGTTTATTATATATATACGTTATCTAGTACCCACGACACAAGCGTTTGCTTAGTGTGGGGCTAGATGGCGCTGTGTGCAATGTCCCGAAATATTTATTTATTTATTTATTTATATTATTAAGTAGGTTATCAACAACTAATAAGTACTGTTATAACCAACTTTGACAGTCGTTATTGTTAAGTAGTTATCCGAAGACATGTGTCTTCCGTGGAGGGAGCTGCCTACCATGATGTATCTGCACAAGAGAACTCCCCCAGCGCATTAATTCTGTGGGGAGTTACGACTCTCAGTCTTGAGGAAATATGACTTTAAGAGAGAGAAATGGGTAATTAATCGTTTAAGTTCTTTCTTTCTTTACCACTAGTTTAAAACAAAGTCGACATCCGCTCTCTGTCTCAATATGTGATTTCGATGTGTTTTTTAACTGATAGTGTGTTTAAGGAAAGTTTTTATGTACCTATACATCATGTTAATGTCACCGTGCGAAGCCGGACTGGGTCGCTAGTATAATATAAACAATAATTTTTCACCGTAGGATACCAGAAATGGGTTATCACACATAACACAGTGAGTTCAGAGTATTTAAACTGCCCTAGGGGCATCTGACACGGCTTACTTATTAATACAATATCCTCATGGAATTTATTATGTTTCGAGAGTCCGTAAATTTAAACAACCGAATATGACTAGGTCAATAAACTTAATTTCACACATGTTTATTATGTTTTTTCACTCCATGTTTGTTAGTTTTATGTCTGAAATAGTTGTTTTTAATAATATTTGTTATAGTAACCATATGGGGAGAAAAATCTATTTGTAGAAACGCCTGACCTATTTATTTATTGCTTTTAAAGTATCCCCCCAGCATGTGTATTGCGTATATTTAATTTTTAGCGTATGATAAAAAGTTAAGTCAGTAAAATGAGTTCGGTTGAGAATGGCTGAAGAATGTCGAGGGTTTTCAAACAAATCTAATGCCTTGATAAAGATGCCTTGGATAAATAACACGAGTTTAGTATGGCGTGAGTGGACTGTATTTATGTATATGTGTATTGACTGATTGCGCGTGCGGTGCGATAGCCGGGTATCGATGTTCTGGCGCGCTTCTCTTGGCGCGCGTGCTGCCATCTGTCGGCGTGGGCGGGAACCTCTCTGGTTGGACGTCGACCTGTCACGCCGTTATGTTGGCAGCGGGATGTGACGCTCCAACAAGGCCTCTGACAAGGCTTAGTGGCTGCCAATACTTGACAAACATCCAAGATAGTTTACCGCGTTGTACGATCCATGATAACACCTAAATGATCGTTTTGATGGTAATGGTAATGATGGTAATCATTATGATTAAGTTGTGAGCAAGTATAAATAAACTGGGTCTATTTTTGTAAAATTTTAAAACATTTGAAATTATAACATGTCATGTAAAAGGTGGACTGAATTTTCATAATTAAAATCCAATGCATGTCTGTATTGACCGTATTTTTTGTTATATCATTTAGTTACTCAATTATTTATTATAGGTACCAAATAAATTATATATTAATTATTCTTTGCAGACAATAATTTATCAACGATGTTGTAACGACATACACACAGACACAAACAACACAATATTAAATTAACAGACTTCAACGCTTCCCAAAAAAGTCCCACAAACCCCAACTACCTCCATTACTGGTCCAAATGTAAAATCCTTTTCTTGAATTTCGCGAGACATTTAAATTGGCCTCAACACCTCTTAAATCGACATCTGTTGTGGTATTTTGATCGTTTGAAGAAACGGAATGCACTGGCACCAAAGTTGTCGATGTCATTGTGAAGACTAACATGAGACCTGTAAAAAAAAAATAGTTAGGATCCGTTATGTTGATAGTAGATATAGATACGCATAGTGGGTTTTTGCTAAAACATTATCAACAGAAAAGCGATAAAATTAGAACATATTGGGGAACATTATACACCGAGATTTCTAAGATTTCAAGTCAAATTATTATAATATACTCTGAAAGTATATTGAATTTTGTTACTTGAACCATTTTCGTTTCTCAGTTAAGTATAAAATATCTAGTACCTGCTAATATAGTAGTAATAGATAGCATGCTGCGCTAATATGACAGTTCAAATAGAAAAATATCTGGTATACAAGCAGTGCAGAAGCAAGTATTGTTCCTGTGCTGCATATATTATTCTGGTTCTGACACGCTTATTGCTATTGAATTATTTTTAACTATCTTATTAATAAAATAATTGAAACAAGACCACAAAATTATTTTAACATGTTCAAATTTAAAAATATTTCAGGGGTAGCTTGCTTGAGTTATTTTTCAATTAATTTAGCTACATGATATTAGAACGCGATTTTTAAACGAATATGAAAATTGATTATTTTTACGTTACGTTACAAGGGTTAATAACAGCACAGCATACGCTAAGCTTTTTTATCGGTAGAGTATTTCCTTTAATTAACAATGAGAATAGTAAGTGTTTCAATATACCTAATTGGCATAGTAAAGTAATTCGCAAGAAATCAATAAGTAAACAAATAATATTGTTTGTTATGTCAACGCACCTATTAGCTCTAGGCCATATTTCAATCGGCGCAATTTAAACAAATATATTTAATGTTCTTATCTTGAAGGTAGAAGCGAATCTTATCTCGTAGATAACTTATTGTTAGTGACACATGTAGAGTTTAAGACGTGTGTTTTACTTAAAATACTGGAAAAAATATTGAAAAACTGTGTCAAAATGCATTAAAACCGTTTACGGGTGAAACAGAAACAATCTAAACAAAGAAATGGATTTTAGTGTTATTAGAATAAAAGTGTTAAATTTAAGTGATCTTCAAGAAAGTAAACGTAAACAAACCCAAACGCTGTAAGTGTAGATCTACTACAAAAGGTAAGGTTGGACGAGGAATAGAACTGAAAATTATGTGAACACAGACACTCACAGAGTAAATAGACAAATAAGTATATAATAAAGAAGTAATAACAATAGAAGTTATGAATAACATATACGAATCAGAGAGCCGTAGAGGCAGCCGCAGTCGGGCTTTAGAGAGATCTCTGAGCTATTCAGAAGCAATAGGCAATGGCTCAGGAAGATCTTCCATCGATATACCAAGAATTGGCGAAACAGATGTGTACACTAACGAAGAACTAAAGAAACATTACAGAATCAGTCAAACATACGTCGAAGGTAAAGAAATAGCTTTCAACAGTCCAGGTAATATTGAAACAAATCCTTTAAAAACTCACGATGGAATGACTACTACTGATGGTTCCCAATATTCGAGTGAAGATGAAATGGCATATGGTGGTCTTACTATGACTATAGATGTAGAACAAGAGAGCCCAAAAACAGATGGGACGTATCACACTTCAGAAATGTCTACAAGAGTGATGGTCAGTGATAATACGGATAGCAATATTTATGATAGGATAGAAATGGTCGATTTTGATGATACGACTACAACGATTGGACCTTCAGCTCATGGTTATTCAACGCCGTATAGTAGGAGAAAGAAGAAAGATATAAAACATAGGTAAGTTTGTATAACAAAATGCCATTTTTAATCTGATAGATAGGCAGATGTTCCTTCCTAATGATTTTGTCCGAATCTTAGAATATTTTAGAGGTAGAATTTTAGATAGACATAACAAGGAAAATATAGCACTGTAATACTGTCTATAAATAATGATGATAAAGTGAAACAAATATTTTTACGTGCTATTTAATTATCTTATCCGAATTCAAGAAATGTCTTATCGTATCGGGAAAGACGTGAATCAGTTGACTTTTCGTGATAATATTTGCTACATTTTTATGCTGACACAATTTTATGAATAAAACTGCGAGATATCTCATAGAAAATTGTAAAATCGACTTGAGTTACTACCAGACTTAGATATTTAATATATTAAATTTGGATGAGACTTCATATCATACTTACCCATATTTTATGTACCTACAACTCAAGATTTCTTAAAAAGACAGTCCAGCATATTAAGTAGGTACACAAGTGTACCTACCTACCTAGTAGTACTTTTAATGGCTTTACATAATTAATTAATAAGTAATTGACCTGATGGTACGTAAGCATTATGGCCTAAGTACGACGACGCCTACTTAAACCGATAAACCCTTGATCTGAGCGATAAAGTCGCCAGTTAGGACATTAATTTTAAGTTTTGTATGTTTTATTGTATGTATTCCTGTTTGTTGGTGTTTATAATAAAGAGTTTTCTATCTAACCTTTGTATCTATCTGAAGATCGCTGTAAATTTGTTTATCACACTGGATAGTAAACTATTTGATCACTAGGTCACAACCCAAAAGGTAAAACAAGCGATTCTGTGAACTACGGTGTAGCATTCTTGTATGGGACGGAATCGGCTCTCAACTGAGCCTACCAGAACACACCTTTATTGTCAAAAATAATGGTTAAATATCATTGTTCAGTCTAAATGAAAACTATGTCTTTTGATGCTGGTAATCAAACTAAATATAGGCGAATATGGGGTATATAGGCGTAAGTTAGTGCGACAACGGCTGAAAGGCTTTTGGATTGAGTGTATGGAGGGCTCGCATTAAAACATCAATCACAACAAGTTAATCTGAGATAAAAAGTAGCCTTATCTATTCCGGATCAACTCAGAAACATCGCGGGGCGCTGCTAAGTAATTTAATAAAGGCAATTTCACTGGTGTAAAATCAACCAAAATTTTCAGTAATTTAACAAAGGCAATTTCACTGGTGTAAATTCCAACCAAAATTTTCAGGCGTCGTCACCGGCGACCGACCCGATCCCGCCGAGTGGTTCTAAAAGATGGAGAAGAAAACGTCCCAGTTAGAAGCAATATACCAGCCAAGGGCATCAAGTATATGCGGGACTTGGTCAATACTGTGGTATGTACTATTACTGACTTTTATTCAGATTCTTGCATAATGATACATTTGGCTTTCTGATACCAGCCCCCCTAGACAAACTACCTACCTTGAACCACTTGAACGTTAAATCTGTTACCAAGCGCCTTACGGTTAACAGACTCAGGCATGCTATGAATAATTCAACAGGCGTAAAACGTTTGTAAATTAGGTAATGTAAACACAAACATCGTAGCTATAAAAAGTTATAAATGCAATCTTGTAAAACAAACCAAACTTCAAATTAAGAAATTATATGTGGGGCATTGATAAAATTTGGCTCAAATTAGTTATAGATGGGTAAGCAACAAAACAAAGTAGCTTGCAAGGATACCGTAGCTTTCATTATATTCTTTATAATATTATTTACATGGAAAAGGGTTTGGTCAGACATTTTCATGCCCTGTAGCTTTGTTTATAAACCGTTTGCAAATTTTCTTCACAGATCAACAGTAAATGGCGTTTCCTGATCCTGTTAATGATAGTATCCCACTTCGTATTCTGGCTTGTATTCGCTGGCATCTGGTACGCGGTGGCCACGTCGTACGCAGATGATATCGGAGATGGGAAGGAACATTGCGTCACTGGAACCTCGTCTTTTGCTGGGCTACTTATGATGTCGGTGGAAACTCAGGTAGGGCTTAGAGAATTTGAAATATTTATTCCTACACTTTGATTACAATCATTTTATAAATTACTAGCTGTGCCCGCGACTTCGTCCGCGTGGAATACTTAATTATTTTGGGCATCATATTTATTTTTGCAAACAAACTCTTTAGCTTTATAAATTATAGCTGTTAACCATGACTTAAGCCGTTTTCATAGCGCACGAAGCGGAAGCCCTCAAAAATGAATAATTTTCCCCGTTTTTCCATTTTTTCTTCGCTCCTATTAGTTGCAGCGTCATGTTATATAGCCTAAAGCCTTCCTCAATAAATGGTCTATTAAACACAAAAATAATTTTTCAATTCGCACCAGTAGTTTCTGAGATTAGCGCGTTCAAACAAACAAACAAACTCTTCAGCTTTAAAATATTTGTATAGATGTGCAGATTGTAGGTACATAGTATGGCATACGCTAAGACTTATTACGCACTTAACACGGTTATACAGTTTGTTTGTATATTTCAATATCACTGTAGTTTGTTGTAATTCAATACATCCAACATACAGCTATCTACTTGTTTTTGTTCAATTTTGTGGATTTGCAAATTTCATTTCAGATTACATCCACCGTTCAGCTATCTACTTATCTTTCAACATTATGGATTTGAGATTTAATTTCAGATTTTGTCATATCAAATTTCAAATCTAAAAAGAAAAAGAAGAAGCTATAATGTCTCACTTTTTCAATGTGTGATTGAATTTCTTCCAGATGACTATTGGTTACGGAGTTCGTTATCCAAACGAAGAATGTCCTGAAGCCATTATCATCATGGTGTTTGAGGTGAGTTCAACATAACCTGCAGTGCAAGTGCGGAAGTTTTATCGTGTCGCTAAATTCGATAATACTCGATTTTGTCGAATATTATCGACGCTGTCTTTTTTATCTACACCTTGTCTATGGTTCAGTAACTATGATAAATTTATCATCAAAGACCGAATGAAATCGATACACTGACATTTGAAGTTGTTTAGATCGGTAATTTTTTTCAGGTTTCAAATTGACGACGATAGGCCTCGATAACTACGAATGTTTAGTTTTCTTAGATAATAAACATTCTTACTGTTTACTGATTTAATAAATAATGGATTTCGTGATTGCGTTAGCTCTAGAGGATTTGGTTTTTCTCTTGTAATATTTTATTCCGCTCTTTTTCAATATTTTTCGTCATTTTATACTGATAAACTCTGTTTAAGGATCGTGGAAGAATTATAAGAGAAGAATTTGAGTTATTTTGTTCAATTCCAACTATCTAAATGGCTTCTGCGGTATTGCCGCAATTTTGCCAGTGTAGTGGGAAAAATATTTGACATTGATATAAGCTATTTCGTGTTTTTGACATTGACTTATCAAATCATTTTGATATATTAATTTAGCAGAGTGAACGATTTGGTCTTTTTTTATTATCTGTAATAAAGTTTACCGAGGCTTATCGATCAATTTATCTACCTCTTAAAATACTTCGGCACTTGCGATTGTTGACAAAATATAGATGAAGGTATCGAATTAATCTAATCGACGTCGATAGGATAAAACTTCCGCACTTGCACCGCAGGTAGGATTAAAATTAATGTTCCAATTTTTATTAAAACAAATTGTTGATACGTGTACATTGTACATAGCGTCACTACCACTTACCAAATATATTATAATATTACAACATAATACCAGCGCTGGTAGCGGTATGATTTATTTGATTGTATTTTACGATATGTTTTGTGATAGTAGATGCTATGCTAATAATCAATATGTTAACTAGACGCGGTAGCACGCTGACACGTCTGCGTGCTACCGCGGTCCCAGAACATACGTTCTGAAGATGGATGTCATAACATCCGAAACGCGTAATAGTCCAGTCAATAAAGCCCAAAACCCCCAACAAATTAGTTACTCACCCAAACTTTGTGAATTTGTTCAGAAGGGTATAATAAGTGACCGTGTGAGTTTGCACCCTTGTAGGGTGTACGGAAAGGGTTGAAAAGGGGTGAAAAGTGTTTTTTATCAATAACATTGTCAAAAAAATTAGTTACTTTGTGCAAATTTGGAATTAAGTTTTTGTTACCGTTTTCTAACATGTATCAAATTTGCACACTTTTACAACATACGGAACATTGTTTATTATTAAAAAACTGATTATGGTTAATAACACGAGTGAAAATTAGTTACTCGCTGCAAATTTGGAATTATGATCTTTCTTTGGTTTTCTAGCATGTATTAAATTTGCACACTTTTGCAACTTACGGAACATTGTTTATTAATAGCAACGTTTTTCACCCGAAGGGTAAAAAATTTATATTTAGGTTCCAGCCGGAGCTTGACCCGCTTATTGAGATAACATCTTGGATTTTACGTGTGGCAACACTATTTTGCTCTATGGGGCCCCTTCCATGCGTCGAGTCATGACGGCTCGACTCGGTATCGATCGGCTCCCCCCCCCCCGCACAACGCTCGCGCAGCGCCACGCCGGGCGGACTCGCTTCCTCAGTACATCTTGGATTTTTGACGTGATAACACTACTGTGACTCCTACGAAAATGTAAGTGAACATTCATTGTTTTAATAACCTTTAATATTTTAATAAAGCAGGAAAGCCCTGTTAAAGTACATTATGCACTTCTAAATGCGCAGGAAAGCCCTGTATAAACGCATTTTGCACCTTTTAACGCACAGGAAATCCCTGTCTAAATGCGTGGTGCACCTTCTAACGTACAGGAAAGCCCTGTCTTAGAATTATGGTGCTAGTTAGACTTCTCAGGAAAGCCCTGAGTCTAATCTAACGTTTGCTATCAGGAAAGCCCTGTATAAATGAGAGACGCAACAGTCTCAGTTTTAATCGAGAACTTGTTAAGTTGTGGCTATGTTGGTAAAAATATTTGAATATGTAATATATGGGCCTGGAACACAGATAAAAAACGATCATGACCCAGACGGACACCAAAATAGTCATCTACATTAACTTTGGTAGCCTACAAATACATCAGCAAATGCGCTCATAAGCGCGCTACATTCCAAGTCGATAGGTATAGCTTTTCCTTAGCCTAATTGCTTCTAAAATGGCCACTAAAAGAAGACAAATATTGAGAATGACGTGTCTGACACTGGAGACTCTTTCAATAGACCACTTTGCGAGTGCAATTTGCATTCTTGTGCATTCTGTTTAGTGCTTAAATAAAATATAGTTTAGATATTTTCTTTCTCCAAAACTAGTTCCTTGCATCCTACATCATCTAGAGATGATTAGAGGACTCTACCTATTTGTTGTAAAGGTAAAAAATTTGCACACTTTTGCAACATACGGAACATTGTTTATTATTAAAAAACAATGATTATGGTTAAAAACACTAGTGAAAAAATTAGTTACTGGCTGCAAATTTGGAATTATGATCTTTCTTTGGTTTTCTAGCATGTATTAAATTTGCACACTTTTGCAACTTACGGAACATTGTTTATTAATAAAAAAAAACATGATATTCGCTGATAACAGGGATAAAAATATCTGTGAAGGGTGAAACTTGGAGTAACTGTGCTAGACAAATTATATACAAAGTGTTCTAAATTGTGAAATAAAAAAAAAAACACGTATATAATTTGTCAAGCACAGTTACTCCAAGTTTCAAACCTTCACAGATATTTTTATCCCTGTTATCAGCGAATATCATGATTTTTTTTATTAATAAACAATGTTCCGTAAGTTGCAAAAGTGTGCAAATTTAATACATGCTAAACGGTAAAAAAAACTTAATTCCAAATTTGCACAAAGTAACAAATTTTTTTGGCAATGTTATTGATAAAAAACACTTTTCACCCCTTTTCAACCCTTTCCGTACACCCTACAAGGGTGCAAACTCACACGGTCACTTATTTTACCCTTCTGAACAAATTCACAAAGTTTGGCCGAGTAACTAATTTGTTGGGGGTTTTGGGCTTTATTGACTGGACTATAAACAACTTACGCGAATTACACGTGAGTGAAAACCGTTTAGTTAATGTATTGATAAAATGTCTCACGAAAGTTTTAATATTGAAATAGTAGATGCTCATTAATTAGTTTCAATTTTTCAAATTACAGTCTTTCTGTTGTATAATAAAATAAATAAATAAAAATAGCCTTTATTTCCCTTTTCAACGTATAGTTGTTCACACTACAATATTTCGATTTGATTCATGAAATTATTATATTAAATGTCTAGTATTATTGTAGGTAATGTCAAAATGGATATAATGTAATGTCAATGTCAGGTTATTGAATTAAAATGTTAATTATTTATTTAAGGGATCGTCCAACTTTGGACGTAGGCCTCCTCCAACTCATGCCATGTATGTCTCGTCTTTGCTGTTCTTGTCCAGAGTTTTCCTGCCACCGCCTCTATATCGTATCTCCATCGTCTGATTGGTCGTCCACTTTCTGTTGTATGAGAGAGGGAAATTCTAGTATCAAGAGATTTGAAACCGCTCCAAGCCTCTGGAGTTGGGCTGTACGGTCCTCCATGACCATCTTTTTTTGTTTTATTTTATTTTTATTATTGTTGTGTTAATTTAATTTTTTGACTGATTCATTAATAATTAATTTTATAGAGATATTCTTTAATTGACTAATTGCAATATTGTGGTGTTTGTTTGTATTTTTTAATTTATTTCTATGTTATCATTAGTGCAAATCGTGAACGGTGCTAATTAGAATAAATGAATTTGAAAGACAAAAAATTTTTTTTAGTGTTTGCTTCAACAATTTTATTTCCTTTCTTCTTCCAGATAGTAGCAGGTACTGCGCTGTCCGGTGGACTAACATCGTTGTTGTTCACCAAACTCATCCGACCGAACCGACACGTGTCTTCAGTGGGCTTCAGTAAGAAAGCCACAGTAAGTGTTTACTAGTACTACCTACAGTAATGAATCTTGCAAGCACTGTTATTAACACAATATAAAGGGTTAAAAACGCTAACGTTGCTATGTTAACGAGTAAGTTAGAAGCATTTAAGTATTCTTCTTCCTCTTATCGAATGAGAGTGGCAAACTCTGGTGTCGAGAGTTTTCAAACCTATAATTTAAGTATTAAATCTGATGAAGTATAAGGTTTTATCTAAATCGAACTGCTTTTCAGCTTGAAGAAGAAACCAACGTACTTTATCGCAAAATTATCGATTTTATGTAAAGCGTGGGAAGTATACTTTTACATTTTAAATATTCAAAACGGGCATTTTTGTCAAGGGTTATCGTATTTTTAGTATATTGGCGGTATATGGTTCTATAAGTTATATATATATATAGGCTACTTTTTATCCCTTGGCAGCTTGGGTGACGGGAAGCCAATACCAAATTAAATACCTCCATGTCCGTTGTTCAGATCTGCCTCCGCGACGGGCAGCTGTGCTTGCAGTTCCGAGTGTGGGATCTACTCCATCTACACATCATCGGCAGTAACATCAGTGCCTACATCATGAAGCCTATAAGGTAGTATTTACTACTTTTTTGCAATAGTGGTCAAATGCTTTGTCAATTAACAAAGTAAGTTAAGAAATCCTTGTGGCAGTTGCGAAATTTGGTGTCGAGATTTTAGAGAAAAGTACCGAAATCAAAATCATTAACGGGACTTATGGGTACAGACAGATGGTATAAAATATATGTATTAGTAACATTCTCCATAAGTTTACCTCTCGGTGTGCAACTATTAAACAAAGCGATCCATCATTATTAAAATATTATTATGTATTCATTCCTTATTCTGTGTATTATTATCTATTCATTACCGAAAAACTCCCTGTCAGAGGCAGTTCTGTTTAGTTTGTCCTCTGAAGCGACAGATATTCTGTACCTTACAGGTACAGAATATCTGTACAAGAAAGGAACTGGATCTCAAACGAGACTGCTTGTGCTGTGTTTCAACACACGATTGAGGTTCTTTCCTTCAACCAACATCCCTTCTTTCAGAACCCTGGAAGGCGAGCTGGTAAAGAACTACATCCAGCCACTCCCCCTGAAGGAGTCCCGTGCGTTCCTCCTCTGGCCAATCACGGTTGTACACGTCATCGACACGCAGAGCCCGCTCTATGACTTCTCTGCACAGGACATGATGGATTACAGGCAAGAATTATTCATTGTTATAACTTTCAGAACTTAGCCTGGTATTGAATAACGCCATTTTTAATTTCATTTGTCGTGTAAAAACTTATTCAGCCAAACAAATAAATATTCCGGTTCATTTCATACAGTGCATCCAGCTAAATTGTGTAATGAGTTATAAGCAATATGGCTTAGAATTGAGTTGTGATCAGCTTTTATGAAAATATAGATTTTTACATGGCTTTCGTTTTGACTAAATTTTGTCAAACTCGAAAAACCAATCTAACAATAATATGACACAAACGTTCGATCAGTATGGCCACAGAATAAAAAGTACAAGTATGTACATTAGATAACGCTGTGACTTTTTTTTGACACGAAATAGGCTTACCTTTGACTTTAGCCTGCCTGATGTTAAGCACCACTATAGTCTAAGATGTAGCACGCTTGTCTAGAAGAAACCTATTTACTCTAGATTTGAAGACCCCTGGGTTATAATTTTCTGGGAACAGGGCTCCAGGTAGAGAGTTCTAATAGTCTCGCTGTCCTTACTATAAAGGTCACAGAAATCTAAATAAACAGGTACTTATTTAGATTTCTGTGATAAAGGTTGAAACAAAGCGCTTCGTGCGAGTCTTTGGAACTTCCATACAATAAACCGGTGACGCCCCGCTGACTTCCGGCTTGTTCGACGTATGGCTATAGCCTGCCTGATGTTAAGCACCACTATAGTCTAAGATGTAGCACGCTTGCCTAGAAGAAACCTATTTACTCTAGATTTGAAGACCCCTTATTAAATCTTATTTTATAATACGCCAGCCTGATACAGATAAACTACAAAGACGATTGTATACTTTTTGCAGGTTTGAAATCGTAGTGTGCTTGACTGGTTCATCCAAAAACATGGGGACAGTGACACAGAGTAGAACCTCCTACTTGTCCAAGGAGATCGTATGGGGAGGCAGGTTCAAGAATGTACTGCAGTGAGTGTTTTTGTCATAATATATTTTTCATCACGATTAATAAGTGAAACTTTGTGAATGACAAGATTGGATTGAACTTTTTAACATATAAAAGAGGCGTCCAAAAACTTTGTTGAAAAGTTGTCCAAACATTAACATTTTGTTTTTTCTTTTAAAGTAGGTACCTACAATATCACATTCAAATATATGTTAGAACCAGATTCTATCAAACCGAATCAGAGAATACGAAGGTAAAACGCAATGCATATTAAACCGGCCTGTACTAAAGAACTACGTGAAGATTAAAAGTGTTACTTACTAAATCCATAGTATAGCCTTTCCATTTTCTCACTCTCTTGAGTCGTATGTCCTCATGACTGAAGGTCGTGACTCCATCGCAGAAAGAATTCGTTTGGGGGAGTTCTCTTGGGCTGATACATCCTTCCACGGATTTTTTCTCACACGGCCTTTTTCTGTTTACTTTCGTTAAACCCATTAATCATTTCCCAGCTACGACAAGATGAAAGAGGGCTACGAGATCGACGTGGAGCACCTAGACACCATCGAGCAAGTGGAGACTCCTCTCTGCAGCGCCAGCCGCCTCAAGGACTTCGAGGAAGATATCAAGATGTCCACGCCCATGTCCATGTCGCCTACCAACATGTCTGTCAGTCAGGATGACTCTACTCTGTCCAGGTATACTCTTTCTCCCAATTGACTGGCCTGTTAGCTTAGTTGGTAGTGGCTCTGCTTTCTAATCTAGGGGTTGCGGGTTCGATTTTCCGCATGGGACAAGTATTCATGTATTTTAAAAATGTATAATTACTTGTGTTGAGTCTGGTCGTTTGTATGTATAATAAGTATGTTTTTACAAAAGAAAAGTATATAAGTATTATATCCGTTACCTAGTACCCACGACACAAGCGTTTGCTTAGTGTGGGGCTAGATGGCGCTGTGTGCAATGTCCCGGAATATTTATTATTTAATTTTATTTTATTTTTTGTATTTATTGCAACCCTATGTTAAAAAAAATATATTTCTTTCTTTCTAATCTATTTTTTCTTTTCCCAGAGCTGATGATTCGATCCCGTCTACTCCAAGCCTGAACCGCATGGCTGGAACTCAGCGCAGTTTCGGATGGAACTTCAGGCGGTTTCAGCCGGAGCGATACGTCACGCCACAGCTGCAAGTCGACGGGAAACCTGTGCCTTTGACACCCACACAAGAAATACCTAGCTAGAAAATAGGTTTAGTCAAATTTACTTTAAAAAGGAATTAATAAGATAGTATTAAGAATTTCTTGCCTGTTCATTTTTGAAATCATTTAGGTACATAAAATAGATTTTTATAAATATTGAAATAATATGACTTTCCTTTTTTACGCTTATAGATTTAAAATAAGAAACTATTTGAAAACTACATATTTCGGATGGAGCACATTGTGATATTTTCCGAATTTTAATCATTCATTTTACCGCACAGAGAAAGATTCAAAGATAATGTAGATACTCGTATGGTTTACGCGCGAAAAATAACCCAAATAATATTAAATCGGCGCAAAAAGTAACCAATAAACTTAGACATTGCCATTGTCATTGCCTAATGCAAGGACGCTTTGGAAAAATAGTTTCACCCCGGCTAGATATCGTACAAATATTCTTAAGTTTACCCCGGTTAACCGTATGTGTGATCTATACAACAAAGATAATGTCAGGCTGTTTATTGACGTCTTTAATAAAGGTTCTCTATCTTCGGTGAAATTGGAATTGAATAAGTTATTTAAATACTAGTTGATGTTATTTGTATTATATTTTTGTGTATGTCTATTTTACAGTGGTAGTAGGTTTTATTTTTGTCACTAATGTTAAGTTAGCTAGGTTCATCGTTTAAGGAAGCGTACATATCGTTATATATTTGTGTATTTAGTTAGAAGTCTTAATTGTAGTACAATTCTGTTGACGAACTAAAAAAAAAAAAGACAATTCCAAAAATACTTAGGCTTTTATTCACTTTCCATTTAATTGATAAAATAATATCTCTTTGATGCGATAAATACCAAAAGCACAAAAAAACATTGAAATGCTTATTAATGCTTGTTATAAATATTCCATTGCGCTTGATCCATCTGTTGCGGTCTCTCGGCCTCCAAGTGAGCCCTGTATTTATCTTGAATGTACTTTTGTTGTGAATACAAGTTCTCTCGACCAGAGTTATGTTGAGAATATGCATTCTCAAGCCCAGAGTTATGTTGCGAATATGCATTCTCAAGCCCAGAGTTAGGTTGAGAATATGCATTCTCAAGCCCAGAGTTATGTTGAGGATATGCATTGTCAAGCCCAGAGTTATGTTGAGAATATGCATTGTCAAGCCCAGAGTTATGTTGAGGATATGCATTGTCAAGCCCAGAGTTATGTTGAGAATATGCATTCTTAAGCCCAGAGTTATGTTGAGGATATGAATTGTCAAGCCCAGAGTTATGTTGAGAATATGCATTGTCAAGCCCAGAGTTATGTTGAGGATATGCATTCTTAAGCCCAGAGTTTTGATGAGAATATTTAGCATTTAAGGCAGAATTATCGCGATGTCCTGTTGGACTCGGGGTTTGTTTTATTTTGTTCAGCAACGATAACACCTCAATAGGAAAGGTCATCGTGAGTTTACTGTCGTAAATTCCAGCATGATTCCTTGGATAGCCAGAATAGTCAGAAATTCGTGGGTCCGAGTAACCGTATTGAGGCTTGGCTGACGATCCAGATAGCATAATAATGAGGAATACGGCAACTGTAACAAATTAATTATATTTAATATAAATAATATGTCGATAATTTAACAAAGTTATGTCTTAATTTTAATATAGTACGTAAATCTTTTAATTTTTCAGTTTTATAAACAGGAATTATTTTGAACTGTGTCTGTAAAGTATGTTGTCATATTCTACATTTTATGTAGAAACAATAATTTACTAAACAATTTCTCTGTGAAATAATATTAATTAAATAATAAATTTCAATGATTTTTCAATAAACATCTCTATCTGTATGACCTGTAATTTCAATTGAGAAGAGTAATTTGAATCAAACTACAAGTATATATTTATATTTACATGAATGCACCAATCGGTAAAAAATATCCATTTTGCTTTTTAATAAATTTACTAAGCAAACTAACTGGATGAGATCCCAGTTAAACAACCCTTTATAAAGTTTTTAACAATCAGTTGAAAAAATTCAATCATGTCCCATTAATAACTTGATTTGTAAAATTAATGCGTTTTTCCTAATCAACGCCGCTAATTAACGAAGAATTTAAAATTATGCAGAAAATTGTGTGATTTTTTTAGAACATATCGTTGATAATTAATGAATTATATTCAATTAGTGTTTATGCGACCAGCTGACCTGATAAGCAATATTATTACGGAATAAATTAGATTGTGGCGTTCCGCGCCAAATTTTAACAACGCGCGCTGACCTATTTTATAATTCTTATTCTTAGTTAACAAATAAATTTACGACTAAAATAACTGTTATACAACTAGAGTAGATTTATCTTGTTCTTAATTGCTGTTTGCGACTAGTAACATTTTGACTGTCGTTCCAGAGTCACTTCGCTTGCTTCGTTCACTCTGTCTTATAGTTCTTACCCATGTTTTAATTTTGAACTAATTATAAAACTACAGATAAGTAAAATTATAAAGCGAGAAATAATTAATCAACGACTTTTCTCATGGAAGTGACTGGTATATAAACATAGTAGTATATTATATTTTACATTGTCTCCACCCTGTACATAAAAATAACTTGAAGTGCTTTTTGTTTTCCATAGATTGATTAAAAATATGGTTTCTATTTCAACTATTTTGGCAGGTGAGAATTTTGTTAAGCAAATAAATTCCAAATTACTCGAGTCCAGTTACATTATTTTGTAAACTAGCTGTGCTTGCGACTTTGTCCGCGTAGAATAGTTGGTTTGGGCATTAATTCTTTGAATTTTGAACCGTTTTCTCAGCGATCGCAATGAAAGCCCTCAAAGATGAATAATTTTCCCCATTTTCCACATTTTTCATTTTATATTCGCTCCTATTAGTTGCAGCGTCATGTTATATAGCCTAAAGTCTTCCTCGATAAAATTAATAGGTCTATTCAACACAAAAAAAATTTTTCAATTCGCACCAGTAGTTCCTGAGATTAGTACGTTCAAACAAACAAACAAACTAACTCTTCAGCTTTATAATATTAGTATAGATTACTTTCAACTTATAAGACTACATTATTGTCCGTTTTGTATCGACTAAATTCAACGGAAATAATCAAGTTTTTTTTCTTACAGGCGTAGTGCTTCTCATCTTTACTTTGACGTCTAGTACAAATTCGGTGCCAGTGCATTCTCTATCTCTAAACCACCAACAACCAAGAACCCGAATAGTTAGAGATGCTCCTTCAAGACGCGCGAAATTGAATTTCAGAATCCCCTTGCAGTTCATACAAGAGCAAATTGATAAACAAAATAATAATCCCATACCTAACTTGGGATAGAAGCAGGAATTCTCTAACAGCAATACTTAAAAATATGAAATTAAAGTTGCATAGATAGAGTTGAGTATTTTGTCTATTAAATCGTTAGTAAGACAAAAAACACTTACCAAGAGCACAAAATACATAATACAACAGAACCCTATCTCCCTGTTTCGAACACGCAGTGAGCGGAGGGCACAGTAAAGTACGCTCGACAGTCGTGTGTCAAACGGCACATCACTCGCTCGTTGACCGCGTGGCCTAAGTATAAAAAATGAATTTGAATTGTATTAGTAACTATATCTAGGTACTTATATTAGCAATTTAGAGTCGAATAAGTAGAGTTCGAGTAAGACTTCGAGAGAAACAGGCTTAATTTAGTAAAATTTTAATAAAAGGTTTGTAAATTTTTTGATACACATACAAAACAATTACTGATAAAGTATTAATTTATCAAAAAAAAACATCGTTGATTTAGTATATAGTACACTAAAATAATATAATTTTATTATTGTACTAAATCCACATTCATAATGACATCCATGATAGCTTTTAGAGATTCGAACTGTATGCAGTGAAATATGAACTGTAAGTCGAAATGTTAAGTATCAATTTGGCTTGCGCGTGGGTTACGAACGTACGCTACGAACGTTTTTTTTACAAAGTATGGGTTTGCACTTGACCGTAATTCGCCTGATGGTAAGCAATCATTACCTACGGTCTAGGGTGGAACGTGCTTACCCAGTATGAACAGATTCATTCACCGACGTATTTTGATAGCGTGGCGCGTTTGTGTTAAAGTTGTATTATGTATTTATTATGTGGTAACGCGCTATAGTCAAAGACATTAATATTGGCTATAGTAGGTGCCTGCGATACAGGTATTCCTAGTGCAGGACCTACCGGTACCATACAATGTCATACAAAAAAACTGTTAACAATTAAGTCAAAGTCAAATTTGTAATTCATTTTTTATAAATAAATTTATTTGTATTATTTCTATTTGTAAATAAAATGAAATAGCCATTTATTTACCCGATAAATTAAAAACACTTTCTAATGTTGTTTATTCTTTTCAAAATACCACTTGTTCCATTAAAGATAAGTACATAAACTAGAAACCAGTATTAGGTTTACAATCATAATAAGTAGGTACCTAAGTAAGATCGTATGAGAGTTTCCCTTGCATTAAAGGATTATTTTAATCTGATGTTCGATACATAAAAGTATCTTGACGAATTTATTAAAACGGTGCGTTAAATCATATTTGACCTGGATTTATTGGCCTGTAAACTCTTAATATAATTTTACCTTAGTAAAATGGAAAATAGCAAGTATGAAAGTTGTTATGTTGTCTTAATTACAATTTGGCCAATATTAGTAACGGATGGGCTACGCGTGACGACTTTTGGCATCATTTCAAGAGTAATAATAATATGTCTTTATTGCACACCAACATGAAAGAAATACATGGAAGGATACATTTTTGATGACGTACATATGGGCGGCCTTATCGCCTTAAGCGATTTCTTCCAGGCAACCTTTGGATGGACACGATTAGCTGAGAAGAAAAGGGTCAGAGGTGTACTAACACATATATAAAGAATTTATAAATACATACAAAATAAACCTAACTACAACAACAAATACCTACACAATCAAGGAAATAATAATTTTAATTAAAAAAAAAAGTTAATTATAACACATACACTACTTACATACAGAATAATTAATTACAGATTACCAAGATACGGTTATTAAGAGTACCTACATTTATGTAGTTAACTACTAATTACGTACACTGAAAAGGTGTTGGGTAATTATTTTACCTTTATAATTGTGTTCAAAACATTGATCGATATGCCATCGGGTATTTTTTCCTTGTTCTGATATTTATTGCAAATATGAAATCAAAAAATATGAAAATTATTGCAATCTGTTATGACAGCTTATATAGCATAGTTCTATTTGTGTTCTATGGTCCATCTTAATCTCAAAGTCGCTTGTGCAGTGTGCAACAGAGCAGTGAAATAAAAACAAGAACCAATACGCCATAGTATCGTAACTATGCATCATGTCTGCAAGAGTGACTTGGTGTAGTCGGTCTGAGTGTGTAGTATGTGTAGTTTGCGACGCCGACGGTTTGAATGCTGCTCGGAAGTCGGTTGCTCCAAAATGTTTGAATGAATGATGCAGGTAAACCAGGTGGAGGAGTCAGCGGTTCACAGGTTGGGATCAATATTGCTTCTGTTTCTTTTTGTCTTGTTTTCTTTTCTTCTTATACCTATATATTAGAAAATCGGTGTGTGACAGCTGAGTGCAGGGTTGTTCTATCTTCAGTTTAAATAATCTTTTACATCTAGGACGTCGTGTAAACAGCATTGTTGTCGATTAGTTGATAATCTTATCCTGTAAAATAATTAATTCATTAACCAGCAAATTAAATAGGAAGATCCGAACGGGGTGCTCACAAATTCGGAAAATAAAATTAATTTAATTAATTTTAATTAAAAGTAATTGGAAAACAAACCGCTAATCACAGAAGCCCATGGTACGATTGGTGGATCACTGTCATTCGTAAAATATGTCAGATTAGACGTATTTGATAAGCGTTTTCCATGGAAGTAATATATAGGGAAATATTACTGCTGATCCAATATGAGCAGAGCGAGGCGAAGTATGACAGGCAGTTGTCTTTTTCTAACTAGGGTGACAATAAATTATATAATTAGGATATACCAATTCATCTTCTTACCAAATCTGGAGCAGTCTCTTTTGGGGTCCTATTTTACCTGCAGCTTGCCAGTCATGATGATCCCTAGCTCTATTGACGCTTTAAGTAACAAACACCAACAAACTTACAAATTAATATGCACTTTAGTTTGTAACTTATAATAGTATCGATTCGGTTAATTGACTGGGAGGCAATGTAATCAAAATCATAAACATTTTGCAGTAATTACAATATTTATTTACAAGTTCACATTTGAATTGCATATAGGTAGTTGCCTATATCCTATATTTTTTTTACACTATCATTTTCCTTGTGTTTTATATTCTAACTGAAACGAGTGAATGCTTAAACTATGTACAACAATATAATCCTTTTCCTTGTGTTTCATATTCTAACTGAAACAAGTGATGGTTTAAACTATGTAGGTACACCAATATAATCCTTTTCCTTGTGTTTCATGTACTAACCTAAACGAGTAACGTGTTATATTTAAGTTCTTTTGCCATTTTATTTTGATGTAGGTATTCATTTTTAGGAAAACTGAAAAAACATCATATTGCAACAATTATTTCAAGCACGAAAAAATATGGTCACCTTAGTCCCACCCAGTAATGTAATCTTACTTAAACTTTAGCATACCTGTAGAAAGATATATTGCAGCCACTATAAGATTCACTTCTGCATCCCGGAACACAACAAGTTCTTACCATTTTGTTATTTTTACAATAAAATACATATAAATTAGTAACAAATGAAATTATTTTTTTCCCGCCACCTTTTGTCATATAATGTCATCATAATTTAATGTTGCTTGTGTGAAAAATAATATAATATTTATATGTTACTTATTTTATTTTGTGTTAATTTCACAAATTAATTCAGATTTCTTTGTGTCGAGTAAAATTTATAATAAATAAAATTAAATAATATTATTTATTGCTAAATATTTCAAAACTTAAGTTGACAGTGACATTTATCACACATTATTTTTTAAACTGGCAAGCTGTTGAAGCAAGACAACAGCCTGCTCTATATGCCTTTCATTTTTGACCGATCTCACCCCCGATTTACCATTTATAGAAAAGAAACTTTAAGTGTAAGAGCATAAGGTTTCTATTCGTATAAAATCTATTTCACAAAACAAAAGAGAGAACAATCCAGAGGGAAAGAGAGGGATGATATAAAAAATCCTTGGCGTTTTCAAATATGTACCTTGGCAAAATTGCGGCCATACCGCAGAGGCCACAACCAAGATTAGAATAGAATAGAAATATGTACCTAACACCAACCGGATATGACGATACGATATCTTAACTTTGTGAGGAACGTCTTCTCTTCTCTGCAACAAAAATATTTTAAAAATAAAATAAGTAGTAACGGCACAATGAATAAACTTATTTCAATCAAGCTAAATTTATTTTTAGAGTTTTTTGCATAGAGTGTAAATAATTCTATGTTATTAAAATTTCTGATTACTTACCATGTTTTCAGAAGTAAGGAAATTGAAATTCTTAAGTAACCACTGTGTGACATTAATGCATTTTTTATCGACGGTGTTAATTTAGATTGAGCTTTGAAATTAAGTAGAAAACACATCATAAAGAAGAAAGTACATCGTAGAAATTAATGATTTAATGTTTCTATGACTAGTAAACTTGAGTAGTTAAAAAAACAGTTACAACTTAAAGTAGGTAAAAAATTTGATTAATTTTTATATTGTATCGGCTTTTCAAAATAAACTGATTATAGGTATACCATTTTTTTAATCAGCACAACATCCTTTTTTATTTATGCGGGCAGGTAATTTTTCATCAAATTCAACACGTCATTTCTGTAACTATCTTTTTTGTACAAGTAGCTGTCAATACAGACAGTACATGTCATGACAGTGACAGTTTGAGCAGTTTTTTTTATAAAAAACTAATGTATTTTTTTACTAGAAATTTTATTTTTTGTTGACATTAACAATCTATGCAAATAAATTTCGCCAACTTCGCTCGCTCGGTCATACGGCTCCAACCATGTTGCAATTTTTCCCTAATTACATAATTTACAGACACTTAAAATTACAACACAAGTGGAGAAAATTTAAAGCGTTTCTCTACAGCATTTACTGTAGGTATATAAACTTAGTACCTGATCATTTTTATCTTTTTCTTGACGTTAGTTTTAGTTTTTTTCCCACTTTTTTATCAGTGAATCATGTTTCCTATTTTTCTAATATCAACAGGTAATAAGGCTTTCGGTTTCTTTCTTTCTTTTTAGACAAGTGTACCTATGTACATAAATTAAACAGAACTTTTTTAACGATATTATTTATTGGGTTATTTACCTTTAACCGCAGCCTGTCTAGGATGTAGCCCGCTTGCTCAGAAGAAACTAGGCTTAAAAACTCCTAGATTGTGTATTATCTGGTAACAGAATACCCGGTAGAGTCACATAGTTTTCTGGTCTTACCTACATAAAAAAGGTAGAAGCTATATTCTAATTGTTTTGTGCGACTTCTTCGAGCTTATTTTAGACTAGCTCTGCCCGCGACTTCGTCCGCGTGGAATAGTTATTTTGGACATCATATTTATTTTTGCAAACAACCCTTTCAGCTTTATAAAATATAGGTTTACCCACGACTTGAACTGTTTTCGCAGCGCACGCAACGGAAGCCCTCAAAGATTAATAATTTTCCCCAATTTTTCCACATTTTTTATGGTTTTTTCGCTCCTATTAGTTGCAGCGTGATGTTATATAGCCTAAAGCCTTTCTCGATAAATGGTCTATTCAACACAAAAATATTTTTTCAATCCGCACCAGTAGTTCCTGAGATTAGCGCGTTCAAACAGACAAACAAACAAACTCTTCAGCTTTATAATATTATAGTATAGATTAGCAACTGGATCCCGCTGATTTTCTATTTTTCGTTATTATCTCTCGAACATTACGTTGTAGGAAAAAAATTAACGATACTTAAAATTTATTTCACCGTGATTAACTTTATATGATAATTATCTACGCAAAAAAAAACAATCTGCTCAACATGTATTGTATCTATTTTCTTTCTATTGCAGCTATAGTGCTCCTCAGCTTTATATCGACGTCAAGTACAACTTCGGTGCTAGTGCATTCCTTAAACCGCCAAGCAAGCGTAAGAACTGCTAGATCTGCTAACGATTATGAAAAACCAAGGTTCTTTATATTTTTCCCCCCAAAATACCTAATACCAAATCGCCACCCAGAGATTAATTATAATTATCAAAATAACCAAGAAAATCTAAATTTCAATAATGATGATAAGCCTATTGCTTTAGTTGGGGTAAAAGGTCGAGGATTCTAGTTCATAGACTATTTCAGTACTCTTCTTCAAGTCCTAATCTATATCTTTATCCTACTATGTACTTTCTAAAAATATTCTTCTCTACTCTATTCTTCAGTAACAACTTGGCCAATCTTGTGTGTAATGTAGTATATAATAATATGATGAAACTTTTGTCATCAAGATCGCACCCTGGTGGTAAAATGCGAGACAGTAAAAAAGTGTGAAAATAGAGCAGTGTAGTATACAAAGTCGCTCAATATATTGTGTTAGTTGTGTGTTTGTATTCGTTATCGGTAAATAAAGACATAAGGAACTAATTCGTTTTTATTGTGAACAATAGAACCAAAAATTAGGTCATCATATCATTAAAAATTTTGTTAATTTCTCATTTAAAAAAGCGTGTAGTTTGGTGCTTTTCATCCTGACGTACCCTGGTTTGAATCCGGCCCTACACCTTACACCAATGACTTGTTTTTCAAGTTATGTTTGTATTTGTACTCGTACAACGATGAACTACCGAACCTGAGGACTTGTGTCTTCCGTGGAAGGATCTGGGCGCCCATTACGATGTATCTGATGACAAAATCCGATGAGTCCTGCCAAAATTTTGACGCCTCGGGACGCAAGAACAGGGCATCATTATCAGGATATATCATTATCGATGCGATTTTATACGCTGAATCCGATGAAATCACTTCCAGGTAGATGAAGCTTCAATATTTTGCGAGTTATGATAAAAAAGTTTTGATAAAAAAAGTTAAAAATTCAACAACTTTTGCCCATTTTTGGAAAATGTGTGGCATAAAATTTTTAAGTAAAATCATCCCTTGGCAAAATGTATGAAGAAACGATTTTGTCTTGTGTATTTTCAAAGGTGTTTAGACCAGTTTTTGTTTGGACATACTAAAGCCATACTTAAACGGCTATTTTTATTGGTTACTAGCTGTCCCGGCAGACTTCGTACTGCAACCTAAACTTTTGTATAAATTAATTTCAATTTTTTTTCCCATTTTAAACCTTCCCTAGACCTCCACGAACATTTCAAGACTAAGATAAGATAAATCCGTTCAGCCGTTCTCGAGTTTTAATCAGACTAACGAACAACAATTCATTTTTATTTATAAAGAAGATTAATTTCAATTTTTTTTTCCCCTTTTAAACCTTCCCTAGACCTCCACGAACATTTCAAGACTAAGATAAGATAAATCCGTTCAGCCGTTCTCGAGTTTTAATCAGACTAACGAACAACAATTCATTTTTATTTATAAAGAAGATTAAAAAGTGTATTTTAATAATAATAATAATTTATTGATTCAAATAATAATGGCAATTTTTACAATTTCTTCTCTCTTTGTCTTATTCTAAATTTTTTTAATGACATGCTCCCTGGCTGCCGCTGTAGGATTCCCTCTGTCGCTTTGTTTGTACTAAACTTATGTTATCTCACAGATGTGATCATTCTGCGAAAACAACGCATAATAGCTTGTTAGGCCTCATAATGCTGGCAACGTGTTAATGAAATAAATTAATCAGTTATGTATCCTTAATGAACATTTTGCTAATATTAGTAACGGTTATACCGAGCGTGACGATTTTTGGCACCATTTTTATAGTACATTACAAATACATTTCTAAGGAGGCACACATATACATATAATATAGTATATAATAATATTATGTCTTTTAATTATTTTGATAATGCTAGATATATGTTGGAACTATTAACATCGATATGCGACCAAGTAAGTAGTATTTATCTGTTCTGTTTTATCTTCTTATCGAGTGAGAGTGGCCAACTCTGGTGTCAAGAGTTTTCAAACCTCCCTAAGGGTCTCTGACATGGTTTAACGACTGCCGTACTAGCCTAACTGCCGGGACCTACAATTTAACGTGTCATCCGACCCACTGAATTCTGTTGTATAAAATATGATATAAAAATGTTGTATGTAAATCTTCTAATTCCATATTTTTTTCTGTTTGTTGGCAGTTGGCCTGCTTACTTCCATCGTAGCAATAGCATCATCTTTACCATTAAATCAAAAGTTAGATAACACGAACAAATCCGAATCAACTTACACAGCTAGAAAACAAATTTACATCATAATTCCATTTAAATTTTTAGTCGATGAAGCTCGTATTCAAATTTCTAAACATAAAAAACACCAGCAACATATTAAGGATAAAATAAAAACTAAATTGTCAGAAAAAAAGATGCAACATTATCAAGCGCTTGCTGGAAATATTCACAAAGCGGGGTTGAGTAAGAAAAATACATATATAGACACAGAATGGATCGAGCGGTACAAGGATATGCCGACACTAAAACAATCATTGAAAACAAACAGACACAAATCTAAACATAAATCCAATTATAACCTTACGCAAGAAGTATATAATGTACCTTATGTACCTATACTTGATCCTCAATATCCATTTACAATGAACACCGGGACTGATGATGGTGATGATGAGTACTTTAATGGTTACAGTAAAATATAGATATACTACAAAAACCAGTTTTTTAGTTTTGAGTAAAATTTATCTATCTATATACCTATATCTTCCCTCATTTTTTGCTAAAAGTTGTTGACGATTACCTAGTACCAACCTATAATTAAAATAATAATATCACGTTTGGTGGAAGTGACAGGTCTCCAGAATGCTGGCTGCTACTTTGCTCAAAAGGTGAGCATTGCTATACAACGCGGAAATGCCGCCAGCATTTTGGGGACCTTTCCTTCTACTACAGGCATTTTAGAGTTTTAGAAGTAGTTTAAATTTTTTATTCTATTGTTAGTATTTAGTTTTTTAAATTAGTTTTTAACACAATATTACACAATATTACGTACGAATTTGCTTCTAGATGTGCTAGTATGAATAAGATTTTACAATAATAAAACTTAATAGTTGTGATTATTTATATAAGTACAATCTCCTTTAGCACATTTATGTTGAGGTGTTGTGCTATGTTCGGATTATTATTTTTAATTCCCTTTAATAATAATAATAATAAATATTTCAGGACATATCACACAGCGCCATCTAGCCCCATACTAAGCTTACGCTTGTATCATGGGTACTAGATAACGGATATAATACATATACACTTTTTTTCTTTTGTAAATACATACTTATTATACATAGAAACGACCAGACTTAACACAAGTAATTACAAAATTTTAATATTCATAATTACTTGTGCCATGCGGGAATCGAACCCGCACCCCAAGATTAGAAGGCAGAACCACTACCAACTAAGCTAACGGAGCAGTCAAAGATTTAGATTATAAGAATATCATTTGTTTTTAGAGGTAAACGAATAGAATTTTTTTAGGATTTTTTTTATACTTTTCCAATAACTAGAATTTATTCGTCTTATTTAGGTATAACCTGAATCCATTAATTAATTTTAAATAAGAGAAAAAAACAGCCCCCTTAGACAAGAGCCGTATTTTAGTGAGCGTACTGACGCTCGCTTATAGAATAGAAATACCAATGTATGGGAGTGACGTAGCATGTCAATCGTCGCGATGTCAATCCCATACATTGCTCTTTCTATTCTATAAGCGAGCGACAGTACGCTCACTAAAATACGCCTCTTGTCTAAGGGGGTAGATCAGTTTATATTTTTTAGTCATTGTTTTATTTGACAACACGATAATATAATATTAAGCAACAGAATGAGAATGTCTTTATATCTATTAACAAATCTACTGTTATAAGTAGGTAGGCAAAACTATGTTTTCATCTTAATTATTAATAATACTAGGTACTGGCAATGTTAATAAATAGTCTTTTTGAAAATAAAAATGGTGACGAAGAAACCAGTTATGCTTCTTTATCACTTATGGAGGTTCTTTCTAAAAGAAGAAGATCTTCCGAGTTGGAAGGAAGATATCTTTTCGCTGAAACTGCCCGGAGTACTTGGTCGCAGTAGAGGCTCGGCTCTCTCTTGTGATGAACTGAAATAACAATAAATAGGTAAGTACATAGTATTATTTATTTCATAGACGAAAATATTACGTTTTATTAAAATTACCATTATTTGTTATATATAAGAACTGAATGGTATCCAAGGAACAGTATCCGACCCAGAGGCAGACCACCAGCCCGATGGTTGGATGACATATCCAAACAAGTTGGCAGGAGATGGATCAGACAGGCTGGAGACCGTACTATGTGGCACGTTGGAGAGGAGGCCTATACTCAGCAGTGGGTGACCACGGACTGACATGACGATGATGACGATGATGATAAGAACACACCTAAATACTAACAAGTTTGTTGTTTGAAGCCGACGACGAGCAGTCTCAGCGGAACAACACTACTTATTTCTCCAAAGTTTGCATCTGATTTCCCCGTTCCAGCTTTTCCCAACCAGCCAAGCTCATTAAATGATTTCGGAGCATGGTGTATGGCTGCTGGTAGAATTGTTTCACTCCTACTAGTTCTATTAATAACTAGCAGTGTCTTGCGGTGTTACCCACGGTAATCCAGGATAAAAAAGTATATCCAGGGTCTAATCTACCTCTATACCAAATTTTGTACAAATCGGGTCACCCCACTTAGACAGCAGGCGTATTTTAGTGAACGTACTAACGCTCGCTTATGGAATAGAAATACCAATGTATGGGAGTGACGTAATATTTCCCCCACGGAGCGCATCGTGATATCAATTCCATACATTGCTCTTTCTTTTCCATAAGTGAGCGACAGTACGTTCACTAAAATACGCCTCTTGTCTCAGGGGGCAGTAGTTAGCAAACTTTAGCCTTTATAGTATTAGTGTAATAAACTTACTGATAGACTTCTTCAGCGCTACAAAATGGCGTGTCCACCGGCTCTGTAGCATCTAACTTCTTGTGCTCAATTACGTATTTCTGCTTATGGCTGTCATATCTGAAATTGTAAAAGAAATTTGGCTCAGTTATGAACACAAACTATGTTAAATAAAGTCTTATTAATCTTGAGGATCTCTCACACCCAGGAGACGTGAAAAAAGAAAACATGAGAAGAAAAATAGAACAAGCAGGTATGAAACATAACGCATAGATAAGAACTGCAACAAAATCAGACTAATCTAGTAATAAATTTGAGAGAAAATGCGACATTGGTTTTGGCAGACGCAACACACAAACGTATTCTCACTGCCATGCCAGCGCGTTAATGGCCTCCGTACCGTGCGTCGCAGAAAAATAAATTAACCAATAAACACTTCGATTCATTAGTACAGGAGATTAAATCTTACATCTAGCAGTACCTACAAGGTGGTATTCTATTGTCTCGCGCTAATTTATTCAACAGTTTCTCTTGTAAGTAAAGGAAAGAAGCTTACTTCACGACAGGTGGAAACCGATGTCCCCACACCACTTCTTTAGGCAGATAGGAGGTTTGACTCTGCGTGAAAGTGCCCATTGATGCAGACGCCCCTTTCAGACTCACTGTGATCTCGTAACTGAAAAAAAACGTAAGCAATAATGAATCAAAATAGGTTCTGTCGTTGATATGTATATCAATTTGTATATCAATACAGCTAAGTGCCAAATCTATGACCTGTCCCGGCTTAAGTAAAATCTTCTGTGAAGCATACATAGGACCGTTGCATTTTTTTACAGAATTTAAAATTTTAAGCAGGAGTGGTTTAGTATAGACTCAGGAATTACTTTGTATAATTCCAAGAATAACTGAACATGTTTTTTGTAAATAACTTTTCAAACATTAATGATTTCTTACAATGATGATGATGCTTTCTAAGCCGATTTCGGCTACGGCGAACGTATTTCCTACGGGTAAGTTACTGATGCGTCCTCACATGACTAATATACCCTATTTCAGCCGTGAAAGTTCTAGGACTGTTGCTACATGTGAGGACACCATTTACATAATTTATAGTTAAAGTTCGAGAGCGGTTTAGTTTCTTACAATTTCATGAAGTGTACATACTGGCTGTTAGAGATATGTTCCGGTCCATATTTGTACAATGGACTGGCCTGGTCGATGACATGTACCAGAGTGACTGGCCACAGCAGGAACTGCCTCTGCTGCAAGGACAGAGTCTCAGCGTAGTAGCGTATCACCTCGCCTTCTTTGCTCCTGGAAAATATTTGAATGTCTTTTAATTAGCTATTGGTTCGAGAGCTCAGGCGAACAAATCATTAGCTTTTTATAAAATCAGAAATGAATTTACTGACTTTTGATCATATTTTTATTTTTTAATGCAACGGAGTGACAAAATTAAACGAGTTTTGTTATCGAGACTTTATTTCCGGCAATTTTTGGTAAGCGCACCAACGCATACCTACTTATAGAATAGAAAGAAATACAATACCTACAAGGATCGTATCGTGATTTTTGTGACGTCAATCCTCTAAAATATCTCTATTTTATTAGTATGTCTTAGTAACTAAAATTTACCACTTTCTAAGAGACCTATCTTACCTGTAAGTATGCACGAAGTGCGCTGTAAACTCAGAGCTGATGATGTGGTCGTAGTTGAGGTCCCACGCTCGCAGCATCAGGCATAACTTGCCATCACGCATGCTGATCTGTAACGAGTAAAATATTTTAGATGTTAACTCTAATTCCTTATTCACGCGGGGTATAATTATCCTCCATTTGGTATGGATGGTATGGATTTCATCATTATTAAAAAAACTAATTTCATTTGTTTACTTATAGCTTGCTATCAAAGTCGGTTCAGGTGTTGTGTAGACACAGAAACAAATACATGTTATATTGATTATTATGTATACGATTTTCTAAAAAAACATAATCGAAGGGATACTGGAAGCACGGAGAGGAAGAGGAAGGCCGAAGAGGTCATATATGGACCAGTAATTATAATGGAGTAAAGGAGAAGGCGGGCGTCATGTCGTTTAAGGAGGTCAAGGAATTGGCAGAAAATCGGGAAGGATGGCGCAAGCTCCACAGACAAGGGCCTCGCCTTTAAATTTGTGATGATGATGATATTGTGTGACGTGATATGATGTGATATGAATTCTTACCACGGCTTTCTTACTGAATCCCACTCCATCGCGGGATAGTTTCTCCGGCCTGGTGAGTTTGGCGTACACCACACACGTCAGCACTCCCGATAGACCAGTGCCTAGGATCAACTGAAATGACACAATATTAACGATATTCATATAAGGAAGTTTAAGTAAATAACTAACGATTGTACCTATTGTATTGCAATGTATTGGTTGCCTGGAAGAGATCGCTTTGAGCGATGAGGTCGCCAATTAAGACGCTAATTTAAAGTTTTGTTTGTTTCTTTGTGTGTTTTCCTGTTTGTTGGTGTTTATAATAAAGTGTTTCCTATCTATCTACCTATCTATTGTACTCTGTATTCTGTGTTTACGATCAATATCGCTGAAAATACTAAAGAATTTTATTGAAAATGATTATGAAATAATGTTACATGTTCATGCAACGATTTGCTTTTGCATGTGATCATACGAGTACATATCATAAATGTGTACCTACAAGACGTATACTTACTTCTACATATAATTTAAAAATAATATCTGGTAAAGATTATATAAACTGTTAACGTATATCATAGAAATGTATTATTACGAAAATGATTTATGGACCGAGATGCTTTGTTTTTGTATCAGTTCATTTGAATAATTTAAATTACACACAAAAGGTTGTTAATAAGCATAGAAAGTCTTTAAGATGCTATATTTTCGAAATGACACGAAAGAAAAATCTGAAAAATCGCTTTGAAACAGAGTAAGCAAACGTTTGCATCTGACTAATTTATTTCGATAATTTTGATAGAACTCGGTATAGGACGAAATGTAAAGAATTAAGAGAGGTCTTTGCACTGCAATGGGGCAATTTAGGTTAAAAAATATAATTGGCCTAACAACACGCCAAATTATGAATTTTAATAATGATTATAAAGAATGTAGATTTAGGATTGTCTCTACATAACTAACTAACTAAATAAACAGATAAGTTTGTTGCAATCAAACTAAATTCTATACTTTTTTGCTATGCAGTTTTCTAAATAACCACTCCATACTGTGAGCGTTTATTTTTTGTAAATGTTTGTTTCACGGTTTCCCAAATTATACCTCATTTACATTTGAAGCATTGCTGTAAAATAGCGAAATGACACATTCAAAATAGACTGCCAATAGTTTGGACATAAACAGAGCTCGTTAAATAAGTTTTAAAATTAAATTAACAATACTAAGTGAAAATTAAATATCAACTTATTTCATGAAACAAGACTTTCTTATGAAATTCTTATATTTTTTTATATGTATTGATGGTGCAAGATTGGTGAAAAATTCAGAGCAATGAAGTTAAATACTGATATATTGAGCAATTTTTTGAGTGGAAATAGTCCGAAATCTTTTCTGTGTAAACAGGTATGAGCAAAATAATGTCGACTTTTGATTATTTTTTTTAAGAGTAAAATTTAAAAGATCCTTTTCCATATATTAAAATTACTAGAGAGGGAAAAATTACACTTAGCTGCATAATACTAGAAATGATGACCACGATATTTCACCCAAAAACGCTTTGCGCTTGGAAAAATGCCTACAGTTGCTTTTTCGCATGCAATTCCACGCCGTATTAACATGAAAGCAAGGGCGAGCATCGCGCGCATAGCTCCGGCCGACGAGTCTTGTCCACACGCAAACAATTTTGCACAATTTGAGCAATTTTGCAGACGTTTTTGACGAAATAAATTCATCTAAAATCAGCAATTTAGAATATTCTATTTATGGCTTTTTACTCCTCTAAATAATAACATTATCTTTTAGATATAATTAAATTGGTTTAAATTTCTGTACTACTTTTGGCAAAAGAGGTGAAAAATATTTCAAAACAACTATGTTTCAAAAAATAAAACTATCGAGCGAAGTATACGTAATCGTGTTTTGGCGTTTTTATTGTCTTAACACTGAATCAAAATTATATAAACTGAAAAAAAATTAGCTCTATCTTATATACTTCTATTTTATTTGATTTTTATGAAATGTCGATTTCACATAGCACCCCGCGTTAAACAATAAAATAGATTTTTCATAATTAAGAAACCAAATCCGCAATAGAAAGCGATCAATCTGAACAATAGTCCAAGAGAACAAGTTTCAAATATTTAGGAAGCATTATAACAGAAGATTCATACTGCACCCAAGATATCAAAACGAAAATATCCATATGATAGCAAAAACCGCATTTAATAACAAAAAAAACATTTGCTGTAATTATTGCCTTATTAAGCTTTAATAAGGGCAATCTGAATATTGGTAATGCTTGAGCCGGATCGGAAAGTCTCATTTTGATGGTACAAAAATTGTCGTCCATATATTTTGTCGATTATGCTTTTGGTGCCAGCATCCGGTTTGGATCGTTGAGTCATTCTAGTTAGAGAAGTATATATTACTAGTGGGTGTTCGCGGCTTCGCTAGAATTTAGAAGTAACATTTGCATCCCCTATTTCACCCCTTTAAAAGTCTCCTTTCCAAAAATCCTTTCTTAGCGGATGCCTACGTTATAACATCTGCCTTCATTCCAAATGTACGCCCAATCCATCCAGTGGTTTGGGCTGTTCGTTGATAGATCACTATATCAGTCAGTCAGTCAGTCACCTTTGTTGTTGTTTTTTGTATATAGATAGATATATTTTGTAAAGAAATAAGTTGTACATAAATTTTCAGGTATTAGCAACGGCTGCGTCATGCCTGATATCGGTATCGAATGGGTTCACAATAGGTATCTCTTCCTTCATGATACCACAGCTGCGGAATGACACCAGCATCCACGTTAGCCCTCATCATGAATCTTGGCTCGGTAAGAAATTAATATTGTTGTGTCTTATTATTTTTACTATTAATTAGACTTATATCTGATTGATTTTTAACATTGTGTAGACGCAAGAGATTGTCAGTATTGGCAATGAAGACCCATTCATGATACAAAATTCTGTACACTTTATTGTAATCATTGTTTTTCTTTGTTCCAGCTTCCATTTCCGTAATGTCCATGATAATCGGATCTCTCAGCTCCGGGCCCTTATTGGATCATTGCGGCAGAAAATTGGCGCACATTATAATTGAAATACCGTTCATATTGGGATGGATATTTATTGCTTCTGCAAAAACACCAATATCTCTCCTGACGGGGCGTTTTATAACTGGACTATCGGCCGGTTCTACCAGACCTATTACTATGGTATACATCGGAGAAATCACAGACCCAAAAATCAGGGCATCGGCATTGTTTGCACCCGGCTTGGCAACGCCACTGGGTGTATGGATTAGTCATATAACTGTACATTACTGGGGTTGGAGAATCTGTTCGATTATTTTCGTAGTTCCAGCTGTTATTTCACTTGTTGCCTTTATCTTCTTAAAGGAAAGTCCTCTATGGCTGATTGCCAAAGGAAGACAAACTGAAGGCATCGAAAACTTTCGATGGTTCCGCGGCACAGATGACAAATCAGAAATAGAACTAAAATCAGTATTAGACAAACATTCTAATACATCAAGCACATCTGATGAAAACATGATGAAAGTAATTTGTTCAAAAGCCTTTATACATCCAATGCTTATACTTGCAGTTATTATGATAGACGTACAAGTAGCTGGAATTAACTCGTTGAGTTTCTATTCTTCAGATATATTTGAAAAAATGTTTCCTGGAAGCATCGATCCCTTTACAGTAACAATGTTAATGGATGGTACAAGAAATTTAATCTCCATAGTTATTTGTATGATTGGGAATTTACTGCCTCGAAAGAGGACTTATTTGATCACTAATTTCGGTGTGACATTATTTGCGGGTGGATTAGTAGCATTCTTTGAGTTTAAGACTGACAACTTGATGTGGGCATTAGTGACATGTTTGGTGATGTTTGTATTATGTGCAAGTACTGGAATGGTTCTTGGCTTCACTTTTGTTCCTGAGTTGTTGCCAACAGCAGCCCGTGGTTTGGGATCTGGACTGATTTCAACGTTATCATTTCTCACATTGTTTATTACCGTCAAAATTATCCCAGATATGTTGCGAAATTATAACGTGACCGGTTTATTTGCGTATTATGGAATAGGTGCTTTAATGTGTGGACTTATACTAACTTTCGTATTACCAGAAACGAACGGAAGAACTTTACAATCAATTGAAAATAGTTTCGATAAAGAAAAACCTACAATAAATGACACTTAAATATTTATAGGATTTGCATTTTCAGGTGCATAATAATATAAAGAAATATTTTAATACTTACCTAATCATTTTATTTACCTGCATTACGAATAGAAATATGGACTCTGGACATTCCTCGTCGATCGCTCGATCACCAAATCCGATAGTAGTCTGAAATTATATTAAACATTTATTTAAATTCTATTTTTTCATTTTTATATAGTCATAAATGTTTTATATTTATTACGGGTGTTACATAGCCAGCGATGTCAAAAGAATTGAAAAATCATCAGCAATTTGGAAAATGATTGCACTTATCCAATAAGCGTAAACAAGATTCCCCTAATGTTGTCAAAGGTGATTGAAGCAATCAAGGTCTTATCGCAGTTACCGCTTCCTTATTTGTGGAATTAACAAAGAGACCGACACTGTCGGAAAATTTTGATCATTATACCTATATACTTATACATTTTATCGATACGTCAAAGGCCCCTTGAGAACTCTTGCCACACTCGTACGAACTCATTCGGTATTTCTTACATTTCATGACTTTCCCTCGAAAACACTATCATGAAAAAAAGTTGGGACCGCATTATCATCAGTTTATCTATGTTTGGTCATTAGAACATGTTGTACATTTTGTGATTTGACTTCACTTATTTTGTCTCATATGCAAAGTCGTAACGAATCCTATGCAAAACATCTTGTCTGGCGTACAAAAACAATAGCTTGAATTCTTCGTCGATGAAGTCATTTCTAAGTGAACTATATATGTAAATTTGTACATACTCTAATGCAAGCTAGGTACAATTATAATATGATATCAAACTGCAGCACTTTTTCATAGTTAAAATGAGATGATAAGTACCTACAGCTAGTTTCCAAAAATGCCTGGACACCGATAAGATACTCGAAAGAATTTAAATCGCAAAAAATGTATAATACAAAGTATTACTGCAGTACAGTAGAATTGATTTCTCTATTATTATAGTAGAGAATTAAGTTTTCAAACCACCCTAAAGACTTCTGACATGGCTTATCTTTTTTTTAACCTGAAATGGATTTGCACTTGGCCATAGTTTGCCTGATGGTACGCAAAGGCTATGACCTAAGATGGAGCGTGCTTACTCGATAAGAACCAATTCACTCTCGCTTTGAAGATCGCTGGATTATGCGAGGGGAACAGGGAGTCAGGCAGTGAGTTCCACAATTATCTAGTACGGTACTTTGACAACCGGAACCGGGACATAGAATTTTATGTGTATCTGATCTGACTCACAGAACGAAAGAAGAAAGGAAGGCGCTTGGTCCTTTATAATAAACTAGTGAGAGTTCGCGGCTTCGCTCGCATTAAGAAGTAAGACTTGCATCCACTCTATTTCACCCCTTTTAGAAGTGGCATTTACAAAAACCCTTTCTTAGCAGATGCCTACGTTATAACATCTACCTTCATTCAAAATTTCAGCCCAATCCATCCAGTGGTGTGGGCTGTGCGTTGATAGATCACTAAATCAGTCAGTCAGTCAGTGAGTTTTATATATTGAGATATATTTTCTACTGTATATTAATTACCTGTGCTTCAACACTAGCTAAGAATATAGTGAGGAAGTCATGTCCGCCGGTGACGCAGGTTCGCTTGGGAGGGTTGGGCTCGAAGTCGTAGTGCGCCAGCGCTGTGATGTACCAGAACACCGCGAACACCAGCCAGATGGCGAAGTGGACCACAATGGTGCCGGACACGATCCAGCGCCAGCGGAGGTTAATCTGGAATAATTTAAAAAAGCCCTTATTCTTTCTTTCTTATCGAATGAGAGTGGCCAACTCTGTTGTCGAGAGTTTATCAAGCCACCCTAAGGGCCTCTGGCATGGCCTAACGACTGCCGTACTAGACAAACAGCCGGGACCTACAATTTAGCCCTTATTTCTACTACTCCTAATAGATATGACATATAACAATAAAGAAAACTTTGTTGTTAGTAGGTATACAATTATAATTATAATCTGGAATATGGTCGGATAAATCAGCTTAGTGTTACTTATTTCTTTTCTATACATAATAAAGGTGAAGAGGGTTGAGCATAGAAGATATTTAAAAAAAATGTTTGGGGTAACTTAGAATTGATAACAGAACGTTCCAATTTTTTTTATCTGTTACTTGTGTCTCTGTTTATCTGTTAATTTTAACGCCTATGATGCAAAAACGGCTGAACTGATCTTCATGATTGTTGGTATGTAGTTAGTACGAGGTTTTAGAAGTGTCATAGGCCTTTTATCTCAAAATAATGCGAGCGAAGCCGCGGGCGTTCACTAGTATTTGTGTATTATGATAATTTTTATGAGCTATCCAATGAGTGCCACAAACACAATAAGTATACTTAAGAGTACGTATTAGAAAGATACACAGTAAAGTTATAGGTATTCCACGCATAGGAACTGAGACGACAAAGTACCAGTCATAAGTTAGAGGTTTACACAGTTAAATACGTCAGCAAACAAATAATTTAAGAAAAAGGAAGCGTCTAGTTAGGCACAGCTTTAGTATTGTGTCTGTCTTAACAATTTTCAACGGCAGGATAATTTAATCAACCTTACTTTAGTTGGTTTTGTGGAGGAAGTGGTAAAAAGCACAATTACGTCGTCTGCAGTGACAATCAAATATGCGTGTCGACACTCTTGTAACTTAATACAGTAATCAACTTGATCAAGTAGTTGAGAAATATCCATTAGAATTTTTTGAGAAGTTTGTTATTGGCTTAAGATTAACAGAATTTGGAAATGATAAATACGAGTAAAATCAAGATGTTACTTAAAGGGATGAGCGATTTTTCAGTACCAAATCATATCTTAGCAACGTCTGTGGAGTATGCGCTATCCTTCCCGATCTTCTGCCAATTCAATTCTTTCTTCTTCCTTTATTATGTATATGTTATCCATTTGTTACTAGGTATAATTTATTTGGTACTAGAAATTCGCTCCCCAGTTTAGTAATGACGCTACGACGGACTTACTAACAGTAAGACGAAAAAATAATTACACGTCTTATTTGTTGGTAAAACTCATAGAAACACAATAATTATTAGAATTTTGAGAAAAGGAGAACTTGTTTTTTATAAATATCAAATGACAACCGTGGTAAATAAAAGAAACATTTCTTAATTTGTAAATCAGACCGTGCAAATCTAATTACAAACAAAGCTCTAGCAATCTGAATCAAATTTATCAACATTCAAACAACAACACTCACCAGCGTATGAAAAGTGTCATTCAGCAGTCGAATCTTCTCGAAAGGTATGTTGGATATGAGAGCGATGTTCTCAGCTCCTCGCTTGGAGACCAGGCGCTTGGGGAAGTCTCCGGAGCCAGGGCGAGAGCGGGTGAACGATCTCCTGTGATGGCTGAGAAAAAGATTAAGGATATATAAAAAAGACAGACGCTGCCCTCTGGCAGTGGGCTGGAGCACTTAGATTATCTTTAGGCTTTTCCAAACATTTTGTAAGTGCCCTTTTTTAATTTGTAGTTAGAAGTAGTATGTTTAATGTCTTTTCCCTTGTTTTTATTTATTTAATAAAACTTATAAAACAAATTTTACTAATTTAAAATAAAAACTTAAGTAATTAATACCTAACTTATAAACTAAAACTTTTAATAAACTTAAAAGTAACTTTTATAAAACAAAAAAAAAAAAAACTTTTAAAAAACTTTTAAAACTTTTTTTACTTTAAACTTTTATACTTAACTTGTTTTTATGATTTTCAGACAGTAAATATATGCGTCATAGACATACTCGTATATTGATTTCGATAAGTCATAAACGGACAAGAAATGAAAATAACTCGTTTCTTGTCTTAATTTTTTCGACGCTTCTTTTAAGTGACGTATGAAGTCGATCAGTAAATAAAATAGGTACCTACTTATACAAATATCCTAGTAAATGAAATACTTCTGTCTTCTTGTTTTTTTTTTTTTTTATCTCATGTATTAATTTCATTAGTTATTTGCTGCAGTATAATATTATAATGAATAAAAATGAAGTCATATGTTGCCTTTTTTAATATGACGCTGAAAAAAATCTATACCTTAGTACTGGGAAAAGGCAGAATACGTCATAATGATTTACTTCACGAATGAGTCATGAAGTATGAAGCTATATTTAATACATCGCTAAGATGTTAATACTCTTGTTTTCAAAGAGCGTGAAGTGTTGACCTAAATTACTCCCATCTTGCTAATCTGCTGAAATCTGAGGTAAGTATCATACATAACAAACAAGGATTTCTGTGAGCTAAATACCAAGTACTCAAAAACGTAGTAGATTTAATTTCTTCTTGTATCATTATGTAATGGTTTTCCACTCGGTTTCGCTTTTAATGAAGGCTACTAAAATCTAATTGCATGAGTTTCTGTCAGAACAATATTCGACCAATCTTGAATCAAGTTTTACTTAATTTATAGCTTAAGCACAAAAGGAGAACAAACTAAAATAACATAGAATCTCTACTTGTCTAAGTCTTTTACATTTTAAATGTAGGCTCCTCAAATATATTATATAATGAAATAAAATTGTACTCACGTGTTGTTATTGTCGAAAGCAGAATACGTTTTATCATGCCGAGGTTTGACAGTATCTTGTATTTCCAAATTATAATTATTTTCTTTCACTTTTATATCATTTAACTTCAAGTTCCACTGATGTCTGACCACAACGTCGTCGTGTCTCCTAACATTTAGACTTGTATTGCTTTGAGTAATAATGATTTTCGGTAATTGTTGAGAGAATTTTCGCAATCGCTCAGATCTGTTCTCAGATACTGTAGAGTTGAGGCTTTCGTTTGACTTTAATTCGTTTTCAATCTTGTAAACTGGCTTTGGGTTTACTATTTCTTCAATTTCTTCAGTGTCTGATTCAAATTCATGACAGTTTCCATTGTTACTTTCAAATTCATATTTTACTTCTTGTTTTGCCTCTACATCAGCTTTTTGATCATTGTCCTTCTCTTGCAGTTCTATTGTTTGATTATCTTCAGTTTCTGATTTTTCTTTAATACTTTCGTAATCAACATCAGTAGAGTGTCGTTTTTCAGAATCATCGTAAGCATTTTCTTCTTTCAAATATTTTAGGCATTCGTCGTAGAGCTCATCTATTTTTATAAATTCAGTATCCTTCGGAAGCAGTTTAATTTCTTCCAATTTATATTTTTCAGTAGTATCGACATCTTCTTCTTCGTCTATTTCCTCTATTTTTGATATCTGTTTCTTCACGATAGCGTAGTCTTCCATGTCTGGTAAGACTGAACTACTGAGTATGAACTTAAATTTTAATTGTTCACTTTAAAAGTTCTTCATTTTTACTCTTAAGAAAATATTTTGGTGCAACGTTATCACATGTCTTCTTAACAAGATATCGCATTAAAAACGTAAAAAAACAAGTCCTTTTCCCAAGAATGAAAAGACTTTGTCTGTACTATTTTTATCACACGTCTATCGTTTAAATATTAGCCAAAATTTCCTTATCTTTTATCACTTAACTCGTTCATTAAATATTACGTACACTCTTAATTTTGTAAGTATTTTATCACTGTCATCACCATTTCACTTTTACTCTGGTACTCGTCTGAAATGAGAATTAACAATGATTATCATTAAAAAAAATACATTTCTCTTTAAAAACAGTAAAAGTTAATTGCTATTCCTTATAATGGGATTTTCACGAAATTTGAATTCTAACATTTTTGAAAAACTGGGTATAGTAATAGTCCAAATATGTATACCGCCAAATATGTCTTGACTGGTTTGAAGAACCCTTTTAAATGAGACTCATAACAACGCTAGGTTGCAATTGACTCAATCAGCAATGTCAATCAAAACTCACACTGAAGTAGGTAGGTTTGTATGTATACTATTTGTCTGTATTTTCAGTGCTTAGTGAAAGTGTTAATTTTTGGGGAAAAACTTGTGGGCCTTATTACAAAACGTGGTTTAAATATAAGTCTAGACCAAGTCCGTCTTAGTTGTTCGAAAATTGTCTGTCTACTGTCATAATTATCAAATTGTCAAAATGTACCAATGTTACATCAAAGTTCTAATTTTTTGTTAACATTTTGATTGCTTGTATGTGATGTCTGAACAACAAGAACCCATTTTTTATTTTCAAAGTCCTGGACTAATATTTAAACCGCGTTTTGTAATAAGACGGAGTAGGTATAAGCAAATAGGATTTTTATTTTGATTTATACTTAAATAATTTCAAATACAGATGATTTATTGACATCATTGACGTATTATCATGATAAATGTTTAGCTGTTCCTCGAGTATAACTTATGAATGTTGAAGCAATTAATTATCACAACTTCACACATTTAGAAAACAATTTAGTCTTTTTTTTTACACGGAATAGGCCAACGTTTGACTACAGCCTGCCTGATGTTAAGCACCACTGTAGTTAAAGATGTTTTTTTGTGGGATTATTTTTTTAACACAAGTTTTCACTACACGACATGCATGAGAATAAGTGAAGAAATAACGATTAATAGCTAGTTTCATACATATAGTAGGGTTAGGTAGTATAAAATAAAATATATAGTATACAAAACACATACCTACCTCGTGATGAACCTTATTAAACGTATACCTCACTTATATTATAATTAACACCCATGTTATTTTGCAATTAATTTCCACAATTCTAAACCACCGGCCAAGCACTCGAGAGATTCGCGAAAGACGATGCGTTGATTATCAGCAATCAACGTTATCAGCTGTTATCAGGAGTAATTGTGAGACGGAGCCGACCGCGACCTTCTGCAGATCCCGGTGGGATATTCTCAGTTTTAGAATTTTAGTGAGTCATATTATATACCTAGGCTAATAGGCTTTTTCAGAGATTTTGAAAATCTTTACGTTGTAAGAAGTTGGTTTTAGTAGTTTGCTACATGCATTCGTGAATGTTTTATAATATTTATGAAGTGAAAATGATTGAGGAGAGATTTGTTGTTTTTATTAATTAATTTAAGAAGTCAACCAATGACACTGGATTGTGTTTCTGGTTCAAAAATTGAGCATAAATTTGGGTCTGTGTCAACGAACCAGACATAATTCAAATTCAAAACGTAAAACTATATAGTTATTTTAGTGGAATGTGGTCAGAACATTATGAAATTTTCTTTATTCATTTTCAATCCCTAAAATCACTATTTTTGTTTCATACTCGTACATTTTGTGGTTAGAATGAAATTTATTTAGCATAAATGTAATTGGTTGTTACCGTTTTAATTACGTAAATAAATAAATAAAGAAAAAAATCCTGTAAAAAAGTAAATTAAGTTGCTGAGAATTACCCACCTCATCATCACGACGCATTACTTGTCAGTTCTCTAACTGAATCATTATACTTATTATTTAACACCTATTTATGTTATTTGCATTTACAATATGTACGTAGGTACTATTTTATGTATCTCTGCATTCTATGTATTTATTGTAGATTGTTACATACTATTATA
The DNA here is from genome assembly GCA_964023185.1 of Macaria liturata. NCBI lineage: Eukaryota > Metazoa > Arthropoda > Insecta > Lepidoptera > Geometridae > Macaria > Macaria liturata. Next base: position 6,402,751 of record OZ026822.1, read on the forward strand.
TGCGTCACTGTGGTATATACTCAATGTAACATATGGCTGTTTTAACGTCTTTAATGATTTTAAGGAAAAAATAGGTAACGTTTTTATATAAGTAAGTGAGCGAATAAATAATATCATGAAAGGTGGAAGCCATATGACGAGAACTCACCATAAAATCAAATACTAGCTAATAAGAGGCCTATGTCCAGAAGTGGATAAAATTATAAGAATGAAGGTTAAATAAACAAAACAAAAACGTATTTATAAATGTTTATTACAGTAAATGAAAACAATATAAAAAAACTAAAGAAATAATTTACAACAAAACTTTTGTTTCTTAACAAATTGGCATCATAAGGCTAAGAAATTAAGGTTTATGAAAATGCTAGCTTGTTCATAAATGTACTTTAATAGTTTGATATGTACTTGTAAAATTATTTGGTGAAACCTTAAAACCTATAAAGAGTTGTTTTTGGAACTTTAACTAGATAGGTAATGCTTAAGTTACACTCGACATTATAAACAAATGTAGTGCCATAATGTTTTTGTTGTGACATTTTATGTCAAATAGGAGGGCGCCACTTACGAAATCTAAAACAAATTAAAGGTGAAAACGTTAGTTTCCGATTTCAACCACCGATCTTCAAAAACAAATGATAGACAAACTTGTAACTAAATCGCTAGCAACAAAAAACAATGTTTATATTTATAAAACAATCTAAGTATCATAATTTGGCATAAGATATTTGGAATAGTTTAAATTTTAGTTTAGTTTACTTTGCTTAAACTAATTTTACCTATTTTCATTAGGGTTTACACGTTGCTGCTGAAACCTTTCGTGGTGGCCGCGCCTTGCCTGAAAATATGAAAAAATACGTTACAAAAAACCTTTACATGGAAAATCAGAATTCATAGAAAATATAAATTGTTTTTCTCGTCCTCTCGTACGTAAAGTCGGGGAACAAAAATATTATAATATATAATGGTTGTCATCTGTGCTTTAACCCATTATGGGCTGAGTTTTGCTTAGGTTGCGTATTTAAGCAACCTTTATATATGTTATTATAGGGCATCTAATGAGCATAAAACACAAAAAAAAAATTAATTTCTTTTTTAGTTTTGGAAATATTGACGGGTGCCATATTGCACCGCTAGCCTCTTATCGTAGCTTTTCATCATGAATACAACTGATAATCACATGTACTTGTCCTCCTCAGAATTGATATATAGGATATAAAAAAGTTCAAAATAATATAGAAAATACATTTATTTCATTAAAAAACTTAAGTATGAAACTGTAAATTACAAGCCAGACACAGGCCTACATTGCACTTGCTACATTCTGACCTGGTCTGGCTTTTGCATGCTTCATAAGCACATTTGCGACGACTCCCTTCCTTGCAAGGTACTAAAAAATGACCAACTCCGTCGTAACGAATGTCGTCTGACACCCTGCTTCCAGTTTTTGTCATTTTTGATGCAGCTGGGCGACCACCAGTTTTAGGAAGTGTTCTATACTTCAGTAGGTATGTCTGTACAATTTGCCTTCGAAAATTTAGTTGGCTCATCGTGCTGCCTGCTTTCTTTGACATTACCCATGCATTGCAGACGGCTACATCAATCAAGTAGGTGAAAATAGGCCACCACCATTTTTTGCCACGAATCCCAATACGATAATTATTGACATTCTGGTCCATTAGATCAGTTCCTCCCATGAATTTGTTGTATGATGAAAAAATGGCTGGTCTAGGTACCTGTATTTTTTTCTTTTCAGCGGCAGAATAACGCGTAACATTTGTTAGTGGGTTCAATCCATGTACGGTGGACATGGCTGTGACGACTGAATTATCCTTCCATCGAACTACGATCGTCTCATCTTCTTTACTTTTTGTGAACTCATAATCACCGCGCTGCTTCTTAGTCATAGGTTTTTTTTGTGTCAAAGGTATATCCTTAGGCAATCTATTTTCACGAACAGTTCCTGTACCATCGTAGCCTCGTCGCTTTAGTTCCCCAAGCAATTGGAAACTTGTAAATAAGTTGTCAAAATAAAAGCGTAGAGGCATGGCTTGAACAAATAGTGGCAAATCATCAATCATTTTGACCAGCGGAGCAGCCGATTTACCGAAGTCTTTTTCATAGCCATAATTCTCGTTGACGCTCTTACCTTGGTATACTTCAAAATCTACAAGATATCCGGAGGGAGTATTTAGGCACCAGTTCTTGAATCCAAACCTTATAGGCTTTCCTCGAATAAATTGTTTGCAACCGTGTCTGCCGAAGTATTCAATCATTGACTCATCATAATTGAGATGTTGTTCAGCGACGAAATTTTCTTTAAAATTTATTTTCAGAATTTCTATAATTGGCCTAAGTTTCCACATCTTATCTACTGGGTTCATTTGAGTGCTGTCCGCGCAGTGCAAAAAACGCATTATAGTTTTAAATCGGTCTCTTCTCATACTGTTGTATATCAAATTATTCCTCATGTCATCATTTTGATCCCAATAGTGAGCCTTGGAGGGAACAGTATTATACCCTGAATTTATAAGTATTGCAATGAATGCCACCATATCATCTATTTCTATTTTTGGGTTGGGACAATTCAAAAAAGCAGCATATTTCGTTGACTCCTCAACCAATAGCTTGATAAATTTTTCATCCAGAAATAATTCTAATATTTCTACCGGCGTTTTATCTCTAAACTTGCTGTAATCACCTTCAGGAAATACCGATTCCGAGTGGTGCAAATTTTCTTGTGTCCAAGTGCGTCTCATCTTCGACTTTTTTGGTGCTGGACCAGCTTCATCAGCCGACTCATCACTTGAGCTAGAGCAATTTGTGGAATCATCGGAAATTTCAGCACCCCTGCCTCGACTGGTACCTCTATCAGAAGGGCCACCAGATTGATGTAGACCACGAGAACGGCCACGAGGTTGGCTTCGAGCACGGGCTTGTCGTCGACCACGGGCTTGTCGTCGACCACGTGAAGTACCACGAATTAGAGGCGACGAAAGTGTAGATGGCCCCGCTTCAAGGTTGCTGCTGTCGATACTTCTGCGATTTTGCTCTCTTGAAGCCAAAACTACTTCACAATTGGCATTTAGCTGGCGACCGGTAAGATTATTTATTTGACCACCATCTTCATCGCCAGAATCTTCGTCAGTGGGGATAGCTGGATCAGGTGGTTCGATAAATATTGCCGTGGCATTCAAGTCTTCGTCGTCCTCCAGGAGCGCCACAACTTCGTGAATTGTACAACCCCTGCAAATACAAACATAAAAACAGCATTTGTAAATTGCTATAGCAAAGATTGTTTCGATGAGGCAAGTAAACATTTACAATAAAGTGGCAATACTCAAAGAAACTTCAAGAAAAGGCATGTACTGTAATGACACGATATCGAGCTAGCGGTGCCATACGGCATCGCTAACATTTACCATGTCATATTATAAAAACTGAAGTCGTCTGTTTGTTTGTTTTTTTACAATATGATAAAGCATCATTTTATGTCTACGATAACAAATGTAACCATGTAATTTTGCTACAAAATACATAAATTTTGAATACTTACTTGAAACGCACGTCCATATTTGCTGAACTATTTCGAAACTGTTGTTTGTGGCGCTCGTGTAGCCGCAGCACTTAGCTATTATTGGCTAAAATGGGTACCACGTGACAGACGCATGTTTTGTGTATCGATTGGTCCATTGGTTAAATAAATACGTTAATTGACAGCTGAGAAGAGCGCGAAAGTTTGAACCAATTTTTTGCGGTGCCAAACGGCACCTCTGGTTCAAAATGGGTTAAAGGCCATGAACAAATAAAAAATGTAAATATTACCAGGAACCAATTGTTGAAAAGCAAATGCTCATAAAATATGGATTCGCTTAAATTTATTCGACAGTCAAACAAATATAAGCATTAGCAATCCATAAACCCAATAAAATAAACTTAAATTTAAGCATAGCGTTTTAATTATACAGAATATTATAAAGTATAAAGCGTACCAGGCATTTTATGCAAGTTATATAAACTGAACGCCTACACGTATGAAGAATTCCTGTAAGATAATTTGTTTGTGTAAGCAAGCTTAAATTTTATTAATACATATATAATTCAAGCCAAGCAAAAAATATCAAAGCTTTAAAGTTTTACACACTTTTTATACACACTCATTAAAGTGCTTTTTACTAAATATGAATTAACAAGAGTTTAAAAATCAATTTAAAAAATATATGCACACTTATTTGTATAAGCAAGTTTAAATTAAAAACAAAATATGTTTAATCCAAACCAAAATAACAGAACTTTACACATAAAACACAGTTATTTTAGTGATTTTACTAAATATTAGCAAAAGAAAAAATCATGCAAATTTACTTGCACCTCATAAATGCGTGAATGTTAGGTAACCAAACTTAAATTTTACTAAGCTTAAATTTTAAGCTTTAATTTTAGAAAAGTATATAAGTATTTTATCCGTTATCTAGTACCCACGACACAAGCGTTTGCTTAGTGTAGGGCTAGATGGCGCTGTGTGCAATGTCCCGGAATATTTATTTATTTATTTATTTATTTACTAACAAATATTTAATATCCAAGCCAATAAAATCAAGCATTATTAAATAACACACTGTTTCTGTCCAAAGTCCAAAAACCAGTTTGATAAAAGTCATGCACGGAAATAGTATCAAAACTGCGGGATAAGTAGATACAGTCCTGAAAACATACCTGTCGCGTGGTGGAATGACATCCTCATCGGAATCGAAGTCATACATGTTGTCACGGTTGTAGCTCCGGTTTGCAAAGCCTCCCATGTCCACTGAAATACAGACGAAATCAAATTTAAGGTTTTTTATATGTTATAATTAATCAGTTCAAGATTATATTGTTCTCTCTTTGAGACGTATTTCCTCATGACTGAGAGTCGTGACTCTCCCGCAGAATTAATTCGTTTGGGGAGTTCTTTTGGGCAGATCAATCGTGGTGGGCGCCCAGGTCCTTCCATAGAAGACATATTGCCGGATCATGATTACATGAATTCTGTATGATGGCTCATATTTTCAGACAGTGTATTAAAACCTGACTCCCTGTTCCCCGCGGAGTATAATCTTGCGATCTTCAAAGCGAGAGTGAATCGGTTGTTATTGGGTAAGCACCCTCCATGCTATATCGTAATGATTGCTTACCATTGGGCGAATCACGGTCAAGTGTAAGCCGATTGCTTGTTAAAAATAAAGAATGCGAGTTGCCAGGTGAGTTTGGACTGAAACTTTAATATAACTTTATTTTTTATAAAGTCGGTATAAAAATGAAAAGATAAATAAATATTATTGTTGCCCTAGAAACCAGAGGTTATTATCTAGTATTCTGATAACGGTCGTGTTAACATTTAATTTTTTAGTATATGTATGTTTACCCCCAAATTTCTTGGAACCTATAAAAAGATGTCGATCTAATTATTGTACATTTAAAGGTTGCAAACTTACGGCTAATGAACCTCATACGTAATTTTTCCGCCGCAAACCTCGGAATCCCTAATGCATACGTCATAGATTAGTTTACCTATATTATAATAACACTAACATATTGTATACCCCATATAGCACAAGTCTACAATCAGTGACGCAGTAAACTAATTTTACGTCATCAAAATGATGTCACGTACTTTACCTCAACACTGTCATGGTCTTGGATTCCTAGTGTGGGAAAACAGAAAATCTCAACATATATTGTCGTTATAGTAAGGCTTTGGTTATACTGTTAGCATAGAACATCAGTTCCTGAAATTACGATTATTACGAATATACTTATTGTACTTACTTAATCATTTTTTTTAAATTTGTGGCGTCGGCACCTGATCCTGGTTTTGCAGGAAACCGATTTTTACTTTCAGATCTCCGTGACCCTGAAGTAATTTTAACCGATAAATCGGTCTTAGTCAGGTGTCCGATAATTTTGATTACAGACTTCATAATTATAATCTTCATCAATTTATTGGTAAAGCCAATTTACACGTCACATTGGAACAAATTCATATGCAATTATTACATAATAACAAAGAACATAATAATATGTGAAGAAACTTTCAAAGGTGGTATCAACACGAAGAAATTATACTTATTGTAGAGTAAGTACATTTTGATAAAGTTCCCTAGACTGCAATGTTGTCAGTGCTGTGCATTTCAGAAAATCTCGTTTTTTAGTGGTCCAAGTGCATTTCAGTGAAAGTCTATCTATACGTATTTCTAATATAAAATACTAACATGTATATATGGATTTTTTCCACCCTAATTTGCCTGATTTAATAATTTATGTCCTCAGATGTTTATAAACAACAGCTGAAGCTCTGGAGAAATAAACAAAAAAGTTTCGCTAAAATACAAACATTTTTATATGGATTGTTTTTTTTACCAAAATCTACCTGATGTTAATTAAAAGTAAATACCCTAAGATATTTATAAACAACAACTGAAACCATGGAGATATAAACAACGTTTTGCTACCAGCGTAATCAAGAAAGAAACTCATTTGCGAAGGTTTTTTTAAAACTAGATAGGCTCGGTCTTGACTACAATTCACCTAATGTTAAGCGAAACACACGCACGAAGCGCTTTGATTCTACCTTCATAGTAAGGACAGCGAGACTATGGAACTCTCTACCTGGAGCCCTGTTCCCAGAAAATTATAACCCAGGGGTCTTCAAATCTAGAGTAAATAGGTTTCTTCTAGGCAAGCGTGCTACATCTTAGACTATCTTAGCTTAACATCAGGCAGGCTATAGTCAAACGTAAGCCTATTTAATGTAAAAAAAAAAAAAAGCGACGGTATAATCTTCAATCTAACCGATTCACTCTAGACTTGAAGACCGAAAAAATATTTATAGTTCGAGGGGAACAGAGATTCCGGCTAGGAGTTCCACAGTTTGGCGGTTCGCACGATGAAAATCTAAGCAAAACGCTTGGTGCGAGTCTTTGGTACCTTAACTGTAAATAGTTCTTTTGGTACCTCAACTGTATTAGTTCTATGTTTAAAATCATGAAGTACCTCTGGTAGCATCCTCTTCAGGCCACTTGTACTCCTGCTCAGCGTAGAGCGGCGGCAGGTTCTGGTGCGGGGTGGGGTACAAGTCCAAGTTGCGCTTCTCGTTGTGGACGCTGTCCGTGTCCGAGTAGGCCTTCATTCTGGAAGGAAGAGAATCGAGAGGTTTTTTAACCATTATATAATTTAACAATTATATTGTGAACGGACGCTAATGGAAGACGTCATTAAATAAATGTAATAATATATAATTTATTCTGGGATTATTCTAACAGCACCTTCTAGTACTATTCTAAGCAAAAAATTGTAATATCACCGATACTACACTAATCTTAAATAATATATGTATATCCAAATCATTATTTTTACCACCCACAGCCTTCCTTATTATAATCTAGGCACAAGTTTCATGTGATCTTCTTCTGTCTTGTGCAAGCCTTGTCATAGACTTGCCTTCTAATGTATTTCTGCAGTGTTTATATTGTTTGTCCGTTAAATGTTAATAAATAAATAAATAAATATTTCGGGACATATCACACAGCGCCATCTAGCCCCATACTAAGCTTACGGTTGTATCATGGGCACTAGATAACGGATATAATACATATATACTTTTTCTTTTGTAAATACATACTTATTATACATAGAAACGACCAGACTTAACACAAGTAATTACAAATAATAATAATTAATATTTTAAAATTTTATAAATTAATATTCATAATTACTTGTGTCACGCGGAAATCGAACCCGCACCCCTAGATTAGAAGGCAGAGCCACTACCAACTAAGCTAAAGGAGCAGTCAAACAAAAAAAAATCAATCACAACAGTGTTTGCAAATATCTTTAGCAGATATCTCTCTTGAGTTATATTTCCTCATGACTGAGGGTCGTGTCTCCCTGCAGAATTAATTCACTAGGGAAGTTCTCTTGGGAAAATAGATCGTGGTGGGAGCCCAGATCCATCACCGGAAGACACATGCTTTCGGATATTGTGGTCCTCAAACATGTCGGTTTCTTCACGATGTTTCTCTGTCACCGCTAAGCTAGTTCAAATCCACACTTAACTTGAAAATACAAGTCATTGGTGTAGGGCAGGATTCATACCAGGGTGCATCTGGATGAAATGCAGACCCTGGAACCGCTGAGCCACACTTCCTTTACTGCACCAGATATATACCTGGTATAATCCTCAAAGCAGCTGTACCGCCACAGCACGAAGGCCACCGCCATCATGGCGATGAGAACACCTCCAGCAATGAGAAGCCAGCACATCATCACGCCGTCGTCAGGTCCGTTGAATTCCTGAAAAATATTTATTTTCCTTGTTAGAGAGTGAATCATAATACTTGAGAATAAGTTGAATAATATTATTATTGTGCTGATGGTTTTGGTATACGTGATGTTTTCGAAAGTTTACGGGGAAAAACAACCACACTGTGTATAAGTTTCGTTTTTTAACACGGAATAAGTTAAACATTTGACTACAGCTTGCCTGATATTAAGCACTACTGTATTCTAAAATCTCTAGGAGCCTAGGACGTTTCTAGGATAGGTTTCTCCTAGGCAAACCTGCCTTTCCATAACTTTTCCCTTTTTTTCCTTCTCTTTTTTTTTCTTTTTCCTGCTTTTCCTTTTGTGTCTTCAAATCCAGAATATATGCTCTGGATTTGAAGACCCCTAGGTAATAATTTTCTGGAAACAGGGCTAATTAGTGTAGTATACATTATTTATTCAAAAAAACTTACATTTTGTTAAAAACTAATTTAAAAAACTAAATAAGTACTAACAATAGAATAAAAACTTAAAATAGTAGTATTATATTTTGGATTATGATTAAACTTTAACTGAACTAAGACCATGTTATTGTAATTGACTATAACAACAAAGTAATGATAATTTTCACTGGCACATCTACGTTTCCTAATTTTAAATTCATATCCCGGACCACACTCATCCAATCACACAATTTTCATTAGAAAACCAATTTAGCACAAATTGATAGGCTTTCACATGTTATCGCAGTCTTAACCATTTCATACTGATAAGAATGTCTTATCAGTGTGGTAGGTAGACCACATGAATCCCTGGCCACTATGGCTGTGTGCCAAATGTCTATCAATTTGAATGCCCTATTTTTCGGGTCTGGTTGAAAGTCCTTGTAACTGAGTAAAGATCATTGACATACAGTCCAAACTACATTTTACCTAACTACTAAGATTCGATTATTTTTATCCTTCTACGTTAAGCAAGTGCAAATCCACACATATCTTGAAAAACATGACATAGGTGTAGGGCTGGATTTGAACCAGTGTGCGTCAGAATATAGTAAAGCAGACGCTTACACCACCGAGCCATGCTCGCTTACCTAGAACCATAGATACTAACAAACTAAGGTATGAAACTCACATGGACACCCATAGCCCTCAACCTCAGCGCAAATGGATCTCTCTTGGAGTAGATGACCCACATGGCGACGAGGTCATCCTGGTCCAACCTGGGCTCGTGACCGTCATCCTCGTACACCAGGGGCACAGCGAAGGTCACCGCGGAGCAGTCCTCGTAGTTGGGCCAGGTCACCGGGCACAGGCCCACGTGGGTGATGGCGGTCACCTCGGAACTGAAATTGTAAAGAAAAAGAGTTAAAGGTTGAGTTGGATATATAAAATTTATTTTGTATAAGACGGTCATTGAAACCAATCCAACGTAGCTAGCGAAGTTAACAAATATTTTAAAGGAGGTGACTGTTTTGAAATGAATGAAATCTAACATAAAAGGAAATCGGCTAGAAGATTTGAATAAATTAGGACTACTATTATTGTTAAGGAGAAGATAAATAGCCATTAAGACAGTTTTTATACTCATCGTTTTTGAACCTATGTATGTACCTACTGGCAAAGACGGTCTGCTTATATTATATATATTATAGCGGCGGGATACTGCAGCTCTGAAACACAAGATCCACTGGATACTTAGCTCAGAGCTCAGTACACTTCTGACGTACTGTACTAGTGCATAAGATTTCATTTGTTTTTGTAATAGGTATGTAATGTACGTACACGTAAGTTTTTGGTCAAATAAACAAATTATTATATTATTATTATATTATATATATCTAGTTTCTACTAGAATTTATTGACTGAAAACCATATTTTTTCCTGCGAACTATAATCCAGGGGTTTTCAAATCTAGAGTTAATAGGTATCTTCTAGGTAAACGTGTTACACCCTAGGCTGCAGCAATGCTTAACATCAGGCAGGCTGTAGTCAAACGTAAACCTATTCCACGTAAAAAAAAAAAAAAAAAAAAAAATTGTTAACAAACTCATATCAAAGATATAAAATACGTATCCTTATTCAAGAAACGCATTAAAACTTTGAAACGAGTCGTTACAATTCCAATTGAACCAGAAAACTTCAAGTTGTTTATTCAGTAAGTATACGAACACAGGAACTCTCCAATTGAACAAAAATAAAATGTTGGATTCACGCCAGCAACGTCGCAGCGGAGAAGTTCCGACAATATTTACGGAATTTGTCGTACACTGCATCGAAAACATCAAAAACGTATGTCATTGTAACAATAACATGTTTTTCTGGGACTCCAACTGTGGTTATCCATCTTGGCTTACGTAGTGACATACGATGCAAAAGAATACGAATAAGAATAAAATACGTTTATTGAGACACGAAACAACACGAAAAACAGAACAGAATAATTTAGAAGGGAGTATATATTATACACGTTTCGTGTCACAATCCGGCCCCAACTCAGCATGTGCTGGATTTAAGCATCTAGCGCTGGTCTTCCGTTGGAACCGGCAGGTGATGTCACGAACGGACTATAAGGTATGCTACTGATTGGAATACAATACGATATTCGATAGATTTACTATGTTTGTATAATATTTAAGCAAGTCTTATAGACTGTTTTGCTACGAAATGTTTATCAAGTTTTGTTTTTTTTTTAAATGTATTAATCATTGAGAGTGTATAAAATAGAAACACTGAAGTTCTACATTTCAGAACGCAATATATTATAGACGCATAACACAACTTCTATGACTGTACTGTATTGGAACAAAATATACAAGTAGCCAAACATTTGTTGAAAATAACAAAATAACCTCCAGTACTAGTTCAGTTTTATAACCTTTTCCCGATGATTATTTTATTACGAACCCGACGGCAAGAATTTTAATTTCCAATAAATTGTATCAACATACGTTATGTATGTATTTACATACATAACTTAAGAAGTAAATTTTAAAAATCTCTTTAAATGGAAACAAAATAATAGTGTTGGAACATTACTGTTAAGTGGCTGAATTTTAGAATAAACACTTAGCTATTCAAAGTCAAACTACGACCAAGTGCAAAACCGTTTTAGTTAAAAAATAGAATAAAATAAATCTTAAATTACACGTCAGCTTTGCTGAAAATTTAAGATCCTGAACATTTTTACCTCTCTTCGAATATGTACTAAAATCGTCGTAAACCGTATTACCTACTGCAAACTAAATACGCAATGCGGTGTCTTGTTAAGCCATGGTGTTCCGTGCCAATTTACAGATTATCTGTACAGATATCACAAATAGGTATTCTAACTAATAGCTTGGAAGCTTTTGGTGCAACGCAAAATTAGTTAGGTAAACTAAGCTCTATTTTGTTACCGATAAAGATTATTATTGATCTGGAAAATTTGCATGTTTTAATAAGATTTTTTTTAATTGTGAATAAAGGCAGCTCATTTTTCCTGCTTACTTACAGCTACATATAAAGGTAAAAAACCGCGTTTAAATATTAGCCGTGCCATGTTTATCTTTTACTAGCTGTGCTCGCGACTTCGTCCGCGTGGAAAATTTATTTTTGCAAACATCTTCAGCTTTATAAATTATAGCTGTTACCCACGACTTGAACCGTTTTCGCAGCGCACGCAACGGAAGCCCTCAAAGATGAATAATTTTCCCCGTTTTTTCCACATTTTCCATTGTTTCCTCGCTCCTATTAGTTGCAGCGTGATGTTATATAGCCTAAAGCCTTCCTCGATAAATGGTCTATTCAACACAAAAATAATTTTTCAATTCGGACCAGTAGTTCCATAGATTAGCGCGTTCAAACAAACAAACAAACTCTTCAGCTTTATAATATTAGTATAGATAAGTTATATCGACTATATTATTGCTATATCAATTGCATTAAATAACAACGGATTAATTAAACTGTTATTTTATTTTACTAAGGAAAAAACAGGTTTATTTTGTCATTTAAATTAATATTATCGATATTTTGTTTTATGAATACATGATTTGCTTATTTGTTTAAAACGAGATAAGCTCCAGTTTAACTACAACCTGCCTTATAGTAAGCAACGTTGTAATCTACGATCTAGCGTGCTTGCCTAGAAGAATCCGGTTCACTTTCGACTTGAATAACGACTCGACTTAATTAAAGTTATTTAGAAATAAAATTATTTCAGCAAACAACAGTAAGTACCTTATCCCTTTTATAATTATCTACCAGACCACAAAAACTACACGAGCAAAGTTCCAGAGGCGTTGTTCTAAAAATAAAGGCTTGTTTACACGACGGTTCGTTAGTCCGTGATGGATCAAAGTCAAGTTCTTTGTGTCACGAGCAGAGAGCTCTGAAGGGTTTCACTTGATTTGTATCTCGCCCAGATAGTAAGATATTGTAGTCTAGACTAGACTATGTGCTTAGAATATGTTTGTAGTGGTCGATAAATAGGCAAACAATTAACGACTTATAGATTTTTTTAATCCCGGTAGTAATTGTAGCGACAAAATTACAAAAAAAAAAAATGTTTCCGTTGCAAATGTGGTGAATTTATTGCGAAATGAGTATTTGAAACGTTTTCAATTTGCTGCAATAAGCAAGAAAATAACGTCTAATATTACTTTGCATAAAAATAACAAAGTTTAATTTTATAAAAAATGTTAAAAAGATTGTATTCATTACCCAAATGGACAAATAGTTGACCAGCCATAAAATAAAACAAGCTAAACAAAAAAATCTGACCTTTGGCCTTTGCTTTACTACAGAGTTGGAAATTTCTAACAAATTAAATCATAACATAAACAAAACTCGATCAACTAACCTCTATTACTTACCGAACGATAACCTCGCGTGCTTTCTAGATAAACTGTAATGTAACTGAATCATCAAATAATGTTAAAATCAGCTTTAAATTGAAACCATGTGGAACAACTGCGCAAATTCTTGGGATGCAAACACAAGATTTATTTTACTCTACAAAATGTTATACACTTTGGCGCAAGTTCATATTATGTTCATACTTGTAGGTGTTTCGCAAAATGTTGTAATTTGAACTTAGTACTTAAAACATTTAACAATGTTTAGTGACTTTGAAGATAAATGAATTCTAATAAGTTGCTAACCACGTCATATAATAACTTGTAACATAAAATACGTTTATTTGAACTTTCAAAAGGGATGTACAGTAGAGTAGGTACCTATTACATAAACTAGGGTTTTGTGAATTACTGTAATAAGCAAACCCTGACCAAATGGATATTACACTAGGTCTATTCATGTGCTGTGACATCCAGTTTTTCTTATTTTAAAAATAAATTAGCACTAAATTGAGAAGCTTAGTGGCTTTGTGGCTTAGGAGGCTTAATATATGCCAATATTATTATTGTAAATGAAAAATTATTAAAAAAATGAAATACAAAATGAAAACGGATAAATCTATGAAGTCTACAATAAAATACAAGCTTGCACTAAATCATACTTTAATTTAAACTCACCTAATACATAATATAGCTATCATGATCCTCCTAGCATAATATAAATACTATACGTACTATATCCAACGTAAATACTTTATATACTAACATGAGACGGATTCAATACTATATTTTGCTATATATTTGTATAGGATAAAGTTTTATTCTAGTTTAAATTTGACAAATAGCTAAAACACAGCAATAACATTAATTTCTTTGCCATTCTTTGTCGTAATGTTCTCGTTTCTATTTAATCCAATAAAATTTTCAATAAAATCTTGATATCTTGCAATAACAGCAGTCTTGTTAAATATATTTACATCAGGTTTCGCGATATGTTTATTTTTTAAGCAGTTAAATTGGTACCATTTATTACAACCAAGCTATTTTTATTAATTCTCATACAAGTTTTTCTTCAGTAAATTTTAAAGACTTATTTAATACTTCGGTTTTATTTGCCGTATTTTCTTCTTCTATTTTAGGGGTTGCATTATTATTATAGCTATCTTTCTTCTTCACGTCTGTAGAAGTTTCTTTAACCTTATCTTTTATCTGGTTGTTATTCTCACTTTTTTCTTGTAATGGTAAATTTAAATCTGATTTCTTAGTAGCTACTTTAACTGGCTTATTTTCACATTCATTACCTATATTTAACTGCGGATAATGATGTAGTATAGCTGTAGTATTAAAAGTAATTTTACCATACTTAACGATCTCTGTAGGTCTTTTGGGCTTAACTCTACTCGTACTTGGCACTGCGTTTAGATCCCCAACGTCTATTTTAACATCGTAGTCTACATCTAACTCGTCCAGAGCTTCTTTTGCATCTCCGACGATACCTAATGCTATTCTCTTGCTCTTCCTTAAGTTATCCATATACGCGTTATGTATGTTCATGTCTTCAGTGTTGCTATGCTTCAGAGGCAGAGAGTTTGGCAATTTTAGTTGGGGTCTATCGGTCGAATATCACAACTGCTTGGAGTTGTTCTTCACCTGTTCATTGTTGGCCGCGGCGTGTTTGCTCGCGGCGTTTGTTAGCTAGGTCTGTGACTGCACGATCGATATGCTGGTGGTTTCGGTGACTATTGTAGGGGCGGGGAACTCATCGTTGGTAGAATCGTATATAGGGAACTCGCAGCAGAGCACACACTTCAGGAACCTTGGCACTTCCACGTATATAGCAGGCGGGATCGGTATCAGAGGTGACGTGGACAATTTATAATACAAGTAATCCGGGTTATCTCTATACTTTTCGTCGGCAGAACGCTCCAGCAAAGGTATACCAGATAAGAAAAGAATTATCGCCGTCGTAAATAAAGGCGATAGAATCGCTATCCATTCGACACCTTCGATTACATTTAGAGATATGCCGAACAAGCCCCACCAGAGGACTATTTCACCGAAGTAGTTGGGGTGTCTGGAGAGGCCCCAGAATCCATCGTTGCACCATTTCCCTTGATTAGCAGGCTCTTGTCTAAATGCAAACTTCTGTAAATCAGCGTAGGTTTCAATCAGCAGTCCAATCACAAAGATGCCTGCACCAGCAGAATCCAACGTGGTCATTGTTTTAGGAGATTTCGGGTACGAGTGATGAGGTGAGTTTATGATTATAACTGGCAAGCTGACTATGTACACCCATACTGCCTGGAATGTGTAGAAAACTGCAAATCGCAGGGTGTTGCTCTTTCTATCTTCAAACTGTTTATCTCTTCCGATGTGATATATTCTATAGAGCAGGTACCCAGAGAGTCGTATGCCCCAAACACATACGAAAGCAGTGACCATGAGTTGTCTGCTGTCGTAGCTTTTTAGGGTGTTACCTCCTTGCCCCAAAAAGAACGTCAATAGAGCGATACTGATAAAGTTGGCACCTCCGGTGAAATCTGTCACTTTATCGCTCTGTGACAGCGATGCGATGGTGAAAAACAAGATCTGCATGGCGACCGTCACCATCGCACTTATGGCGAAGTTATTCCGATCTATCAATGGCTCCATGGCTTCAATTTTGACACTTTTAATTTGGCTTAGACATCGATTGACCGCATTGGCGCATTTTCTTCTCACAACACTGTTTTGGCTTTATATTATTTCGGATTTTGGTTCGGGAAAGGCATGTTTAGGCTGCGAGCACGTGTTTTGGATAGATTTTTGTTTATTGTTGGTATTTTTTTGTTGGTTGGTGCGGTTTCTATGTCCCGTAAGCTCGCTGCGGCAGCAAGCTTTGACTGAAATAGATTTGACGTTTGTACGCGCATGCACGCCGTGGGAGCAGTAGCTGACAGTTACTAAAGTTACTTCATTATAGCGCACCCAACGTACATAATGTTTGTATAACATTTTTTACAGCGTTTCTAATTTATCAATTAGTTTAACTTTTTTGATTTTCTCTGGGTGACCTAAACTATAAAACAATGTGGTTATGATTTACTTTTTTATTCCTAATTTAAGCAAATCATGTCACATCATCCACATTTTAGTGAAAAACTTAAACTAAAGAGTTTTAAACTATACAGTTAGATGTTGAATATTTCTAGTTTAGAAGGAAATAAGGAAAATCATTTATATGTAAAATATCTTTCAACATTTTCATGTGATAGACAACTGTCTCAACATCTAGGATGCTTTAGCAGCTCGCGCATGCGCCCTTTCGCCTCGCAATGTTAATAATTCCAATGTACAGTTTGTATGTCAGTTTGTACATCATTGATAATACTATATGTATAGACTACTGATATATATATATATATGTATAGACTACTGATGACGTACAACAGATAACAATTGACCATCGGTGAAATCTCTATTGAGTCGGAACAAAAGATATATGGGGCAAATATAATTTTACTAGACAAATTAATTGGACCATTTCAGTAATATATTATTTGTCTAGTACGGCAGTCGTTAAGCCATGTCAATGGCCCTTAGGGCGGCTTGATAAACTATCCACACCAGAGTTGACCACTGTCATTCGATAAGAAAAAGAAGTAACATATTTTATTTGTTGTATAATATGTCATTTTATTTACATCGGATACACATAATGATTAGCATAGGAAAAGAAAAAATGTACCATAAAAATATCTTAATTCCAATAGCTGAGCCTGACATTATTATTAAGTAAAATCCATGTTAAATTACCTATGTAGGTATAGTAATAAGACGATTAGTAAAGACATACTTAGATATGAATATTGTTTACTACAACATATATACTGTTTATTTCATATGTACTTACCCAATATGTATGGGATTAAAATGCTGTTTACTCGTAATTAACCAAAAATGTTTTTTTATAAGATTTCGTTTTAATATATTGAATTAAATTTTAATAGCGTTTTATAAGTTACAATTGAGACAAATATTTACACTGTAAATCTGCCTTATTATAGACTATATACAGTTGTGTGTGTGTAAGTGTGTGTGTGTGTTGACGAATAATGTATTTAATCGCAAGTTTATAATATGTAATTTAGCTAACCCGTCATGTTTACCTGTGAGTGCTCATTCAATGTTTTGAGCGTATTTAGGTCAGACGGAAATAACATTCCTTCAACGTGATACAATATTATGCGGCTTTAGAATAAATATTGTTAGCTAGCACATTCTTGATAGAATTCAAATTACAAATTCAAATTATTGATTAAAATAAAATCTTATGAACTACTAGCTGGTGCCTGCGACTTCGTCCGCGTGGAATAGACATTTTTTTATTGCCATAAAAACGGGTCTAGTGAGTTAATCTTAAAAGATAGACATATACTGTTGCGGACATTTTGTTAGATCATTTTAAGAGGAATAATTATTTTATACATATTTATTATATATCTTGAACCGATTTCGCAGCGCACTCAACGGAAGCCCTCAAAGATGAATAATCTTCCCCGTTTTTTCGTTGTTTTCATTGTTTCTTCGTTCCTATTGCAGCGTGATGTTATATAGCCTAAAGCCTTCCTCGATAAATGGTCTATTCAACACAAAAATATTTTTTCAATTCGCACCAGTAATTCCTGAGATTAGCACGTTCAAACAAACTCTTTAGCTTTATAATATTAGTATAGTATGGATTACGTGTTCACTGCACTCCACACTAGTATAACCTGTGTTGTGAAGTGCTGGCTCTTCCTTTAGTTAAATGAAAAGATACAAACAAATCTTACAAACTAGTCAATAAAAAAAAATTGCTGACGCTTGGATTCTAAAAAAAATATATGAAAATTAGCCTAGTCTACTATTTATTATAACTACTCTAAAATATTTTGATAACAGCACAATTGTATTTTGTTTCTTTAATAGAATAATTGAATTCAATTTTAATTTAAGTATGTTGTAAAAAATATTGTTCTTTGTAGTCTATAGATTAAGGTAAGTGAATATGTTTGTCGATATCTATCTATTATTATATTATCTAATCTACAAGATAGCGCCTGTTTTGCACTACACTGGAAAATAATTACCAAGAGATAATCATTGTGACGTCATTTAGCTAGAATGTAAAGAAATGGAGTGTATAAAACGTGCTTAAAACTTATAATAATTATAAATATACTCACTCAACCTTGGATAGTTTGAACGTGACTGCTCGTGGATGATTAATATATTATACCTACATGTGGCTACAGCTAACAGCAAGCAAGATGCAAAAAAAAAACACATATTTTTCATGTTTTTTTTTTTAATCTATCTGTTATTGAATTACGCGTGATTCAATCAAACGCAAAATTTTCACGTAAAAATGTGTTTTCTTATAAATGATTATGAGATTTGAGAGAAATGTGTGTAAATTTTTATTTACTTATGAAAAAATTAACCTTAATTAATATTTTATTGTTAATTTACCGTGAAGTGAATAAATATAATATAACAGTAAAAATTTTAATAGGTTTATCAATTAAATACTTTATCTTTTATACGGCTTCACAGATGTAACTAAAATCAGCCAGAAATAGAAAATTAAATAAAAAAAATAAAAAAATACTCAATTATCTTATACGTAACTACTACTTAACTTTCTAGTTAGTGAATATTTTTCAGTTTCAAGTTAGAATTCAAGTTTTGTAGGTTTTAAAAATGAAAAGGTTAAAAAGATAAAAAAAAGATAAAAGATTTTTATTTGTAAACAGATAAATGGGATACAATATAGTGTTGCTCTGCCTTCTACTGTAGTGTTAACTGTGTTGTAGAAGACAGGATCTTCCAGTTATATTTTATAAACAGTAAAATACCCTTTAAAATTCTCTATCTGATTGCTACGCGTATAAACGCATTGCAGTATCTTTCAGAGGAAACGTGCGCAGTTCCCGCGCTATAGCGTATATTTCCCCATAGCCTCGTGCTGGCAGATTGATGGCTTAGGAGTGGAATAGTACCGGATCGATACTGGCAACTCCCTTTTATTTATTGTGGGGTTTTAGGAATTTAAGGTGTTTTTTAATGGACTTTGAGTTAAATTGTATTGTCAAAAAATGACATGGAATATAATGAACATAACTACTTTTATAAATTTATGTTGATTGAAGTTTAACTTGTTTATAATATACATGTGTAAGTCTAAATCCATATTAATTTTTCAAAATCAAATTTTTAACCATTTTTTAACTTTGGCAAATCTGTAATTAATTATTCTGTATGTAAGTAGTGTATGTGTTATAATTAACTTTTATTAAAAATTAAAGTTATTATTTCCTTGATTGTGTAGGTATTTGTTGTTGTAGTTAGGATTTTTTATTTGTATGTATTTAAAAATTCTTTATATATGTGTTAGTACACCTCTGACCCTTTTCTTCTCAGCTAATCGTGTCCATCCAAAGGTTGCCTGGAAGAAATCGCTTAAGGCGATAAGCCCGCCCATATGTACGTCATCATAAATTTATCCTTTCATGTATTTCTTTCATGTTGGTGTACAATAAAGACATATTATTATTATTATTATGTGTCCACCCACGGCTTTGCCCGCCTTGTTTCGGTTAATTTCGCCTTACAAAACCATATCAAAATCCACATGACATCTATCTGTACATATAATAAAGCTGAAGAGGGTCGAAAGTCTAACCATTCAAGATATTAAAAAAAAAATGTTTGGAGATACTTCGAATTGATAGCAGAGCAGAACACGTTTCAACAATTTCTAGTTTTTTTTTCTGTTTACGCTTATCACGCAAAAACGGCTAAACGGATCATCATGAATTTTGGTATGTAGGTAGTATGAAGTCTTAGGCTTATACTTTTATCCTGAAGCGTCCTCTAGTTTATAATAAGGAAGAATTAAATTGCTTTAAGCGTGTAGTATGTACAATTATACATTGATATTATTAAGAATCAGTTAAGTTAGACAAATCACACACCCACAGTTTTGTTCTACAAAATACAAAATAGGTACAAAATTCGTTTATTTGACGTAAATATTGTACAATAACATGTGAATCCTCTGACCTCGTGGTAGCCGCAAGACTGTGTTACGAGGCCAGAGTCATCTCCCAATATAATACTAGGTACAGGTAAATTACGTCATAGTTATCATTTATTATGTAACATGAATACATGACAAAGAATAATAAACTAAGAAAAATTTGTTTGGAAAATAGCTATCTAGTGATTTGTGAAACATTTCTATACATGTGATATATCATGTAATTACTAGATATTGAACTATTTTTAGCTAAAAATGATTACATTAAGGTAGGTACATATTAGCCACTGGTTATACTATCAATGAGCTCAGACCGAAGAAAATTGTTAATAATTTTGCATTCAACCTCGAACAAATTTTATGTGCTTACGACTCAGTTACGTTCTATTATAAGTTAATTTATCTCTTTAATAAATTGTTCAGACTTAGTTCCAGCAACCGGTTTATTTGTTTGGCTTTTCCCAGAAGCATCATTGACAAACAATTCTGTTCTTTGCGAATATTTACTTTGCTTGTTTATGTACGTGTAGAATATATGTGGATAAATATTTTAGTATTGAAACTATGTAATTACTAAATTTTATAAATAAAATAAATATTTCGGGACATTGCACACAGCGCCATCTAGCCCCACACTAAGCAAACGCTGGTGTCGTGGGAACTAGATAACGGATATACTTAAATACTTTTATTTTGTAAATACATACTTATTATACATATAAACAACCAGACTCAACACAAGTATTTATAAATTTTTAAAGTACATAATTACTTGTGTCATGCGGGAATCGAACCCGCAACCTCTACATTAGAATATTTCCTCAAATATTTCACGGAGGAGTCACGAACCTCAGTAATGATAGCATTCAACTAAGGAGGAGGAGTCGAACCTTGTCAGCCATTTTGCTTTACGTATGTAGTAGGTAAATAATCAGTTTCGAAAAAATATAATATTTTTTGAGATAAACCAGACCCTGACCACGTATTTATTATCCAAAAATGTCTAACATTAGACTAAAGAATAAGAATAAAATTATTGTAACATGAAACATAAAAATAGTACATATAGTAAAATAAAGAAAGAAAGAAAGTGTCATGTCAC
This sequence comes from Macaria liturata, assembly GCA_964023185.1. Lineage (NCBI taxonomy): Eukaryota > Metazoa > Arthropoda > Insecta > Lepidoptera > Geometridae > Macaria > Macaria liturata. The sequence continues at coordinate 6,424,051 of OZ026822.1, forward strand.
AACCCGGCCCCGACTCAGCATGTGCATTATCCAAGCTAGTGTCCAAAAAGAAGAAGAAGAATTATCCAAGTAAATCTAAATAAATATATTCTGACATTTAGTTTACAGGAATTTCGTTGCGTAAAAACAACAGTTTCAATGAACTTCGTATGCGAATCCATTAATAAGGAACTTGGTTTATTGAATATACCTACTTGTGAATGTCATTCAAAACAAACGTGTTTGTACTTTCATGTAAGTAGTTAATCAAATAACGTCGTTCTTTTTTAACCGACTTCCAAAAAAAGAAGGTTATCAAGTTTTCTGAAAGTTTTTTTTTGTGGGAATGTTACGCAACCGTTGTTTATAAACCGATTTCCAAATTTCTTTTTTTAATCGATGAGGATAGTTTCCGAGATGGTCCCATAAAAATTGTTTTTCATTCGGTTCAGTACTTTTTGAAAAAAAAAAACCAATAAACCAACTAACTGATAAAGTTTATGCAAACTAATTTTACCCATATTTCCAAAACTACTAGTCGGATTTTGATACAGTTTTCTGTAATGTATTGAAGTTTAATGGGTGCATCTTTTTAACTATGTATTACGATGACAACTCACCAGGGGGCGCTGCTGTATACACTATATCTTCTGAATTATCAGCCCGATTTTGATGCGGTTTTCTCTGATAGGCTTAGATTTGTTCAGTAACGTGACAGTAGAGTTGAGGTCGGTTTTTGCTTTTGTTTAAAATAATTATTTATGTATCTGAATTCTAAATACCCATTGCCTACCCAGTAATACCCAGTAATACCCATATAAAAACAAATATATAATGATTAACTGATACCTACTCGTAGTAGTCATTAAAATATATCTGACTATTTTATCATTTCGGTTTTATTTAGCTAAGTTGACTGCCTTAGGATTTTATCAGAGAGTATAATAATTATCATTCTTATTCTGATTTTTTACAACATTATTCGAGCAAAATCATGGGTAGTTTTACAGGGTTTCTAGTTTAGGTTACAAGTATATACAAAACCTTCCAAGCGCCTACATCTAAATCACGGATAACCTGACGCGAGATTTTTTGCTCCACAACATTTGGGAATTCGTAGATATATACTGGATTCCCAAACATTTTGTTATCAACATATTATACATGTATGAAGTAGCAGAATAATTTCTAATATTTGTGTATCATAGCCTTTATGGACAAGCTATTAATGCTCGTTGTTACAGCTGTTATAAAAATATATTATAACTTACAATCAACTCTTTATAGAATTATTATAATTGTTACTAATAATTTTGTAAAAATCATTAAAAAATGTTTCTCTCGCTTAGACCTGTCTCCTTCTCTTCGCTTCTTTTCGGTCCTTTCCCCATAACTGAGTGTAGTGACTACTCCGCAAAATAATTTCATTATAATTATCATTAAGTGTCATGTCAATGTATCAAAAGTGATAATAGAATGACGTTCAACTACTAGCTATTCCTACGACTGTTCTTCCCACACAGATTCTATAGAAAAATGAATCGATAGCGTGTCCACTATAATAATCAATTGGTCACAACAATATAACTGTCAAATTAGATCTGACAAAAAGAATATAAACATTTAAAATAAATGTTCTCTTGGACAGATACATAGTGGTTGAAAAAATGTACTCACGTGGTATTAACTCCAGGGTCCACATCGTTGTCAGTGATGTACTGCGTAGCCATATCAGCGAGGAGTACTCTGAAGTCTTCCTTCAGGGCTGCGAAGTCAGGAACCCTGACTGCCAGCGTGATGGTGGCTGAGGAGTGAGGAGGAGTGACGACTGGTTCTGGCTCGGGAATCTCCTCCTGTTCTGTTGTCAGTGGAGCTGGAAGAAAAATTTAACAGCTTGAGCGATGAGAAAGAAAAATAAATAATGAGCTTCAACTTTTTTTAATTTATTTTTCAACTCTGATGACGAGACATTTGAATAGCGCTAAAAAAGCAGTAACTGTTCTTCGTGCTTCCACTGGACTCATATAATATTATATAATGAAAACGATTGTGAGATATTGAATGAGAAGCTTACGAAACACATTTGCAGCAGTTAACAGAAACTAAACTCATAAAGGTCATACTGTTATCGAGATAACTGCTTGTCGATCACTTACCAATCATTTTAGCACTAATCACGAACCCTCTGAAGAACATCATGCCCATCTTGCTTTCAAACCTCATGAACAGACGGTCGACGTCTGTGAACCTGTAGCGACGCTCCGAGGTCAGTCGGTAAGTAAATATTAGACCGTCGTACCCAGAGTCGTCGATACCTCCTGGAAATTACCAATGGTTTAAATAACATTCAATTTGAAAACAGGCATTTCGACTATTATGTAAGAATTCATAAGTTCAGAAATTAACTGATTATATTATCCTTCAGTTTATGAACAGTTATTTAGAACTAGCTGGTGCGCGCGACTTCGTCCGCGTGGAATAGTTATTACCATAAAAACGGTTCTAGTGAGTTAACCTTAAAAGATAGACATATACTGTTGCGGACATGTTGTTAGATAATTTCAAGAGGAATAATTCTTTTATACACATTTTTATGATATCTTGAACCGTTTTCGCAGCGCACGCAACGGAAGCCCTCAAGGATGAATAATTTTCCCCGTTTTTTCCACATTTTCCTATTGTTTCTTCGCTCCTATTAGTTGCAGCGTGATGTTTTATATCCTAAAGCCTATCTCGATAAAGGGTCTATTCAACACAAAAAGATTTTTTCAATTCGCACCAGTAGTTCCTGAGATTAGCGCGTTCAAACAAACAAACAAACTCTTCAACTTTATAATATTAGTATAGATATTAGGTTTGGTACCAGCGTAGTCGATAGCGTAACAACAGGCGAACTTTATAGGCTCGCATTTGAATACAGCCCGCCTGATGTGCAGCCTAAGGTGTAACACTTAATTTATTTAGAAGGTACCCATTAACTCTAGATTTGATGAGTTAACTTTGAAAGTCAGTGTAGATGACGTACGGCAGATAATGAGCTACCCAATAATATAAAAAAATGTTACTCAGCATGTATAAAAATAATATAATGGGACAAAACTACATACCTGGCTTGATGAGTAGATAGTCACCCAAACCACCATTGACAGCGAATTCGGTGATGTTCAGTTCAATGCCTACTCCCGGTCCTTCTATAATCCAATCGACAATATTATTTGTAGGATAAGGATTAGGGTATTCCGGTGATGTAATCACGGTAGGCTCATCAAGCTTCAAAGTGATATGTACTGGAGCTACATTTTTCTTAAAGTTTTCTGAGTGAACGTCCAAGTCTTCACTATGCAGTACTGAAAATTGACGAACGAGATCTTGACGTTCTGAGCTCGACAGATCATCTACCGAAACGGTTTTGAATTCAACTTCCTTTTCAACGGAAGCTTCATTGTTAGTATTTTCATCTTCGACGTTTTCATCACTGGTATTTTCTAATGTTTCTGCATTTTCACTCACATCGTCGACTAGAGCATCGTTAAGATACAGAACTGGGTTTTCTTTGTCAGGTTTTTCAGAATCTGTCCCGAATCCCGAATCAAGTGGATTTGGTTTGCTTAGAGCGTCATTTACTATTGGTACCAAAACTTCTTCAGCCGAGTCTTCAGCCTGAAAATCATCTTCGGCCAAGATATTTTCTAGTAATTTGTCGAAATCAACTGTTTCGTCGTCGTCGTTATTTTTTGTGATTTCTTCTGAGCCTTCAATATTATCATTCTCAAATTTGTTATCTTCAAATAGTTTTTTTGACATTTCGTCAATTTTTTCATCGAACAATTCAATTTCAGTATCTTGATTAGATTTTGCTGCACTATTTTCTTTGCTATCTGCACTGCTGTTATCAGTAACTTCCTGCTTAAGTTTATCTAATGTCTCAAAAAGTTTGTCTAAATCTGCATTTAAATCAGCGTAAGCTTGATCAACTGTGTCTTCTTTCTCTGCGTCATTCTTAATATTATCTTGTTTGTCATTTTTATCTTGTTCAGCATTATCTTCCGCATGTGCATCGTTTTTACTTTCTTCGACAAACGAATCATCGCTTTCAGCTAAAATTTTCTTGGTTTCCTCAATAATTTGTTCTTGATTAGGCTGCTCTCCAGGTTTAACGTCGATTTCGGTTTCAAATGCCTCTTTAATATCTTCTTCAAAATCATCAACATTATTATCTTGTAAGATTTGTTTAGTTTCATCAAAGATAGCCTTGTTTTCATCATCTTCAGGTTCTTCTGGTAGAGGCAAAGGAGCTACGTTATCGTCACCCCAAAGTAGTGCATAGTCTTCGTTTCTATTAGGAGCATTAGGTTCATCAGGTTCTATTCTATTTTGTACAAGATCATCGATATTTTTTCCATCATCTACTATGGAAACAGAATCAGTTTCCGAGCTATTGATCTTGTCAGATGAAAGTTCTTTTTCATCGTCAGTTTTCTCAACAGATCTATTGTCTTCTAGCTGTAGACCATCTACAGCATCGTAGTCCTTAGCATCATCAAGATCAACTAATTTATCTTCACCTTCCTCTCTGAATTGCTGGATTTCTTCATCAACCTTCAAATCGTTTTCAGCATCAGTCTTTTCGTTTACTGTGTTATCATTGATATCATCATTTAAAATTTTATCCAAGTCATCAAGATCATCGTAATTAAAATAATCATCGTAGTTATAATCCGCTTGGCCTGAAAAAAAAAGATATGAATTACTTTTTTAACTAATTACCTAACAGTTTAAATAAAAACAGCTGATCTGGAAAAAAAATTGCTGGCTTCATTTGGCCTTGACGCTTATTTTTAACCATATCTCAGAAAATACTAAACAGATTTCAATGAAACTAAGTTGAGACATACTTCGTAAAACACAGAGAGAAACATCAGTCAGAAAATATTATAATCATCATGGTCACACTCATGATTTCAATAAGAACCCATACAAAATAATCATATACAACCTTCGGCACCCGTGGCAGAAGCATACTTTACTACTATTTTTTTCCAATCCTGATAATATCCACATTTTATATCTATCTATCTATAGGCCATCTAGCCCCATACTAAGCTTACGCGTGTATCATGGGTACTAGATAAATAAAATAAATAAATATTCCGGGACATTGCACACAGCGCCATCTAGCCCCACACTAAGCAAACGCTTGTGTCGCGGGTACTGGATAACGGATATAATACTTATATACTTTTTTTTAGATAAAGGATATAATACATATACCTCTACATATAACTAACGGATATTTAAACATAATAACCTCTAATTTTTTAAAAAGCCAGTTAAAGTTATTTATGAAACAAGGCAATTACAATATTGTTTATTACCGGGATAACATTATTTAGGCTGGCTTAACTAAAAAATACCTTCATAATAAGAGTCATATCATATGGGTTCGGGGAATTCTTACCGCAAACAAACCGCAATCTGAAACCTTCAGTACTTGAGAAGGTAATGTACCTACAAGTATTGGCTTTCAGCTTAACGAATAATTATGTATAAGTAAATATGTTTGTTTGTGTGTATGAGAGTGGAAAACTCTGTTGTCAATTTATATTAGTTTTTATTTTTTAAAGAATCAAATATTTACTTGCATAAAATCATAACATTTAGTAATTATTTTATGCATGTTATTATTGTATGGACAGAATAACTACCTACCCATTGTTGAACATATTATCAGAGTAAACTAATCAGTAATGAGTACTTAAAATGTCTAGAGAAAGAAATCTAGATTAAACTAAAATATTATTGCTTGCATTATAGTATAGTTCTCACTAAAAAAGCGCACCATTATATAGATAGATAGATAGATAGATTGATACTTTATTGGACACAAAAAACATAATACAAAACGGAAAAAAAAATAATTAAAACTAATGCCACAAATGGCGGCCTTATCGCTAAAAGCGATCTCTTCCAGGCAACCGTAGGATGGAGAGGAAAATATGAAAAAAAGACTAGACGGGGGGGTTATATAATGAATTTTTGAATTTTTGTTACTTCTAGAGTTAACAATTAACATTTACGACGATTTATGATATAATTAATAGGTATTTAATTTATGATAATTTTATTATTAATTACAAATCCATCAAGAGTTGACCAAGGATAATATTCATAAAATTGGAGCAGAGATGTCATCAGCAAGAATTTCTCATTATGTAGCAAAACGACGGAACGTGTCTTATCGTTATTAAGTATATAAAGTAATAGTTTATACAAATGTATTTTGTATTTCATAATTGTAACGACTGGCCCTTTATACACGAAACAATGATGAAATATATAAATTTGGACATCTTCTTTGGAAATTTTTGGGACTAAGTAATTATTACTGAAAACGTGCCAGATTCGAATTATCAACCAGACTGTTTTGAGTCAACCTTATGCAATAACAACAAAAATCACATACGTTTTATTTCGTATACTCTTGTAATTGTACGATAATGATTATTTAAAGTTGTTTTACAAATGTGGTGACATTATTTTAAAAACATGTACCGAATTCGAAATACAATATATACTGACACAGAAATATAGACTGGCACAGAATGCAACATACACAAGACTGGTGACACCACAGTCACTGGTAAATACAAATTCAACCAAATTCAATTTGTAAACATTATTCCGAGCTGTTAGGCACAGATCATAAAATAGTGTATCTCCAGTATACCTACCAAACTGTGTTAAATTAAACAATCATTCTTATTATGCGTGGGCACATTCATAATCCTACCTACTTACTACCTATATAATACATAAACGCAGGATACACCGATAAATAAGCTACGATAAACTGCGCACACACAGTTTCCTTTGTGTCTTTATCTGAGAAATTCTTTAGAAAGAGAATGAGTAATGTAATGTGATACAAATACTGTATCTACTTATCAATCCTACTTCATATATTATATTATACTAGGTTTCAAGTGGCAAAAGGTACGTTTGTACTTAGAAGGTTAACTTTGACATATCTATCACCACTTCATTGCTCATACTTACTAAAGTAACAGTGGTTTATTTATAAAAGTTCAATGTGTTAAAACGTACATTAATGTTTGTTTATAATTGTATCAGTCATCAGTCGAACCGTTTCCACTGATGTCATAGTTTAGTTATAGATTTTATTTCCGTTCTGAAATGGTTAAAAAGCGAGACCATATTACAAAATCCGAAGACAGTTAATATCTGTTGAAGACTTGGATTTGAATGTACATTTCCGATAACAAATCCACCTATTGAGAATACGAATGACATAGGAGGATTACAGGACTTATAAATTCACTGTCTATTTTCATAAAAAACAACCTAAGCCGCGATATATTAAAGGTTTAAAATATATGTACGTATGTGATTTACCATTTGGCCAGAGTTTAATCGGATATTATTAGACAAAAATGAAATCAATAAAAATGGAATTTTCTTATTTTTTTTTATATTCGCCATACAGCAATATTACTTACAATGTTTTTAGGAGTGGTTAGTTCGTATTATTACAATACATATACATATCAATTAAATAGTCATTATTGAGAACGAATTAATATGATGATAACAATAATTTCCTTGTACCTATTTTCTTATTGTATAGGGAACAAATTAATTGTCATTTTCTTCCCTGTTATCGCAAAAATATGGGATATTTAACACGAAAATATGTTCTGTTAATTTTGTCATTTCTTTTTAGTTTACTTGCACATAAACTAGAGACCAACATTTTGAAACTAAGTTTAGCAAAAGTATATCTCTCATATTTATTATAAAATTGTAAAAAAAAAATTGGCGATAAACAGGTTTATTTTGGCGACTGTTCGGTGTGATTTAGCACGTAGGTAAATTATCGATAAAAGATAAGAAATACTTATCTACAAAGTATAGAACAAGCCATATTTTTACTGTAAATGAGTCATAACAACTCGACGTACCTATTTTCGTGATACATACCTATACTGATATTGCTGACATATACATATTTAATTATACATATAGGTATTGGACTAGTTGTCTCCATTACATGTACAATTACATAATGTATAAGCACAGAATATATAATTGTATAAGCAGGAAATGTTTAAAAAAGTATTAGTAGTAGGTAAGTAATCTTTGAAAATATTTTGAAAGAAAGCACCTATATTATTATAATAAAGGTCTTTCACCATATGTGACACTACATTAAGATAGATAGATAGATAGATTGATACTTTATTGGACACAAAAAACATAATACAAAACGGAAAAAAAAAAAAATTAAAACTAATGCCACAAATGGCGGCCTTATCGCTAAAAGCGATCTCTTCCAGGCAACCGTAGGATGGAAAAAGTCCATGGTTAAGTTGGTTTTCTGACTTCTTATTTCTATTGTGTTGCAATACCGAATTATCTATCTATCTTCAACAAATAAATAAAGATAAATATATAGATAAAGACATTTTATTGTACATTAGAAGTAAGATTAGAAGTATCATCATCATCTTTAGCCTTTGTCGGCTCACTGCTGGATATAGGCCACCCTTATGAGAGAAACAGTATCTAACAAGTGAAAGGTTTCAGACTTTGGTACTTTGCTAAACTCTAACGAATATCACCCATATTATGTACCTAACTACCTACTAATGAACAAAAGACTGCTCATGATTCGACAAAGTATTAAAAAGAAGATCAAGCCAGCCTAAAACGTAAAGGAAAATAACTACCCACATTACGAGAAAGAACAGTAATAAACAACCTAAAAGTAAGATGTTTTTCACTAGTTCCAAATCTACGTAAAACCATTCAAATGACTAAACAAATCTGATAGAGCACGTGCAATTGTCAACAACAACAGGACACCTTCCAACTAAAAATAAAAACAAACATAAATTCCATAGTCTCACCTTTAGCATATACGCCGAAGCAGGCAAGCAGCCCCAATACAATCCACAAGCTCCTCATATTTGCACTAGAACATATCACAGCACTGATTTTAAATAAATTTAAATGTCAAATTTATAAAAATAACGTTTCAAATTCAATAAAGAACGATCTAGTGATGCGCGCGCGCTTGCGACGGTGTTTATGTTGTTACTGACGCATCGTGTCCGTCCGTGTCGTGACTAGCGTAGTGCTGGGCTTGACAATTCACAATTGTATCGACTTAATATCATTTGTCTATCATTTATAGAGAAAATTTAGGTGTTGCGGACATAGCACTAATCATTACTAAATGAAATTATCATATTTTTCATTTCGTCGAAAAGATTTGACCTTTGACCGTAAATTATTATTGTTTTAGCCCATTTAAGGAACAATGGAACACTAATTGTAGGTACTTAACATAATTGTAAACAGGAGGCTCTCATGTAGACAAATACCTACATACTTTCCAAGATAAATAGCCTACATATTTTCAAAACATCCACTTGGAAAAATAAGTGTTTGACTACTAACTACTATGACATAATATAACATAATTATAAAATAGGAAGAAAAGTAAGAACTCATTTTATCGAAAAAAATATTGTTTATGCATCGATATTGATAAGAAAGAGCGTTGGTCTACACTAGTGTTAGACAGTCTCTCGACTTTGATAACATTATCACTTATCACCAATTGATAGATATTATTTTTATTTTTGTGAATTGTCTAAAATACTTAGGTACCCAATAAAACAAAGGTAAAAACTATTAGAATTATTTCCAAATTTGTTTGATTACAAATTGTTTCTTCGGCGTTAAATAGTTTTAGTACTTTAATGAATCTAGAGTATAATAATATAGTAATTATAGTAAGTAAACACATACATATTTATTTCATCAGCAAAATAAATATATTACAGTAATGCCACCTGTTGACATAGTTCCGAACGATGTGGAAAATCTCGGGCTATGCAGTATGCAGCTGAATCTTTATTTCTGTCTACGAACTTGCTACGGCTCGTAGCATATAAGTTCGCATGATAGTTCCGGGAAATTCTCAGAGATGTCACTCTTCAACATTATTACAGGTTTGATATGTAGTGGTTTTATTATTGTTCAATACCTATATATTTTGTATCCATTGGTTCTGTTCATAATTATTTAATTTAATTAATTGTAAGTTCAGGGAACATTATAGATTTACAATTAATATCCTCAATATTTAATTACCGCAACCATAAATGTTGCCATAATTTATTATAAGATTGTAGGTTACGAAATATTAAAATAGTAAAAACTGTTTTCATTATCTCTTCTTTATGGTACATACATAAGTATTCAATATTTACGTCATCACAACGCTTTTCTTTCAAGGTCATATTTTCATGGTCACTGAAAAAAATATTACAATTCCTATTTCATTCATTCATTAGCAAAAACTACAAAACAAACAACCAATAATGTTTATCTCCAACCTGCTAAAACTAGCCTATAGACCAATTTTCAGGGCAACATGCAAAAATTTCGCGGCCAAAATTTAACCTTAAGATTTGAGGACGCGTCCTCGCTTCCAAGGCGACGTCCTCGCTTGAGGTCGAAGCAAGGTCGACCTTCGTGGAGTGACCTTACCCTTGAACACAAGGTTTGCGATAACTCCCATACTCACAGTTGTATAATCTGTGGCTTGAGGAATACAGGACTATGTAGGTACATCTGAAAAATAATGAAGGGAAGTTTTTCTTGTGTCACAAATGTAGCAAGAAGTCAGTCAGTAAGCTATCAAGTAGATACTAAAAATTTATTAACTTACATAATATATCTATATGTAACTATCATGCCATCTACTAAAACAAAAGACATACATTGTATAATATAAAGCAGAAAAAACATGACATGGTAAAAAAAAAAACAATAAATTGACGTAGTTTAGTCGTTAGTTTAAAATCGAAAAGGTATATTCTGAATTAATCTGCAAAAGCTAGTGTAATTTTTTACTGAATGCAACAATCCTCAAACTGAATCCTATAAAAAGGCAAACATATACAAAATAATACATAATACATCATAAAAGAAACGTTCAATACTAACCCTGTACTTGCAATTCATACTTCCATGGTAACTATACATATTCTATGCCATCATGTGTACCTATTTCCGCGAAAGACTTCTATGTAATGTTCTGTGACATGTTACAGTTTATGTTAATAGTTACTTCCGCGTTCAAGATTACACGTAATTGTGACGTCAAATAAATACATGATGATAATACAAGTCATATGTTTATCAAGGACTAGTGCTCGAGGTTTTGCTCGCATTAAGAAGTCAAACTTAGATCCATTTCCAAAAATCGTTTCTTAGCGGATGCCTACTAATACGCTATTTGATTGGTTTTAAAATCTATTTTCAATTTTTATATAGGGTTTAAGAAACCCAATCTAAAGTGTATTTTTACATTCTGGTACATATTTTCGGAAAAATATCAAATTAAAAATTGTATATTTAAATAGTTTGCCAAAACGCTACTTTGACAATATGGCGCTGCAATGGAATCGGTGACGTCACTAGCTAGTATTGAGATCTGTGGCACATATCATCCACACACAATATTGCAAACAAATAACGAAAGTGCGATTGGATTTAGTGATTTATGTGACAAAATGGGTTACAAATGGTGTGCAGTTCCAAAATGTACAAATACGTCAGTAAAAACTCCGAACAAACTATTTCTAAGTGTTCCAAAGAATGTCCAAGTGCGCCGAAAGTGGCTGCAACTTTCTCGGAGGGATAATAATGACATAGCGAATAGTACAAATATTTTCTTCTGTGAAGACCATTTCGATGTAAGTAAACATAATACTGATAGGTACTATTTAAATGCTTTATTACACTTAGAATGTTAATCTTTTGTTATGGATTTGAGGTTATAATATGTACTTATATGTTGTTTGCAGAATGTCTCTCTCAAATCACTTCGAACATCATTTTCCATACTTACCTAATATTAGTTGAAAATTGTAGCTACAGTCTTATGATTTCAATAAGCATTGCACTAAAGGTTCCAGACTAACTTGTTAGTTTTTTACAGATGGAAAATGACATGGATAATTACTTGCAGTACAAAATGGGTTTCAGCAAGAAAATTATATTGAAAGATAATGTTTTGCCATCAAAATTTCATTGCCAGCCAGATCGCATTAAAAGAATGTGTGATGCTGGTACTTCCCGATCTGCATTTGTCAAAAGGCAAAGAATGGAAATTATTAAACAATGTGAAGCTGAAGACATTCAACAACCTGTAACAGTCAATGATGAGCCTACTGCTATTGTAGTTGAAGCTTGTACAAAAGGTATGCAAACCTAATTTCTAACATGTACTGAAATTATTTCTATACTTCCAGAGTTTTGTCCTGGTTAACCAAGACAGTAATATCATATTCTGCATTATTCATAAATTGTTTAATCTTTTATATTTATTTTCAGAACTTTCCCAAAAATGTGACAAAAGCACATTAACAGAACCTGCTGTAACAGTTGAAAAATCAATCCAGTGTCATTCTGTTAATAAAGTGCACATTAGAAGCAAGGCAGTGCAAACTAAGTCCCTAACAAGAGATACATCAACTTCTCCTATCAAACCTACTGTTTTGTCCAGTTACACTTCTCCATTCAAGATTGATTCATGCTCTTGTCGTGAAAAGCCATCTGCACCTGGAGCTATTAAAATAAAGAAAAGGATTAACTTTAAGGATGATGAAAAATCTGATAGTGATGTATCTTTATATAAAGAAAATCCTCTACAAGATTCTTCATCACTTGCAGCCACTACTTCAAAGGAGTCTGAATCCAGTACAAGCAATGCATGTACAAATGAAGATATTGAAAAAATGCAATGTTTGCAGAATACTTTGCGCTTAATTGTGAAAAAGCCAATGATGTATATTGGAATCCCTGCTGACTGCTATTTTTTAGTTCATTTAATACATAAACACACCCACATACCACATGAACATATATTAATGTGTTTGAAAAAAATTAAATTAAATAGTACTTTTTCTGAACTTGAAGATAATTTTGGATTGTCATTATCATATTGCAGTAAATTATTCCTGAAAAATATACCAATAATAGCTAGCTTTTTACGCCCTTTTATTGTAAACTTAAATAAACACTCTATCAGAAAGACTTTACCTATTTCGTTTCGACACAACTATCACAATGTAAGTTGTATTATTGATTGCCTGGAAATTGACATACAAAAACCTTCCAAAGCCCTTTTTCAAGCATTAACTTGGTCAGATTATAAGAAAGGTAATACTGTAAAGTATTTGATATCATGTACACCGAATGGACTCGTCAATTATATTTCTCCAGGTTTTGGGGGCAGAGCGAGTGATGTCACTATTATAGAAAATTGCAACTTTCTAGATTATCTAGATCCAGGTACTGTCATATTAGCTGATAGAGGATTCAAGCATGTGGAACAAACATTGAGTAAAAAAGGAATCAAACTGTTAAGGCCTCCTAGTGTAGCCTCTGGGTCAAAGCTATCTAAAGAAGATGTACGGCAAACAAAAATTATTGCCAGCTTAAGGATTCATGTGGAAAGAGTAATTAGGCGTATAAGAGAGTTTAAGATGTTAAAGCAACACTCTGTCATTAATAAACATTTCTTAAGAGTACTCAATGATATTATTGTTATATCATGTGCACTAATAAACATTCAAGACTCTCTTATCAAATAGTACATCTATTCTGAATATGTTATTATTGTATAACTTTTACAAATATGACTAGACTGACAGCATTAAAACTAATCCAACTATGCATCTGCACTGCAATTTTGCTCCACCTTTCTGGAGTGTTATATATGTATAGGTATCCAATCAGTTAATAATAATAGTTATCTAGCCCAGATCTCTTTACATTTAATATTTAGGAATATCTATGTAAAAGTTACCTGATAAAATTTATAAATAAGTATATATTTAGTCTAGTATTAGGTTTAAGTTATTAATTCTGTTTTTTTTCTTCTTATCTTTTTGTAAAAATCTATGGACTGTATCTAATAATAAAGAGTTTTTATTAAGTTTAAGTCTTAGTATATAAAAATATCCTATTTTTTAATAATGGAGGTGTACATTTTTCAATGTTCACAATAGTGCAAATTTCGGGATGTTTATAATTTGTTAAGTAAGTAAATAAAACAATAATTTGAACACCTTTCATACGAGTTTATTTTTTATTTATTTAAAATTAACCTGAAAGTACAAAAGCATCACAATTAGTTTAGTCTAGAAATTTATAATCTAAAGGCTTGGGTATTTATTTGCCACTTAAATCTATTTATATATCTGTCTATATAATATTTATGTATCTTCTATGTATAATATTTTAGCAAGTTTGTTTATCATGTAGGTACCTATACATATACTTACAATAATTTAAATTAAATTTACAGTTGAAAAATATATATGTGCCCTGTGGTACTTGGGCATATTGAGAGACAGTGGCTATGCCAGCCAGTCTTTACAAAGTTTACTTGTAATAAAATCATCTTTATACATAAAAATACATAACATACCTATGTAGGTATAGCACAACAATAAACTTTATTTATTATGCACTTAGCCTAAAATATTTTCAACTGGGTACTGAAACACTACGAGTTAATAATGGAAAAATGTTTGCTTTCCAAAAAGATACAACATTTTTTAACAAATTACTCACATATTCATCGTCAAAGTCAACTTGAAAAACATCCACTTTTTTTGAATTTTCAAAATTAGGGTGAGCTACACAAAAGTAACCTTTTCTCATTTTGGTAACATACATTTGAAGCTGAATTTGAGCTCGGTACTTTTCTGATATGTTGCTATTACAAATGTAATTAGTTTTGGTATGTTCACTTGTCGGACACTTGACCTCAATTACAGCATCTTTACAGATTCCATCTGGAGATGCAGCAATCATGGGGTACTGAGGTGACAGAAACAGACCACAGGGCTTCACTTTCTTTTTCAATATAGTTTGCACAGTTTTAATCACTAAAGATTCTAGTCTTCGGCCCCTTTTCATGGCAGGTGTGTCTGGGGTTTTTGCTCCCATGATTGCAGCTACTAGAGATCCCTCTGATGTTCGGCAACGACTCACATCATAAACTTTGGATGCTGTGATGCGAGCGTAACGTAGTTCATGCCATAAAGGATTGTTACACTGATTTTTAGTCGAAGTTTCTATTTCAGCCAGAGTGTTGTCATTAAGAGCCTCTGTTAACCTTCCTATACTCGCGCGTTGGTCTGTGAGACCGACGAAACACATTTTCGTAATTATTTTTATGCAGGTAAATCCTAAGAAGTTGAGTTCCTTGCTAGCTGCCGGATTTGTGGCTAACTTCGTTTTAGTGCACGCCGCGCGTTCGGGCGAAACACACGTGTTGTAGCACTCGTCACCAATCGGTCCACGAGACCGACGCGAGTATAGGTGTAACTTTTTGTGTAAGTATTAATATTGCTATGGCGAGGCTCAAAATTAAGTCAAACATAGATAAATATGTTTATTGATATGTTTGTTGTTATTAATAAGAAGTTTAATTTGTTTTTAAAAAGAAGTTCAGATTTTATTTTAATTTTTTAGTACTTAAGAAAATAATCTCAAATTTTAAGACTGATTTGTGATAAAACTATAAGTTGGTAAAATAATTAATAAAATAACTTTTAGTTATACTGTTTTGTTTCATTACATCCTAAACTTTAAAATAATAGTAATACTTTATGTGTTTCTTGTTAAAAAAAATATGTAGTAGGGGTACAAACTATCGGTCTGTGACACCGTGCGCGAGTATAGGTGTTACAAAAATTGGCGCGAGTATAGGAAGGTTAATGATGATAATACTTTCTCAACATCATTTTTTAGGTCACTGTTTTGAATAAGATACATATGAAATGAAAACTGTTTGACATCATTGTACTTAAAATTTGGATCATATTTCAATAGTTCACAGTTGGTAATTTTCCTTTTTTTTGCTTCTTGAACAAACTCTGTCAAGAGGCAAGTGTTGGTTTGACATTTTGGAGCTTGCTTGCACAACTGTTCTACAGTCACATATTTCAAGGTTGTACCTACTCTGGAGAGCCTTGGTTTCTTCCAGAAACATTCCACCTCAGTGCAAGAAGGTTCCTCTGTGCGTCGATGGGTCCACATGAGGAATGCCACTGCATGTTTGCAGCCACCAGCTGAAGCTGCGCAGTCTAAGCACTGACAGCTAACAACTTCACACTTATTCTCGTCTATCACCATCGTAACGTTGTAAGAGCTGCTTCTCACTTTGTGCTCAGGACAAATCTTACACTTCATTGTGCAAATACCTGACTCGCGACGTAATTGCACATATCCAATGGCATCATCCCCATACGATTCCCTTGCAGACCTGTAAAAGTAAACAAAACAAATTATCGTTTATCACATCTATAACCTATAAAAGTTGTGGAAGTTCATCATCATTTCACTTCCTTATGATATAATTTAAGTTACCATTTAGGTATTATTATACTTACTTTGCTGTTTTTACATTTTTTAGCTCCGAGGCATAAAAATCGGAATTATTTTTGAAATATAATCCGACCATGATTGCGTCTACTTGGGGCAGGTTTCTGCTGTCTGCTTTTACAAAATCGTGGTCCATGGTAAAAGTTCTTGATGTAATTTGCAAAATATCGCAAATAAATCACACAAAAATAATGAAATCTTATCAAATATGTTTCGAAATATAATAATACACATGTAGGCAAACAATGTTAACCAGCTAGTGACGTCATTATAAACTCGACCAATCAGGAGTGTTTTGTGTCACGTGACAAGCGTTTAAAAATATGCATTTTAATTTATGGATTTTTTAATAAGTTAATTATTATTTTCAACTAACGGTAATAAATAACCACTTTTACACTCCTAATATATACAGATGTCAGTAATTGACACTTTATTTTTCGCATTGTCAAATAGCCTATTCTAAGGTGGGGGCGATGAGTCATAACATCTACCTGCATGCCAAATTCAGCCCGATCCATACAGTGGTTTGAGCTGTGCGTTGATAGATCACTGTCAGTCAGTCAGACCAGATCAGAGATAGATCATTATGTCTCTGTCTGAATCTTTTTTACAAGGAATGGGTTTGCACTTGACTATAATTCCCCTCTTGCTTACTTGCTTTTGGTATTGCGTCCATGGGTTTATTGGCCAATCAAATAAACGTTTGTCTCTCTTTAGACGTTATACTGACGACATTGCGGCAACATTCACAGAGTCCATAATAGGAAATGGTGTCATACCTACATCGGAAAATTTGCGAAAATGGAAAATTAGAAAAATATTTTAATAATGCGTCAATAAATTTGCATTTGACTACAAAATCTCTTACGTATAGCATCGCGCAAATAAACTTGCTTATTTTTTAAATCTAATTGTAAATAGTTAAATATTACTTAACTACAGAGTAAAACACACGATGTAAAAAAAAACACATATTTAGTAATAATGGATAATGGTATTAGTAAAGTTTGATAAAATAACAAAAAAAACACGTCATGAAAAATATTTAATTGATAAAATTACTGATATACAAGAAATCTTATGGTATTATAATATCTTTACTTAAGTTTAATTTTAAAGTAGCTCCTAAAATTAATAAAGTAAAAAAAAATTATATTAGTAATTGGCAGTATTGGTAACATCAATTTACCTAGGTATTTTATAAATTAAATGAAATTGTAATGTCAAAATTAAATATACTATTTTATTTATATTGATTATGTCACAATTAAAATTAAGAATATCTTTTATCATTAATATGAATACGCACGCCAAATCGCACAAATTAGGAATTTTCCTAATATTTGCGATTTTTCGTGCGTTTTTTATTTGTTCAACTTTCATTATTTTTAACTACATTTTTTATTAAGAAGTGGCCTCATTTGATCGCATTATCGTTAAATGTTATAAATATAAAATATTTGGACTCTCAGAAGATAATATGTGAAATAGCACTATTGTCCATAATTTATTTGAATATAGAATTACCTATAAAATAATACATGTTACTGCGTTTATCATCGCCTGAATATATACAAACCTTAACTTTAACACAAGTTGTCCAAAAATTTACGCATCCTTAGAATTAGTGAAGTGTTGTCAACACTAAAGAATTATTAATTATAGTTATGAGTAATACAATTCAAATCTTGCGTTAATTTTTTGGACACTTTTATATGAGCTAAGTAGTCATAGGTATTAGAAGACTTCTTTCCTGAACTTGAAGCCATATTGGTTGCATTTGAGTTTGAGAGTGCGGCCGAGCTGTGGAGGGCCGCAGTAGAATACAGTCACCGCACCCTGTAAAAAACACGATTTTAATATTCTACATACATAAAACATATTGAATCCAATTATTATAATGGTCGCGTTTTAATTTTTTGGTAAGACGTGAATTCGCCAGCAGCTGCACCCCAAGGAATATTTTTTTTCCCCCGAGAAAATTACAGAGTTAACCAGCAGTTTATCGGTTAAGGAAGTTTTTCTAATTAAGACGTGTATTAGTTGTTTCTGGTGTAAAAAAATATTAACATAGATTTATACATAGGTACACATCAACATAAAAAAAGCGAGCAAACAAGGTCTACATTCGTATTTATATTTATTTGGAAGTATGTACCTATGTATATTCACAAACCTTATGTTGTTCCTGTAATTGTTTGAACACCTTATCCCAGTTGGGTCGACCTGCGTTTGTTCTAGTCTTCAAACCTGTGATAAGATCTCGCTTTTCCTGAAACAAAAAATCGATGTAACAAGTTTTTTATCGAGTAAATAAATATTCCGGGGCATTACACACAGCGCCATCTAGCCCCATACCAAGCAAACGCTTGTGTCATGGGTACTAGGTAACGGATATAAATATTAAGACGCATGTGGGATGTGTGTACCACACTTGTACTTTTTAGCAACAGTTTCATTCAATAAGCAGTAAATTATGGTGACATATTTTTGATATAAATTGCTACTCTAAACCTATAAGCTAGACACAGTGAATATGTATAAGGGAATTATTCACATTGATGTAATTACAGATCATAACATGACTATAGGTATAAACCTGATATGATAAAGTTCAAATCACCTTTTCATGCAGCATATCCAAAGCCAGCTGCAGTCCGACCGCCTTCATATCATTCCTCTGCAGCGCACTAGTGATGTACATGTGCATCTCAAGGAACCTGTCTGAGTTCCTCTCTAGCTCCGCTTGTTCAATCTCTAGCTCTGAGAGGAGATTCACGAACCACTCGAAGGATCGCTGCTCACGGTTAATCCAGAAGAAATCTACCTGTGAATGTATAAAAGAAAAAATATTGAAGTTCTAGTGTATGGCCAAGGTTTTCACGTAGTTTCAAGGTAATAAATAGCTTTTATCAAGTTGTATATATTTACCTTACCACTAACATAAAATTCACGACGATCTATGGTCTAATACGGAATGAAAGAGGAACAAAACAACTGACAAAAGTTTATAATAGTCATTCCATTGATCTACTAATAAAACGTTTAAAGAAGAATAAAGGAAAAACAATCCTACAACTAGTGAACAGTGTCTATTCAGTTATCAGTATTAATATTTAATTATTAATTAGTTGCTTTCGAATTCGTACAATATTAATATAAGTAACTCAGGAATAGAGGTTTTCAAATTTTATATCTCGATCAAAAACTTAAGTACATTTGTATATCTTTGGAGAACTCGGAACGTTTTTAGGATTTACCTTCCTAAGCCTCATGTTATAGCTAGGCAGCCTTGCCGTCCAAGTATGATTACATTTAGGGCACTCGCTCCTCGCTTGCCAGTACCGGAACATGATGGCTTGCAGGATGGATGCGAAGGGGGTTACTCCGATACCAGCTGCGATGAGAGCCGCGTGTTCTGCTTGGAAGATGTGGGAGGACGCCGCGCCGTAGGGACCGTCTATGTAGATCTGCAAGTTTATAAGACATTTAGATTAATGCAGTTTGTCAAACTTTCTCGTTCCCTTCTACGTATTCATCCTATGGGAGAGTCATGACTTCCCCAAAAATTAATTTCACTTACTTATTTGTTTTATTTCATTTACTTTTGTACTAACAGCTTAAGCTAACACGTACATTAAGCCAATTATTACAATAATGCTAAAGCATTTCTCTTGGGCAATTTACATTGTGGTAGGCGTTCAGATGATCTCAAGACAAAGAACATAAATATGTTCTCAAACTGTGTGGCTTTCAAACATTTGACAGTCAATCTTGTTTTGGCAGAAATATCATGGTCACAAGTTATTGAGTTATATGCTTATGTTTTGTTATAGGCAACCCTCAAAACTCCAGCATACCTTTGCTATGCTTAGTCAAACTTAGGTATTCTAGAGCTTACCTCCAACGGCTTTCCAATAAGCAGATGTGGCGCCATGGTTTCAGGATGAAACGTCTCATTGGGGTCTCTCATCTCAAGGCTGTTCTTGTCTTTCGGAGTCTCTGGGTCTTTGTCTGGAGAGATGCTCTTTGAGAGACGTCTTCTAGCTGAAAATGATGAAAGGCAGATTATTCCATGATTTTGCGATTACCTACCTAAGGTAAAAAATGGGGTAACTAGTCACTTTTGAGACCATTTTCTACCTCTGTCCAAAAATCATGACAGCCCGTCGCTTACAACCCTATACTATCCCCATAAGAAAACTCATAAAGATCCGTCGCTCCATAAGAGCGTGAATGCGGAAAAAATAGATGCATAATGTACCTACGGGTAGTCAGTATTGTGCATCATTAGTACATCTACAGTCATTTGTCTACTTATTTTATACGCATAATATTTTATGAAACACATATGAATTGACGTACACATGTGGTCTCCTGATTTCTAAGTTCTTAACAGAATTTTTAGAAAACCCATTTCGTGATACTATGTACAGTCAAAAAATCTAAATGACTTTACCTTGAGTGATAATACTCTCATTACTCCGCCTCCGCTCCCAGTCTTCAAAGCTAGGCGTCTTGAAGGCAATTATCGGGGGTTTGTTCCGCATGTACCGGAATCGATGCTCCAGCTCTTTATACTGATGGCTCTGGTACGTCTTGGTGATGTTTAGATGGGTGAGGCCGAAGACACCTTGCTCGGATTCCGAGCGGCAGAAATCGTGGGCTCTGAAAATTAAATTTAAAAGATCAGTGATATATGTGTGTAAGAGGATAGAATCTTCCTAGATCCTATATCGTAGTTGATAGAATGCGGAGATGACGAGGGATAAAGGCAAATGGAAAAGAGAAACATGCTGTTGCGACTCCTTTATAGTGATATAAGGTAAAGAGAAAGAAGAAGAAAACGTGGTAAATTTGTTATGCAAGGAGCAACCTTTAACGTCCGACAGAGAAATGAGATTTGCAGTTGAAGAATAGTGTTAGGAAGCTGAGATGCTTGAAAGACTAGCCTCGTGACACTGGGCCTTACGCGTGGCTTTACTGATATAAGTAATATTTATTGTACAATGCGTCTAAGTATTTCTATGGATAAACTGTCACGATATATTGTAAGTTTTGAAGTAAGTATTTCTTAAATAAACATTCATTCATTAAAAATCGGTTGAGTAAGCGCCATTCTTCACGGTTTCCTGCAATTTCCTTGACTTCTTTATATGACATGACACCTGCTTTCTCTTTTATTTGGTCTATGTATGATCTTCTGAGTCTTCCTCTTTTTCTTCATGCCTCATATAAATGAAAATAATTAAAATTAATCGCTTTTTAAAACTTACATAGCTTTATTTTTCTTGTGGTTAACGTCTGGCATGGAGCGAGACTTTTCCAAAAGACGTTGCGGTGAGACTACTTCTTGAATTGATTTATTTGGAGTTGAAGTCAGTTCTGGAAAAATATATTTATTTCGATCATATTTTAAGATACACAAATAAATTAGAAAATTCTAAACATTACATTTGGCAAAAGGCGTGATGAAGATTACAGTAAAATACTCAATACATACTCTACCAGTGCACCAAGCCAAAAAAGTAGATTTCTCCCGTATAAGTAAGTAATATTTTACCTACCATCAAAGTGCCCATTATAAGGTTCTCCATTCTCGGTGATCTTCTGGGGAGTCAAATCAATTGACACCTTCTTCGGTTTCCTGAAGGATCCAAACCCTTTACTCAAGATGCTTCTGTTGCTTCGTTTGCTTTGGTTCGAACTGGTTCGGGCTAGTTTTCTGTAATGAGAGTTATTTTTTTTATGATCAGGTATCTATTTCAGGTAGGGCAAATAGTCTAGAAATAAGTTGAATTTTACAATGATTCACTGTCTCAGTTTATTGACAACATCCATCGTAAAACTGTATTCTTTGGCATTGTAACAGACTAACAGCGTCAGGAATTGTATACAAAAAAGATAAATGTAGTCATAGCAGAAAAACAACAAACCATTCTGGGATATCAGTTAAGAGGATAGAATATTTTTTAAATCTTTTTAGACTTCATATGTTACAAATTAATTACTACTAACTTCAACAGAGATAAGAGGGAGAGAGGGTTACATACTCATGCGAGCAATCCAGTAGTTGATGGTCAGCAGGCGGACTGTGCAACCTGTGCTGTTCCTGTTCAAACCGAGCATACAGGCGGTTGGTCCACTCACCCACCCCTCGGATGTGGAGCCATAGGTAGCCTGGAATATAGGTTACACTTGATTTTAAAAAGTCTAGTGGTTGCTTGGGTTCACTTTATTTATACCATACAAAGAATAAATAAAATCTTAATGTTCGCTATCATTGTTCTCTAGTTCATTTTTATAACTTCCAATGTAAGGGATATAATTCCGATATTTTAGATGACATTAATCTTATTTCAACTTTCACCTAGTACCACCGTTCGCCGCGCGTTACAAACAGGGAGTGAGGATTCTGTTGTACTATGTATTCTATGGTTCTGTTACCACGTGAATCTTGTATTTCTTTTCCAGGCTTAATTTTCCTACCTTCAAGTTCTGGTGCACTGCTGATGGTGAATGGATGCCACTCGTAGAAGGCTATGGCGGGTATGTTAACGAACACATAATCCCCTGCGTGGAACTCGAAGTGAGGGGGACGTTTGATCACCAAGTGGGTCACTCTGGATGGGAGCAGGATGCCAGCTGATATGTAGGTCTTACTGCGTTCCGACCTGGAAAGGATAAAATAACAATTTAGTTAATGATATAGCATTTTTTTTCATAGTATAGGTTTGCGTATGACTCTTGCATAAAAGATGTTAAGCATTGTATCGTTACAATCTTGCAATTGTTAGGTAGGTACAGTACCGCAGTTTTTATAAGAGGCAGTTATAAATAACTTTCTTAATGGATCAACAAGATTACTGAGAAACATTTAGAATACATAAGACCAAATCAGTAACGAAAACACTTCTACGCAGCCGTTTGACAAAACACACGATACAAATTCAATTACGGCTGAAAAATATTTCTGAAAACCGAAACTATGAATACTTACATCATCCAAACAATTCGTAGGATCCTCTCAGTAACGTAGATAGCTCCTGGTACAAAGAACCATTTATAAAAGTTCGGTCCGTGAAGGATGAGCAGCACCCAGAACGGAATATACAGGAGATGGGTCCAGTAGAATATCTGTAAATCAGTTCATAGTAAGAAACTAAACTCAAAGGTTGAAGATATTATGCAATGTGTTTTGGTTTTCAAATAGATTTCATACCAATTCTTGTCGAAAATTAATACAAATCTAAATTAAAATAAAACAAGAAGAACAAGAATAAAAAATATCATGGCAATGGCTTTTCCTGTTATTGCTACTCCGAATAAGTCCGGCAATTTCCTTATTAAACACGATACGGGAGTAAGCTAGCTAAGCTATAATATGAACCTTTGTTTGCTCAAGACAAGCATTTCGCCGCTGGTTTGCCTGAAGTACTAAACACCTGCACAATTTATTATTATAAATCCTCGTCCTACTCATTTCATTTGAAGATTATATCCCTGCCAGATCGGTTACCTGGAAGAGATCGCTCTTAGCGATAAGACCGCCAATTAAGACGCTGATTCTAGTTTAAACGTTATTTATTGATTGTTTTATTTGTGGTGTTTTAATAAAGTATTTATCTATCTATCTATAAATCACAACATCTTACCTTAAATCTCCCCCCTCTTCTCACAAACGGTTGGCTGCAAACAAACAGCACCAACAGAACAGCGACTAAGCCGATTCCGGTAGGGTTCGCCCAACCACCCACCAGACCGTACTTGCCAGGAGTAGAGGTCAGAAGCCACTCGTATAAAGTATAGTTGTTCTGGTTGATCACTGGGTGATTTACTACTATTACACCTGGAAAATATAAAATATAAACTAAACTCTTGGAAATTATAAAAGCTTCATAGTGTGACGTAGAACCTCTTTGAGACTATTTGGTAAAATTTAGGTATAAGAACTCTTTTGTTGAATGTAGGTATAGGAACTCTTTTGATTTTGTAAATAGGTTAGTAGTTATTTTTACATGTCAATTTTTGGCGGGAAAGGCCAGTGGTGAAAAAAATAAAGGTTGAGTGACGTTGTGCAAAATTAAAACGGTATATTATTTCCTATCCCTGAACCTGCTTCTGTAACAATAGTTTGAACCTGCTTAAAGTTTAAATTAGTGCTGTACAATTAGTTTTAAGTGCATTTTTTTTTGCCGAATTGGATATGGATAAGGTTTTAGTACCTACTAAAGCCTTCGTAAAAAAATGATTATAAACCCAAATTCTAAATTCCTAGTAAATTACATTCATGTATATAATTTACAGTCAACAACGTAATTCTTTAGGGGTGATGTGAAAGCACACGATACCTATATATGAAAATTATTGCCCTTCCAAGGTTGGAAATACATTTGCAGAAAATCTTAGCTGCAAAACTGATATGTACTCACAAAAATTACAAAGGTGCATAATAGTATGTACGATACTAAAGGCAAATATGAGCACTCCAGTCAGCTTGTGGAGGTAGATGTGGTGGTCGAGGGGCAGTACAGTGGCTAGCCCACGCACACGCAGCTGTGTGATGCAGTGCCGCAGCATTAGGACCAGGATCCACGCGCAGTTGAAGTTTAGGCATTGACCTGGAATAGAATGAAAAAAAGGTTTAAGCAACGTTTATGAACGGCAAGTGATGTACTCGTATGCATGTTGATATACGTAGATTGTTGAAGTTATATTCAGAATCTTTATAAAGCTTCGATATTTATAACTAGTGGAAGGCCGCGGCTTCGCTCGCATTATTTCGGGATGAGGAGTAGCCTATGACACTTCCGGGACCTCGTATAACCAAACCTACATACCAAAAATCATGATGATCCGTTCAGTCGTTTTTACGTGATGGTTTAATTAAACAGATAAACTGAGACACAGAGAAACAGATAAACAGACAAAAATCACACTGTTAGAACGTGTTCTGATATCAATTCTAAGCATCTCCAAACATTATTTTTAAATACATACGAGTATCTTCAAAGTTCAGACGAAAGTCTCGAAAGACTCTTATAGATATAGAGATATCTATAACATTTCCGTGGAGAAGGTGAATTGAGGTAGACAAGCACACTACATTTTCTTCTCCTACAGTTTAACGTTTGAGTTGCGAATTTACAGACAAATTACTGAGCATCTAAGCTCCTTTCTGGGTATTGTTATTCTCTTAGGTGTATAATTTAATTAGGTAGGTCAGTCATATAAAAAATAATGATTGAATACATAACACATCGAGTCACTTACCACATCCTCTAGCCAAAATAGTGAATCCATTCTCAGCTCCGTATTCAATACATCTCGTGACAAACAGCACTATATTCACAAGAAAGAACACAGCCAAGTACGTCAGAAATACGTAGTTGTTCTTGATGTATGGTATAGATAGTTGGTAAGGTTTCAAACTACGTATCTTCTGGACAAGGCTGGTGGGCTTCTTGTCTACTTTAGGAGGGACGAGCCATCTGTCGATGCTGAAATGAAAGAAACGGTAAATTAACGTGTGTTTTATTCATATTTTTTTAGGATTGTTACGTGTACATGTTTGGTGCAAGTACAGCAGCTATTAGATGTAGTTTTAAAGTGGGAACAACCACATTATGTGGGTTACGTTACATTTATAACATTTTGATGACACGAATTCTATAGAAGTTTATTAAATTTATGGCAGCGCCACTTGCCTGTAAGTCTATGATCTAATTCCTGAAGAACATTTTTTCATGTCCTATTAAATGCCCTATTCCTCACCTAAATATGAAACAAAGAATGGTCTGGGCAGACCTAGACACTTTTTCCCTAATGCTAAAAATGTAAGAGTGAGTATATAGCATGCCTGATACTTCTCCAGTGAGTTCATTGTCATCTACATCCAGTTTTTTCCCACTGCTGGATATAGGCCTTTCTCTTTACAAGCTAGCCATCTCGATCCTGTGCCAATCTCGTCCACATTCAACCCATCACGGGTCGAATTATTTTCTTCTACTCATCTTGCTCTTGTAAGTTACTAAACCCAAAATATCTAAAGGTACACTTTACCTAATAGTAACATTCTCCAACAGCCCTCCATGTGTGTCCAGCATCCGTCTAAAGGCCTCATACGTGATGGCTCCTCTGCGCTGAGTGTCTGCGTCCTCAAACATTGCCTTGGTGAGGTCACACAGCTGTGACTTGCTGAACTGCATGCCGTTCTCCTCCATGCAGGCTCGCATCACGTGCTCCAGCTCTCGGTGCTGGAGGAGGCCGTCGTCTGGAAGGAGAATTTAGCTAGGTTTTAACTAGACAGACACAGAAACTTGTTGATTTTTCTCAAATGGATAAGATTTTAGGACCATATTCGTAAATTTGGGACGATCTATTTTCTCTAAATTTAAAATGGCATGGATTAGAAGAATAATTGCAGATATAAATTTGACTGAGAGAGAAATATTCTTACGCAATCGCCACATACACTAATCGTAACAACATATTTTAATTTAATTGAATCGAATACTTTCCAGTGGCTAAAAGACTCGTTTAAATTGGAGGATTCAAATTACTTTTCATTTTTAATTTAGTTACTTTTAAAACATTCGAAATTACAACCACTCTAATTTTAAAACAATGAATGAGTATTTTGATGCTGTTATTTAAATTACTTACTATCAAAGTCATACACTTTGAAGAGAAACCGTATTTTATCTTCAGGCGTCTGTCCCGCGTACCGGTGCACTGCGGCTATGAACTCGTGCAAAGAGATGGCGCCACTGTCGTCCTCGTCAAATATTTGAAACACCCGCTCGGTAAATAAAGGCTGTGAAAAAGGTTACTAGTTGAAAAACTGTAGCTCAATTAAAAAAATGTATTATCTCTAGATTAACACAAAAAATAAACAAGAAAAAAGAATTCGACTCAGTCTTCATATTCCGTTTGATACCTAGTTTCCAAAGGTTCCAGCCGAGTATAGGTATTGGCAAAAGTTTGCTAAACGTTTATGTTATATCTTGATAATTAGTACATACTCATGAAATAAATGATTATGATTCCATCATCGATATCTCGACACTGTATTCTAAGTACCAAGCGATATTAATAAAACGTACATTTTTGAATTCCATAATCTTCTTGAACTGCTCCTTGGTGATTTCCTTCTGGTCTCCCACCGTCTTCTTAAATAACTCCTCCAGTCGATCCACACTGCTTTTGTCCAGCCCCACTCTTGGTCTAAAATAAAATCAATTTAAATGAGTTTATGATTTAAAATATTATTTTTTTATCTTAATTTTAGTATTTATTTAATTAAAGCCCGATTAAAGAATAATAATCACAAATGATCACTGCATTTTTATCGTTGATACGTATAGTGACATCACCTAAAAGTTGTGACAAAAAAGGTTACGTATGGAGTATATAAATTATCTTCCCAGAAATAATCTAATTTCAACTCATATTTCTATTGTTTTTAGTATTGTGTTTTGTTAAGTTTTAGCTACAGTTGTTTTTATCATATTGATGACACACCTATTGCTGGTGACCGTTGTGATGAACTCCATAACTTCATCTGCAGTGATATAGCCATCTCCATCTGTGTCTAGCACCCGGAACAATATTTTGGTAACCTGTAACACATACATAAAAAATAAAATCTCAACAAATTAGTATGATAATTTTATGATTTTTATTTATTTGGTGTATTTTAATTACACAATAAAACTATTCTGTTAGGTTGCCTGAAGCGACAAACGCACATACGACTGTGTGGTCAAAGGTGCTACATATACACATACATATTATGTGTATAGCTTCGTGGAAGAACCTGGCCTCCCCTAACGAATGGATTCTGAGGGGGATTCACGACCCTCAGTAAAGAGGAGGCGAAAGAGGAAGATGTGTATCAGAAAAGAATATAGGTGGATGTATTTACTTACAACTTTATTCAGTATCTGTGTAAAATCATCAATAGTAATATCTTCGTTCCCACATAGCACGTAAGCAACGCTTTCAACTTGTTCCACGAACTGGATCTCCTTGTCTTCTCTAAAAAGAAAAAAAATATTAAAATACATGGGCATTAAAATCGAAGTAAAATACTGTAAGTAAGGGTTTACTCGTACTGAGGTTAATAAGGATAAAATCGACGGGTCCTACGTATACTGGTACAAGTGCATTTTCACAACTTTACAGTAGAGCCATTTGAATGTTCTAATGCGTGTAACTTTAACATAATTCAACATACATAGTTGAAGTTTTGAAATGTTATACTTGAATCCTTTTGGGAAAAAACTGCATAATTATTTTTTTATTATTTCTGAAACTTTAGAAAATAGCTGTACTTGCATTCGTGTAGATTGATTCTCTTAGAGCTTCACAACACGTATACTGGTGTAAGTGCCACTTAGACCAGTATACACTGTCATTATGTTTTATTTACAATTATGGTAATTTAATGATAAATCATTATTTAAAATATTTATTACTGATTATTAATAAAAACAAAAGCTAATAAGGTACAAAATATAAGATATTGTTAGACTTTTAACACTTGTGTTAGTTTACGTGGTTCTGAAGAGTACATGCACCAGTTATCGATGTTCTACTATATCAATAACTTTAACCCATTTTCATGTTTAAATAAAACCAAAATATGCAGAAATGAAATAGTTTTTTTTTTTAATAATTTTCAGGAGAATAATCAATCAAAATTATACTTTTCGAGTCAACTTAATCATCAAAATAATTTTGAGCATGCTCTTTTATCTGTATTAATAATAATAACAACACTGAAATA
Organism: Macaria liturata; assembly: GCA_964023185.1. Lineage (NCBI taxonomy): Eukaryota > Metazoa > Arthropoda > Insecta > Lepidoptera > Geometridae > Macaria > Macaria liturata. The sequence goes on from OZ026822.1 coordinate 6,453,317, forward strand.
AAGCTTACACTTAAATCAATCTATCAGACTATTTTTAAATAGGAATTTTACGTATATTTTTTTAGTACCTAGGTACTTTAAATATTTAACCACTTATATTTTTAATGAGATAGAGTTACACTTTAATCAGTCTTTCAGATAGTTATGTAAAATAATAAGAAATTTAAATGGGTAGGATATTCAGTCTTTTAGACCTACTAAATATGAACACAAAAGTCCTATTACATCACAGCTTAATCAAAGTATACTTAAGTAATAATATCAATATAGGTGTAACTTTGTTTGGTAAGTATTATTATCTAGATAGATAGATAGATAGATAGATAGATTTTATTGACATACAGATCTAGTCAGGTAGACCTAATTTGCAAATTATTGTAATATGAATGGTATCTTTCCGGAATCACATTTGATTTACAGAGATCTTGAAGATCTTTGAATTTGTTTTTATCTATTGGTAATACGTTTGTATAAGCTACCTTCAGATTTTCAAAACACTTAGACAATTTTTGTACACTGTTTCTTGTGCTGCTTTTTAGGCGTTGTAAAGTTTTGTAGGCATTGTCTTCAAAGGTATGCTTGTAATTAATTACAAACGGAGTATTGGCTTCTACATTGACTTCACAAATCTTGTTCCACTGTACAAGCTCCCCGGTTGAATTTTTCTTCCAGTTGTCAAAAAAACTGAGACAAGACTTAAAATCAAACACAAAAGATTGAGTGACATCTTTCACTATGTATGGCTTTGCGTTAGCCGTGGCCATTTTGAAGGCAAGAGTTCATTGATCTGGTGTATAAATCAAAACATTTCTGGTTTTCTTCTCTATAACAGAGTGAATACAATCTCCCTCGTTTTGAGTGTGGCCAACGACAAGAAATCTATGAGTAATGTCTACTTCAAATTTCCAAGCACAGTACATATACATAAGGAAAACAATCCTATTTCGATTCTGTCCTCCACTGTTGTCAGACCAGAATCTAAAAGATTTGACTCCCTCCTTTACCTTCATGCTAATAAAGTCGAAAACACAGCTGGCTATTTCATTGGCGCCTTTTCTTGCAGTCTGTTCATCCCAGCAATAACAATATCCTTGCAGATCAGCCATGTCAAATGGAGTAAAATTGTGAAAATGTTTTCTTTTATAGTAAAGAGTGCTGACGTTTCCCTGAGGTAAATTTTGTGTTTTTTGAAGGTCGAAGGTAACAGCAACCACTGTTTTATCTTTCTTAGATAGTAGTTTGTCCATTTCTTTTAGCTCTCGAGCCCTAATTTTCTCAGCTAAATGCCAATTATGTTTTGACACGTCATCATCTGTAGGATTTTGCAAGTTTTCAAATGCATGACAATATTCACACTTGTCTATTTTTGGGATATGAAATGAGAGATTAAAGTTTTTGCTAACGATGTATCTATATTGCCTCAGCGACTTAACCCTGCAATCTTCGGAAATGTAATTTTCATCACACCATTCCTTGTAAAAGTTAAACATTTTTAAAAATGTCAGTGACCCATCTAAATAGATTTTACTCGTTTCTTTTCGAGTATAATGAGACTCTACTGGTTGGAACATTTTTACATGAGAGCAAACACTTTCTTTGGCCGACTGGGATATCTTTACTGGGTGATTTGAATGTTTTCCTCTACGATCACCTTCCGTAAAATGATATATTCATTCTTACCTTTGTAATTTGCAGGTGTTCCAACTTTTGTACGTTTATTTTCTATTAAATCTAACATTAATTGACCTCGTGAACGCTTCATTGTTACAACTTTGGTTATTGCCTAAAAATGAAAAACAAAAATCTAGTTAAATATATATATTTTTTTAAATAGAGTTAGACTAAATCAAACTCTATGTACTTACACTAGTTTTGTACGTGCGTGCGGTAACGTCGCCGCGCGCGTACTGATGTAACCTTCACTTGCGCTCGAGCGCCGCGCAGTTCGAGACCGCGTAGACTGGTGCAAGCGGCTTATACCAGTTTTGACAGTCCTTTGGCGGAAAAAAGTTGTATTTGCACCAGTTGACACATTTTTATCTTCAAAACTAATTGATTTTTGTAAATTATTTCTTTAGGATATTAAAGAATGGGTTATTTAAGGACGAATGATGCAATAAAAGCATTTTTGACAATATGTTGGTTATACCAGTATACGTAGGACCCGTCGAAATATCAATTACTATATATATTTATACACATTTCCCTCGCATTTACTATATGATTAGACAACTCTAATCTTCTCTCTGAACTCTAATTCTAAAAAAAATGTTGTTGATGTTTTCCTTCGTAAATTTTACTTAAAAGCTGTGGTTTGAAAACAAACGTCAGTGACTTATAACAGGGTGTTTATATCTCGCAGTTTTTAGGAATCTTAATAATAAATTTACTCACGTTAGCCTTTGTTTCAAGAATTCGAACCAGTCAGCTTGTACAAGTTTTTCTTGGTTTTCTGTGTCAAATAACCGGAATAAGCGTTGCAGCAAATCCTAGAAAGAAGGTAACAAAATTATTATTAAGTACATATTTATAAACAAAATCAGAAATTTGTGAATAAAGCATGAAACCTTAGATTAAACACCAAAGTTTCTTAGATAGACAATGCAGACATAACCAATGTAAACAAATGTAACAAGAGTAGGCATAACATTTCAAGTCAAAAGTTCCTTATTAATAATATTTCAACTACCCTCTTTTCGATAGTGTGTTAAAAAAGGATCATCAAAAGGTTCAAAGAGTATGTCTAAACTTAGATTCATAGCAAATGCTTTAACAAATCAATTAACTATTTGATTGTGTAATCATCATCTCAGATAAATTGTAATGAGACAGGAATCGTCGCCCGCGCACCGAGCTGTCATTCTACTGTCAAATGTGACACGCTTGACAATTCTTGTCACAGATAAGCGATATTTGACAGTGTGGGAGTTCAGTATTCGTTTTGATGATTTAATTAGTGAAATAGTTGACACCTCAGCTGCTCACTGATTAGTTGATAAACAAAAATAGACCAAAACTTTATTTTTTCTATGTAAAGATATGTTTACCCAGAAAGACAAAGTCGTTTGTTGGCACGTAGAAAGAAAGCATAAAACTTGGAAATGTCATCTCTTTTGTCACATATGTAATTTGTTATAAGAATTATCATATTTGTTCTGTAACCATTTTTGGTCTGATTGCTTTTGTTTACATTTTGTAATAATACTTGTAACTACAAAATTTATATCAGTACATTAAAGCGGTCAAAGTTTATCCTGTCGTAAAATATCTATTACTTACTTAAAACAATAACTAAGCTTGTCTTGTCTGTCGTTTGCAAACATATACCTGCTCGCTAACATATAATTAACCTGCACCCTGACTAACGATTTATCTCAATGCAACCGCAGGATAAATGATAATGTACCACATAATATAACATATACAGGGCACAGAAAAAGTTAATTTGTAGATGTCTATGTACATAGATGAATGATTATTTGCATGCATTCTATTTTTTTGCAAAATATATGCAATTTTGAAAGGAAGGAAAACACTATTATAGAATGATACAATAATGTTTTTCCTTTCCTTTCTTTGAGGAATAAAATTTACACAAACTATTTACTATATTTTATGTATGAAGGTTGAATAAAGGTGACTACTCTTAACTATACCACAGAATATTAAAATACGATACAACCTATGCATAATGACCATCACTTACACTTTTACTTTAAACCTTTACCATCCTATTTTCATGTTAGCGTTAATAGCGTACCTATAAACTTATGGTAGCTAAACAATATCAGCATAGTAAAGTTATCAATCTGCCCTTATTTTATCTTTATCTGAGCACCATTCAAGTAACATATCAGGCTTAGAAGCCTTGAGTGATCGCCCGAGCACGCCCTTACTTACTCGCGCTGCTGCAGGCTCCACTTGTTATACTGAAATATGTACCTGTTTTCACTTATAACTGTTATAAATTTGTTATATACCAGCTGGTCTTTTTATTTATTGATAAAACTTCTTATATATATTGCAGCCGCTGCAGCTCAAATGTATTTTTTTGTGGTATTAGTACTTGAAGCTGTTAGGTAGGACTAATATTTTACCGACATAGGGCTCTATAAGTACACAAAATTCCACACATTCCAACATCGTATAAGTCTATACGTAGAGTATAGATAATGAAACGTAAAAACGCTTTATTTGCTATAAACAAGGTAAGCCTAGGTGTCACACCGTAGGCAGCAGCAACGCGTTACATCAGGCAGGCTGTAGTCATACGCAAAGCTACTCCACGAAAAAAAAACTACTACCAGTTTACTTTCATCGTTAACTTAAAAAAACATCGTTAACTTAAAGTTATAACACTAATTTGAACTACATATAATAATTATGTATTTCTAGTTTATATGTATATTTTTGTGATGTAGCAAATAACTTTATAGCCTCACTCTCATTGCGTCGATTACCAATGGACGTTTAAACCAAGTTTATCCCCAGTTGATGGCTTTTAGCATAATTTCTCGCCGGTATTTTAATACGTGTGGTGTAATAGCTGTATAACTAATCACTTTGCTGGCACAGGGCTTGCCGGATGTAAGCTTCATTGCCTGTTACTGTTAGTTAAGTTAATTATGTTAATGTCCGGCAATATTTAGAATACTTTTGGGAAAATTCCATGTTGGGAAATTTGGTAAAAGCAGGTTATGGTTATTTTGATGTTTTCTTTACTGATTTTTCTTTGTTAACGCCTTATTTATGTTGTAATTTCTTCACTGAAATGGATTATTTAATAAAAGTTTTTTGGTATGACAATATTCTAATTGTTGTAGTTCATGTTGGTTCTCGTAAAGTAACTTATATTTTGCTGATAAGTAGTTATTGTGTTGGCAGAAATTCATCGAAGCATGTTGGACGTGGAAGAGATTTTTTTCAAGTTGGAGTGTTACTGAACGCCCTATAACTTATTTTTAAGTTCTTTGTTTGATTGAGTGTATGTACTTTGCTCCATTCAGAGAATCCTAATTTAATTTCTACATTTGTATTTTAAATTAGAGATTACTATGATAATTTGTAAGCCACACATCCTTTGGAGTATATAACAGCATCATTATGCCCTAAACGACACGTAATGTCTGTTTTAAATACAGATATGGTAGCTCGAGGTGTCGGGAGAAAAACTTAGAGAGGGCTTAACTTGCTTACTTACTGTGATAACTGCAATAACAATACAGGGCTACTGAAAAGTAACATAAAAACGGGTGACTTTAATTTCGTGATTAAAGTCGTATGAGAGCTAGTAGCTCTGGTGTGATCGTTTTTAAAGCGATCTACAAGTCTCTGGTGTGGGCTTATGACTGCCTGTATGACGAATAATATTTTCTTAGTGGCTTGTATCCAAAGTGAAAAATGTTTTTTTTCCTATATTGCTATCTTCCTAAAAAAACATGGATTGTAAAAAAAACATTTAATATAAGTAAGGTATGCCTGCTAAGTCATTCCTAGCTAATTGTTGATATGTGGATGTAAGTAATCATTTTCGGAATTTAAAAAAGAACCTGCCTAGCAATAAATTAGGCAGAGTAGCTAGTAAAACGGCTGCCCACATTTCGTCAATAAAAATTACGAATATTGTTATAAGAAAGACTGACTAGCCAAAACCTATATGTTGTACATATCATACTAAGCAGACTCTAATCGGTGTTATCATCTTAAAAGCCTTCACACGTTAAACACAGTACATATTAGATCAGCCCTCGATCTGATATGTTGTAACTTGGAAGGTAAGATTAGTGTCGTGACTTACAGATTAAACTGTATTGTCTATAGCGGGGTAACAGACTTGCGACTTTATTTGTTTGTTACCTACAAACATAATACAAATACAATACCTAGTCAGGTCATAAATTCTGTCACATGTTTAATATAAAATAATTGAAACAACTTTATTCTTTATGTAACCATTTATATACCAAAATGAACTTAACAAAACATAGATTCTTATGACAATAAAGTTTATTCAAAATGACCTCCGTGATTTTGAATACAGGCCTTCAATCTGCGCGGCCAGTCGTCTATCGCGGCACGAACGAGGTCCATGTCAATATCGGCGGCTGCCTTAATCAAGGATGTCTTGAGTGACTCCAAATTGGGATGAGGCTTTGAGCACGCCTTTTCCTCCAAGTGTTGCCATATCTTGTAATCTAACGGATTCAAATCTGAACTGGAGGAGGGCCAGTCTTCGTGCCGGATGAAGTCGATTTCACGCGCCGCCAGCCAGTCTTGTGTGCTCTTCGCTCTATGAGCTGGCGCCGAATCTTGTTGGAATACCCAGTGCTTGTTATTGAACATGATATTATGAGAAACAGGTTCCACAAGGTTCGTCAGGACTGTATTTTGATACACAACTGCATTCGTTTTTACACCTTTCTCACAAAAATGTACCTCTGTTAAGCCCCAATAAGAAACTCCCAACCATACCATGAGCGAGGATGGAAAATGACCTCGTTGGACACGCGGAATACGTTTGCTCGCTTCTTCACTACTGTGTGCGTACACCTTATCATTTTGTTTGTTGTAGCTCTCTTCTACGGTAAAAATTTTTTCATCCGAAAAAAGAATTTCCCGATATTTTTTCCCGCGTACCGCTTCAACAAAGCTCGGCATCTCTTCAGTCTCAGGTCCATTAGACGAGCATTCAAACGATGTCCTGTTTTTCTTCGATATGCCCGAAGCCCTAAGTCTTCATTTAACACCCTTTTCACCGTGATTCTGCTTGACCTCATCTGAAGGGCCAACAGTTTCTGCTTACGTTTGGGATTTCTATGAATTCGCGCCTTCACAGCTTTTATCACTGCTGGAGTCCTAACAGACCGAGGGCGACCACTTCTTGACCTGTCATCTACACTAGAGTCTTCATTGTATCGTTTGATGGTACGATAAACGAATCTTTTGGTTATATTCAAATTTTTCAGTATGTCAAAAATTTGAATTGGCGCGTAACCGCAACGATGCAATGCAATAACTGCAACACGGTCTTCTTTAAGCGTCCACTCCATATTTAAAAATGAGTAAAATTCTAAATAGTATACATTTTTATTTTCATGAACAATTCGAAATTCGAATTCAATAAACTTTTTTGTGGCCAGCATTCTAAAAGAAAAGTTTTTACTGTGTGACAATACTTATGACCTGACTAGGTATAATATGTTACCTAATATATTTTTTTTCTATGTATGTGTGTAAATTAGTAGGATTTTCTTTTATTTTTCTCTGTTTAGATAGGTATAGGTTTTATTTTAAGTATTATTTATTTGTACGCCACCGATCAAACTGATCTCTTTCACCGCTTTCTTACTAAGGTTGCCTGGAAGAGATGACTCAAGATGTAAAGGCCGCCCACTTAACATTTAGTTATAGTTGGAGTCCTATTTAATATTGTTAATTTACTTTGGTGTGCAATAAAGTTATATTGTATTGTATTGTGTGTGTGTATGTGTACATATATCTACAAAATGTTTATAAACTGTCTCAAGAAATGTTATTCTATTTTATATACTCATTTTGTTGGTAGTTTGTTTTAAAAAGCGATAAAAGTTGAACGTTTTTAAATGTTATTTGATAGTTTTTTGTACAAGCACTAATGTTTATGTATTATTAAAATTTTATACTTACACTTAATGTATTTTTTTATCATTTTTAAATGTCTTTTGTATTTAGTTATAAATTACGTAGTTAAATAACTATGTTGTTAAAAATTTGTTAATATATTTAAATACCTAGATAATAGAATATACAAATACCAAGTAAAGAATATATATTTTATACGTTTACATAACAGTTACTAAATTTTCATGAAATTATAATCTGATTACAATTTTAATTGACCAAAAAATTAGAAGTAATTTCATAAAATAACATTTTTGAATCGCATGTCTGTACTGTACAGCCTTATTTTATAGCATTAGAAATGGAGCACGTTCAAGTAGTGTATATTTGTACATGATCAAACTCGAAGTATTGTGACATTTCAGCTAGAAACAGTCGTGCTTGATTTCTGATATAGTCTTTTGTTATTCAACAAAAATAATTTGAGTTGAATTTCATAAAACAACATAATATTCCAGACCAAATTTTATTTATAAATTAAAGATATTCGTTTATAAATAATAATCTTGACTACAGTGAATATCCATGCCTTTTTTTATCCTACTGTTCGTAAAGACGACTTTTACACTGATCTTGTGATTTGTAGATAAACGTTCATTAACAGTTAATTTTCGACAAAAGGAAAAAAATAACCAGAAAACTGTTACGGCCGACTTTTTTCACACATGGCAATCAATTAGACTGGCCTGTTAGCTTAGTTGGTAGTGGCTCTGCCTTCTAATCTAGGGGTTGCGGGTTCGATTCCCGCCTGACACAAGTATTTATGCATTTTAAAAATGTATAATTTCTTGTGTTGAGTCTGGTTGTTTGTATGTATAATAAGTATGTATTTACAAAAGAAAAGTATATAAGTATTATATCCGTTATCTAGTACCCACGACACAAGCGTTTGCTTAGTGTGGGGCTAGATGGCGCTGTGTGCAATGTCCCGGAATATTTATTTATTTATTTATTTTATTTTATTAGAGCCACTATTGTCTACTATGCTGCAGGCGTCCAAAACAACACTATTACGAAATTAAATAATTACGCCCAATCAATCAAAATTAGCAGTTACATACATGTCATTCATCAAGACAATAATCAGCAAAAGAGATTCAATTTCAAATAAATAATGAAGCAGTTTTAAAGGTATCAATTATAATCAATAGCAAAAAATAAATAGCCTATGATTATCATCGGAATTCTAATATCATTCTTTGTTTCAAATGATGATTATAACTGATGAGATAGATTGATAAAGATGATTGATTGACCTTGAATATGATATGATCGTGATTTAGGTATTTTGATGGCTAATTAAATAAATATCCCACTAATATTATGAACGCGAAAGTTTGTGCGGGTTTTGTGTCTGTCACGTCTTCACGCTCCAACGACTGAACCGATTTGCATGAGATTTGGCATGGAGGTTGTACTTGTGTATTCTGTGATGGTGGTAAATTATTTAAAGATGCAGGACTCCAAATTTGAATTTGCATGTTAGCAAGTTGTAGGATTTTTTAAGCGAGTGTGGCTCAGCGGTTCCAGTGTCTGCTTTGCATTCAGACGCTCCCTGGTGCGTATTCAGCCCTACACCAATGACTTGTATTTTCAAGTTATGTGAGGATTTGCACTCGCTTAGCGGTGAAGAAAAACTTTGTGAGGAAACCGACATGTTTGAGGATCACTATAATATCAGAGGACATGTGTCTTTAGTGACCTGGTCCTGAGGACCTGGGCGCCCAAGAGAACTCTCCTAGCGAATTAATTCTGCGGGGGAGTCCTCAGTAATGAGGAAATACGACTCACAGAGAGAGAGGCTTTTTTATCCTGGATTAATTAGTTAAATATGATTTCAGTGTGAATCAGGTAATATTTTCAAAGTGTTTTCATACGTATAAACAAGGGTACCAAGAACTTTTAAGGGCGGCTTTCTAATTCTGGGAATTCTAATAATATAGTCTTGGTAGGTATTCATATATTACACACAATTTGTGCATTTACAATTGATTTAGATGCCGCAGGTGAAAATAGTTCATGGTCACCAAATCTTTACACATTGTCGTAATAAATCTTCTTAATCTACTGAGTGATGTACTCAAATAGCAGGTAATCTGTCATTTTCATTACAAGTGACACAATTACAAGGATTACATAATCATAACGTGTTACTTACAAAATGTATAAGAATGAGAGCTTTCTCAGAATGGTTTGCTATGATATATATATTTTAAATACATATGGACATATGTAGCTGGTAAAGGTAACATGGAATTTACTATTTGTTTTTGGTTTAATTGAACAAGATATGTAAATAAATGTATTTTTATGAAACTTATGATATAAATCTTTTGCCTTGCACTTTTAACACAGCTTAAACCCATGTTCCAATGGAGAGATAGATAAGCTACGAGCATTACATAGCTTTTATGCTTACCAACAGCATACACGATTTGATTGTAAAATGAATTCTGTGTGTAAATCGAGTTTATTACACAGAACTATGAGATATTTTCAGCACTATGTTAATTCTATACTATACCCGAGGATATGATATCTTGTCAAGTAAGCTCACTCAATGTACTATTATAGTGGTAGTAAGCAACATTAGTCAAAGCATAATTCAGCATTGATATGATAATGAATGAATGATCGCTGCAGAGACGTTTGAACTTCGATCAATTATACGTAGATGCAAGATTCCGTAGTGACACAACGCAAAAAAGCGGCTTGAGTTTACTATGCCTACAGGTACCTATTGAGATATACATTCATGTCATGCATATTACTCTAGTATCACAAAGCCATTTAAATATTTTAATAATAATAAACCTTATTGCAGTACGCTAAGATTTAGTTTTCAACAATGACCTAACCACCTTATGGCGTTTTCGCTACGGCATTGACGAAACGAACGAACTCTATTATGCGTGCGAAAGAGACAACTGCGAAGCAAATACAATAGGATTTAAATTCTAGAAATACTAATTTGGAGATGATAACTGGACTATTTCGAATATTAATCACTGTAAGTATTTGTAAAAAGTATAAAACTTACCGAAAATACGAAATCCCATGTTGTTTTCTCTTTGTAAGCGTGTTATTTTTGCAACTTTTCACAGCACACTTCGGCATTGTTTCACTTGACGGTCGGCGCGTCACTGACGGCAAAACAGTGCTTAGTGTGGATTTAAGCACTGTTTAGTTTGGTTACTTTTGGCGCGCTTACGCGTGATCTACGTATAATTGATCGAAGCGTTTGAATGATAGTATGTGAAGTAACGCTTGTGACTAGACGGGCAAGAGTTTATAATCTACATTTAAAATTTAAAATAAAAATAAAATATATTTATTTATTTATAATTTAAATTTACAATGTGAAGTTACGCTTGTGACTAGACGGGCAAGAGTTTATAATCTACATACATACATAGGCTAGAGTGCGGTTGCTAAGCAGGAAGAATTAAGACTGAAATGCCCGAGAGACACGAGGCAGTTTTTCATGCCAACCAGAAAGCCAACTTAACATTTTCTAAGGCTCCATGGAAAAAAAAAACATAAAGGCAGTCTGCGGGACTGTCTGTCCAATTGGTTAAATAGCGGGTGGTGGTATAAAACCAATATAGACTTCTGATAAATTAGGAGATTATATTTGCATTGGGACCATTAGCAAAAGCTTTCAAGACACTAAGGTTTTTGGGGTTAAAAACCTTATAAGGTTTATTTATGTGTAGTGGTTTTCCTGAAAAACCTTTTTGAATGAAATTATTTTTTTTGATAATACTACTAAACAGCAATAAAATTTTAGTTGGTTTTTTAAAAGCGAGGTATAAATTTAGTTTCCTATAATTTGATATTAATGCTAATGCTAAGTGCTCTGTTTTTTTAGTCTTACTATACTAACACTTTGTTTGAAAATAATACAAAGGCAATTTACGTCAAGTAACATAATAATGCGTTTATTAAATAGACTTTATAGACTGAAAGCAAGATATATACCTACAATACATAGACAAGTTCAAAGTTATAAGATTAGAAGAAGGTCGCAACATGTGTGCATATTCCGTGATCCAGTTATTAATGTCGTAACCACAGATTAGTGTTGCTTTTTGTGACTAACCGCCGACATAGAATAGAATGGACTCGCCTAGTACTAAGCACGCTTTTGGAAGCGCACGCAGCGAAAATGTTTTAAAACATAGTTAATAATAGACAGACCTGCCACAAATAAATATGCTTTATTCAGTCTTGTGATACTGAGTAGGCTTCGTTTTTGGGAATAGTTTTGGGCATTTTTTTTTTATATTTTAGAGATTCATTTCTCCATATTTCACCTGATTATAATCAATGATATTGGTTTACAATGGAGCGTGCCTATTGAGTAAGATATCCGCAATCTTATTTAGAAGATCACTAGGATTGTAGTAGTGAGGAAAGGAGTTTCACAACTTTTCAGGATGTACTCGTACCATAAAAGTGGAAGCAAATTGTTTATGCGATTAGAAATATTGACAAAACCAGGGATGTGGGTCGACTTGCTGTATTCTGCTTTTAGATCTTAGAACGCCTTGTAGGAAGTTAGCCAAACACGGTGGCATCCTACTATATCCCTGCTCGTCTGTCTATTAGTGTACTATGTCACCACTAACTACAGGCTGAATGTACCAGATGTGATAATGTGAGTGCATTGATGACTCAGGCAATCAAGTCCGCCGCAAGGTCGTCTGGAAGCTTTAAATTAAATTAGTTCTTAGAACATTGATACTGCGGGGCTAGCTCCGAAATGGACCTTGCTAAACATTAATTAATTGTGGCAATTTATTTGATTATGAGCTTAAATGTTGCCATATTTTGAATAAGTAAAGAGGAATTCGGAAAATGACTTCGTTTTTAATCAATCAATTATACCAACATTTATATTAGTCACGTTATAAAATACAAGAGATGGCAGAAACAATATCAAATATTTTCTTTAAAATATTTTTGTATTTTACACTTGAGGTACAAGGTAGACACAAAAAAACATTTATCTGCGTTATTTCCATCATTTAATAAAAAAAAAACATGAAACTATTTTATTAACAAGCAAATTGGTTCCAAACATGGTCATATCAATTTGCAAGCGGAGCTTTTGCTATCTAAATATCCAAGCTGTAAAAAGGTTAACGAATAAATTGGTCTGACTTCAAACAAAATTGCCTTCAGATTAACTTGTCAGCTGCAATTTACGGTGAAAGAACTAACTGTTGGTTGAGACCTAGCAATTACCTACATACAAAATAGAAGGGTATCCGTATGTTATGTTTGCAACTAGTTATATTCTAGATCTTGTTAAATGGTCATAGAGTGAACTGTCACTCAAAAGTGTTTATTTCATACATTGATATATATCATGCAGATTTTGAATATGGAAATAGCAACTGAAATATAACGCAAATCTATGCAATAGCACAGAATACAGAACACAAACCACAGTTTCGTATAAAAAAATTCTACATTTTTCTGAAGAGTATAAAATGAACGCAATGAAACGTATACCTAATACGTATTAAATGAAACGAAAGTGTTAAAAACATATTTTTTGTAAATCAGTTACAATAAACGTTTTCAGCAAAAGCAAAATTCAGGAACTTGTCGAGAAACTGCAACTTTGTTTAACATCGGCAGTTATTAAATCACCTATTCTCCGTAAATAAATCTTTCACGGTATTAAATACATGCTTACGTACGTCCCCTAAGACCACGCAACTTAGCCCAGTTAGTATGAATTGAATAGGCACTAACGCTAAGGTATAATAGTTTCTCAATGTCGATCTGCATGTAACACCTCTGTATTAGCATAAGATTTATGGTTGCGTTTCTCGGTTATAGTAATTACAGATTGCATGTGTGTTATGTGGGACAGGGCTTGAGGGTGTGAAAATATCTTATGCCTATGTCATAAATCATCTTATTACGAGGTCCGTTTGAGTTAATTAATTAGAAAGTTTCTATCATTATGAATTAAGTAGTTCTTTATATGATTATGTACATACATGTAAGTCTATCCTGAGGGTATTTTTTACCTGAAGCGACAACAGCGCAAGCGACACTATGGTATATACACGGCGCCGAGTTTTCACTATTTAAACAAAACTATGTCAATGACTGACAAACTATCATTGCTTTTTATCAAAGTGTGAGGATTAAAGTCATAAATTGGTATCTTTTCGAATGGTTACTATTTACATTATGAATTGAATTACTGGAATATAAACTGTCTGACATTGCTAACGATATTATTCAAATTTTAAGAATCAATCTGTAATCCTACGATTATTGCTTTAAAGGACCGGCATAACATACACAATTTGTTGTAATATATTCCTAAAATATGTATTAATAAAAACTGAAGATAGATAGATAGTGTAAAGGTTGCTAAAGTTAATCCAAGGATTTAACAATAAAAGATTTAATAATCTCCTAGACCAGTGGGTCGGATTAGAAACAAAGTTCTAAAATAATCCTCCCAATTATTAAAATGCCGTCACCCTATCAACCTCGATGCGTGATTGGTCCAATTTGACCTCAACTGTCAAACGTGACGTGCATCGACCAATCAGGAGCGGAGAATGCAAGGTTGATGACAGTGACATGTCGTGAGATAAAGGATACAGGATGATGAAGATTAATAATAGTTTTATAAGGCTGTGTTTACAAGGCACTTTAAAGAAATATGTTATTGCCATGCTTAATTTTTTTTCATTTCGCATCTCTTCTAGAAAGCAGAATTTCATATTTCAGTAAATAAAACCTATGCCTTATCTATAATATACATGCTATTCTATATTAACAACTGAAATGAACTTAATAAGGCAGTTAGTACCTGATCAATTAATAAAACACATATGTACATATGACGAGTTATTTGGTTACCATATTAATTAACATTTCAGTGTCTAGATATATATGTTAAATATATTAGGTATCTGGTATTGAAACTATCAAAATAAAATTATCAAAAGTATAAACCAGGGCTAAGTGTCCAGTTACAATAAAGCTCCCAAACATGTCCAAGCCTTATCTAAAGCTCACTAAAGCTGTCATAGTACCTGCGGCGTAGTTTACATAATATTAAAGCGGGCTCCATATAGGCTAGCGTGAGTTATAATTCTAGTCTAGAACTAGTTCTAGACTGAGCTCTAGATTACCTTACTGGGAGGGTTTTGTCTATTGTTAATTGAAAGGCTTGAATACACTGTGTACGAAAGTCCGTAGCTTAGTTGTAAGCTGATGTGATTTTGATATGATCGAAAAGTGGAAAAACAAAACAATTTAAGGAAATCACAATGCACGCGTTGCAAGAAGAAAGAAATCGTGGCTGAGAAATATACGGGAATAGACTAGTATTATATTATATGTATATTGTACACTAAACTAAAAAAGAGTATGTACATTTTACGTAGAAGAACTTTTTCGCTTGGCACAAGCTTGCTGAGCTGATTGCCAATTCCATTAAGAAGAGGCACTAGAAGAAGAAGACAATTGCAAAGGGACAAGTAGATATGTTGTTTAGCAGTGGACATTTTGTTGCAATACTCCAACGTGTTCTTTACACACACACACTGGCCTAGAACTCGTCGTTTTGTATTCAATTTAATCTTGTATAATGTATAAAAACTATAAAACAAATGGGCTAAATTTAAATCTACCCAATCAGTACAAATTACAAGAAAAGCAATTCTATGAACCCTGAAATGGGCATTAAATAATGAGCATTATTTCATTAAAATTCCGCCAATTTTTCTCAATACTAACAAGATCATAGTAGTCGATAAATTATAATAAACCTCCTTTGTTAGCAAAAAGCTTTCAACTTAAAAGCTCTCGAGTAAAAAGCTCTCAAGTTGGAGTTAAGCTCGTGTGTAGAATAATGACATATCGTTATATCCCGTCGTTGCTTGTTACAACCTTACAAACTATCTGATTTCATATAACTCACACGCAGTCAGTAAGAAATATGAAAGGACAGATTTCTTTACACATCTGTTAGCCTAAACAATATCATAACCTATCTTTAAAATCTTTTAAATCACTTTGTTATACTAGATAACGTGATCACTTTTTAATATTGTAATTCGCGAATGACTTAGGTAATGATTCTTTTGGTTCTCTCAGTCTTGGACCACCGAGATACAGGCCCAGGCCTAGTTCGGGGTTCACAAGAAACTCACAATAACATTAATTAAGTAATTAACATAAATATCTTATACTTTCTCTATTGTAATACGTAATATTTAGTAATACGTTAATATTTTTGTGATTGTACCAGTGTTTTTTGGCAAATAAAATATCTTTATCTTATTTTATCTATCTGTATAGAACTCTTATTAAATTTATCATAGCAATTACGCCAAGTAAATTTTAAAATCAAATTCTTCAGAATTTAAGTTGGTAACTCTCGTTGGTAATTCCGATATTACAAAGATGTATTTATTCACTCTTAGCATGCCAGTTTATAAAAAAAAAAAAAAAAAAAATTTCAGTCACGTAACCCAAAGACATTTGTCCTAAACTATACAATAAAATTATATTATATAAAAATATAAAATACTGTCACAACTATAAACTAAGAATTGCAATTCAATAAAATTGCAACTCGAGTAATTTTTTATTTTCGCTCTGGTGAGTAGACATCCAAAATTTGTATATGGGACTACAAAAATCCTCAGACAGGCACTGCAGTATGCCATTATTCGATCTCCGTATTCTTTCCCAAAAGGAAGCAATGCGGGACCGAATAACTGCGAGTGAGTGAGTGAGTTTATCTGTAACTTGACATTATTAACGAAATTTTTATAATAACTTACACTTAAGGCGAGGCATTTTCGCGCGAACTACGATTTTAGGAGGTGAGGTGTGGGGGGCCGCCTGCGCGTCTCACACTCCGCGCGCTGTCCATTTCTCGTAACGTTAGCACTACGCCACAGTATAAATATTTCAGCTGTTATACTATGATCAACTTCTATTAATGTAAAATATTATTTTTGTCAGTTTTAAATAAGCTAAGTAATAATTTATTACTTTATATCTATAAATATAAAACAAAGTCGTGTTTGTTTGGTTTTTCGAACACTATAACTCGAGAACGGCTGAACCGATTTTCTTGGTTTTTGGTTTGTTGTATTTGTCTCCGTCCAGAGTGGTAGGGTAGGTAGTGGTAGTGTAGTGGTAGGGTAGTGGAGGGTTTTCCTAAGGAACCTTTTTTTTGAAGGAATTTTTAATTATTTTTTTTACTGAATTATCACTACGTCACTAAATTTATATTTAATCAAAATTCGTCAAAATTTAAATATCTATTTTGAAGCTCACAAGGCTCCATTCCCGCTTCATTTTCTTCAATCGTGGATTCGACTTGCATCGGGTGTGTTGGTGTTATTTTGGATTCTATTGCCTTTTTTGGCAAATTGGTGGAAACATTTTCATTTAAGTCTTCTAATGTTACATCTCTTAGGGCCATGCCACGGATTTGTCTTGGATCAATAATTTCTGGTAATAAGCATTTCAAGTAAAAGTTTACAATTTTCTTTTCCATTTTTGCTTTCCAAAACTCGTCATCTTTATAAATATGCTCAATCATCAGTGGTTGATTTTCTCCGGACCGTTATGGTGCAACTTGTCTTGCAATTGGAGCATTAGGTAATTCAAGTCCACAATTCGTCGCCCTTTGACGGGCTGGTAGCTTTCTTTTTCGGATTCCACAATCTCAATATTTAATTTCTCCATGCTTCTGAAAAAAATACATAGGTTATATTAATAAAATTGCCGTGACTTTGTATCTTCGCTGCTTAGATAACATGCAAAAAAAAATTCAACAGTCATTCTTTATCAGCTGTAGTGTTTATAGTCAATAGTAAACAATATAAAAAATAAATAGATCGGCCTATTTTATGGTATTATTGTTTAGAATATGATCCACTTACCCATCTGTCGTTGAAGTATTGAAATTGACAGGTTGCAATTCTACTAATGGACTGGTAGTATTAGATACTCGTGACTGCTTTTTCGACCTAAATAAATAATAAATTAATTATAGGGTAATCGTACATAGGTACACACTTTTGGTCATACTGATATAATAAAGTCTGTAGTGTTAATAGTAAATAATATAAAAAATAAAATAGATCGGCCTATTTTGTGGTAATATTGTTTAGTATATGATCCACTTACCCATCTGTCGTTGGAGTATTGAAATTGACAGGTTGCAATTCTACTAATGGACTGGTAGTATTAGATACTCGTGACTGCTTTTTCGACCTAAATTAAATAATAAATTAATTATAGGGTCCTCGTACATAGGTACATACTTTTGGTCATACTGATATAATTTAGTCTGTGGCAAGTAATGACGAAAATTTACGAAATCAACTAAAATTATAGAAAATTTTCATATACCTGTGGAGAAACATAAAGAATAAAGAAATTGGGCCACTTTTAGAAATATTGTTGCGTGCTTAGTAATTTTACCTACTTTAAAAAAAGAGTAAACTTCATAATTTTACTATAAAAGGGAGTAATTTACATACCATTTCTTATAGTTCTCTTTCCCTGTCCTTCTTTTAGATATTAACACTGATTTCTTCCTAACTTTATTTTTTTTATTAGCCATTTTCAATTATTACACTGTTGCAAGAATGTAAGAACGGGCGGAGAAAATTTGGCACAGGTCTAACGTTGGCAAGCGCCCGATTGCGACTGACGGGGTAGCGGGCGGCGCGGCGTCTTGTCAAACTGCTGGGAAATATTCAAGTTTTGGGATTAATAATTAACTCAAAAATATAGGACTTTAGTTGAAACCCAAATTTTAGCAGGTTCTCTGTAGTATTTAAAGAGAAACATTTCTATATAAAAATGATGTGTAAAGTCAGAAATTTTATTAATAAGATATTCGATTTAGACTTTTTATTAAGCTGTCTTTGGAATTTTTTATGATCGAGTAAAGTATACCCTATCGTGTAGCAAATTAGCACATTCCTCAGACAATATCCTTAAGTATATCGTATATTTTTTGCAAGACCGATATTTAAGAGTAAATACCTAAAAAATTTGATATAGTAAAACGTTTTTCTCTGCTTCTTCACTGGTGACTCGCCTTAAGCTTTACTTATCTTAATTGAAGGTTAGAAAATGTAAAAACATTTATATTGGAACTGTTTCGAAAACAATAATTTCAGTAACTAGTGTGTTTAATTTGTCTGTATTTTATGGATTATGTGTCTTACAATAAATATTTTTTTTAATAATAATCACACAACACATAAAAAAATACAATCTATCGAAACAGAACTTAACAGAATGCTGATATTAATTGAGAGACAAGAAAATACTGGGTCTCTGTCTATTCTTAATCACTTATAAACGGACCTGTATCCGAGACTGCATCTATTCAGTTTTTACTTATTAATTAAAGTTTTAAAAGTAGACACAGTGATTGATGTAAACAGCTTGTTGACTGTTATAGGAAAAGGCTGAACCAGTTTTGATAATGATAAATGATTCGCACTGACAGCTGGCTCAGTGAGTGACCACGGAAAGGCGTGGGTTCGATTTCTGTCAGCGGAAAATCGGAAAGATTGAAATCTGATATGTGGTTTTGTACTGAGAAAGTTGTTTTATGAAACATGGGTGATGTTTTTTTCTTAAAAAGTAATTGGAGCAAAACATTGGGTTCAAAATCAAAAATTCGAGCAATCACTGAAAATAAGTAAGAATAAATTTATAAGAATAAATAGAATTATTATCCATTTTTACTCGTATTATATTAAGTTACATACATCATCACCTTTTCAATTTCAGGTCGTCCCTACTTATGCATATGTACCTATGTATGTATACAGGATATACCGGGTTTATTTTTTAAGACGAAATGTGTGTTATAATGAAAAGTGTGTTATAATAAAAAAATATGAAATTAAAAATGATAAAATTATTGTTTATTTATTGGTCTGCCCGCGGTATATAGGTATACGATACATAAATCGTACTTTTCGGCTTCCGTACTTTTACCGTGTACAACTACCATTAGTGGTCTGAAGCCTGACATTTTCTTCGCTTCGTATACCTCATTCATCATTGGAGAAGATATCGTATGTTTGCGGGCCTTCAAATTTAGTTGGTATTGCGGAGAAACCCGTGGTTTTATATCTCCTCCACGGCAGTATAAATAAAAAAAAAACATTAAAAAGTATTAATCATCGTGAGTGTCCTATGCTCGCATTAGTGTCAAGACAGCAGTAATCGAATCCACTGATTTTATCGATCAACTTTCGATTACGATTGTTTGACATTGAATCGATTACAAATCAGATTTATTGATTTTAAATGCATATGAGTTGGCCAGTTATAAATCAAATGCACCTATTTAAATTGGTTCTAAATGTTTTAATGACTAAATATCTAGTAGGTAGGTATCCATAGGATAAACGAGTTGATATTATCTTGAGTAATTAATACTAATCTAATTAAAATCAACTTTTACTATAATAGTATTACTAATAACTTACTAATAACAATAATAATACTACTAAAATGTGATCGAAAAGGTATGACGAACATATATCAAGATCAAGCGTTTTATAATGTTCATTTAATTAATAAACAAACACTATTGTTCCGTGACTTGTCAATTTATTTTGGCTATATTGAAATATTATATTTGAACCTACTTTACTTAAAGGAATTTCCTGCACACCGCAACACAGCTATTAAAATCATTTGATCACATCAAAACATCGATGTCCCGCCCCAAACCTATTCGATTATAAATCGATATGCTCCCGGCCCATTCGGTCACTAATCGATCATCGGATCGTGACCGAGGCGCGGTAATTATATCACTCGATATGAGATTATGATCGATTGATGTGTGTTTTGACAGATTCCCGACACTATACACTTTTTTTAATGTACCTTTTTAATTTGTTGGGCCAGAGGTCACAGGCAAGGTGTTGAAAGTGCTATGGGATTTTGTCTGGTGAACATTATTTATATGACCATTTGTAAGTTTGTGA
Source organism: Macaria liturata (assembly GCA_964023185.1). Lineage (NCBI taxonomy): Eukaryota > Metazoa > Arthropoda > Insecta > Lepidoptera > Geometridae > Macaria > Macaria liturata. Next base: position 6,474,007 of record OZ026822.1, read on the forward strand.
GAAAATAAACGTATATTAAAGAGGGTATTCTATTTGAACCATTATCTAACTATTAAAAAGTGAATATTTATGAACTGTTGCTCAGTTAAGTTCTTCTTCCTTTTTCCATTTACTTCTTTGAGTCGTATTTCCTCATGAGGGTTGTGACTCCTCAGCAGAAGTATTTTGTTAGAAGAATTTTCTAGGGCTGACACATCGTGGTGGGTCACCGATAAAACTCTTCCACAAGACGAAGACGAAGAAGAGTTTTTCACGTTAGATTCATTTATTGTATATCTACAAAAAAAGGATTATGTAGGGCTGAGATCGAACCGATCTTTGTCAATTAGTAAGTCAGGGTTCCCCACCAAGCTAAAAATCTAAGGGCCTGGCCATGCGTGGCTTAGAACCATAAATCAAAGGTGCTCATTTAATGAGTGTCAGCCGCAATGCACTGTCCTGTCCGTCTGTTTGTAGCGCGGCGTTAATGGACAATGTTTATATGTGTATATGTAGGTATGTAGGGTTACAACTAACTAATGGGTAACCTTTCAAGGGTGAATTTAGTACTCTTTGATAGCTCTGACACCAGAGTTGGCCACTCTCATTGAAACTTATTTCCCTACTACATAAGTACGCCAAAAGTGTCAACATTTGTTTTGGACTTTTGAAAAGTCTCAAAAAATTGTCCATAATATTTTGTCAAGGACTAATGAAGTTTTGTATGGAACAGCTGTATTTTATAATTGTATTTATGTGGTAAACTTGTCTTAGAATGTTGGTTTAGATTTAGTTACTAATTTTACTCTTCAAATATTTTGTGTTAGGTACTAACCCTGTATAATCCATGCAGAGACTTTGATCTATATTAGGTAGGTTGCGTACAGCCAGTGGGATTTGGTAACGGTAAAATCGGTTTTTTGTTAGCCACTAGATGATTTAAATTTAGTTACTATTTTAATCTAAAAAAGAAAATTATTTGTTCTAGTTCCCCAACCATCAATTTTATCCATGTGGCAAATAATTGTCTTTATTTTTTTCTGTAAATAATAATCAATGAGTAGGTAACAAACAAAAATGAAATATAACTTCTTATGATGGACATAGTACGGCAGCCGTTAAGAGATAGAAGAATAAGCCGTTAATGTCAAAGACATTAAGAATTTGTTAATCTCATACAAAGAAAAAGATGGTGGTCCAGATTTTCCAGCCAACATTCTCAAACCCATCTAAGCTCCTTTCAAACGCGTCCATATTTATAAATGTAAATAGTCTAGAATGCAAAGGATGCCGTCTTCCAACACTAATTAAATCCATCTGAGGAGGTAATTAACAACGTTTGCACCCCGGGCGGTCGCGTAGGGTTTAACTTAATATACCTTGTTACTTTTATTTTAAGAAACGGTTCCTAAAAAGGCCAGCTATTATAATGTTTGTATTTTTGAAATGTTCAAATACAGATTGTATGCAGCTCAGGGAAATTTCTCAGTACTAAGGTAAAAAAAAACAAAAACTATATATATAAAACTCAAAGGTGACTGACTGACTGATTGACTGACTGACTGATATAGTGATCTATCAACACACAGCCCAAACCACTGGACGGATTGGGCTGAAATTTGGAATGAAGGTAGATTTTAAGATGTAGGCATCCGCTAAGAAAGGATTTTTGGAAATGCCACTTTTAAAGGGGTGAAATAGGGGATGCAAGTTTTACTTCTTAATGCGAGCGAAGCCGCAAGCACCCACTAGTTAATGATAAAGTTTCATCATAGTTTTGTATTCAAAATAATACATGGGTATTATTTTATTCATATGGCCAAGGCGCCGAATCCAATATTTTACAAATACAAAAAAGTGCTACAGTTTTATGAACAACAAATAACAAAGGTAAGATTGCTTACCATCAGGCGAATTACGGTCAAGTGCAAACCCATTTCTTATAAAAAAAAAGATGGTCATTGTCATAAATTAATATAAAATAGTATTTTTAGTATCTAATCTATGCACTAACCACAACTTGCCCCTCATCCATAGATCATAAGCCCAGCCCTACAAGTACAAACATTACAAAACGTCCCGTACACGTACACAGCACTACAAGTCCACTCAAAATAAGGATGTCAATTACGACCATAAGAACGAAACGTAGACAACATAATACATATGCAACTGTACTATCTTCTACGCAACCCATTCCTTCATATATAAAGCTTGAACGGACCAATCATTCAGTGTTAAGACACATCCTATAGTCTTCTTGTTATCGAATGAGAGTGGCCTACTCTGGTGTCGAGAGTTAATCAAACCTAAGGGCCTCTGACATAGCTTAACGACTACCGTACTATGACAAACAACCGGGACCCACAATTTAACGTGTCATCCGACCCACGGAAGCGCCCAAAATTGGAATACCACTTCTTGGTCACCCATCCAAGGACTGACCGCGTTGACCTTTGCTTAACATTGGTAATCGCATGCGATTGCCTCCGCTAGCTGAGCTACGGGCGCTTCGTACATCCTATAGTGAGGAATACATATACATACTTCTATAAAAAAATCTTAGGCCTAGGTGATTTGCTTCAACATCGTCACGCGAATAAGAAACAAACAAATTCTTCTGCATTAAAAGGTTCTGATTTATTTCTGCGTGTAATGACACGTAAACGACGAGTACCGTTTTTTGTCCTCGTAACAAACAATAAATAGATATAGGATCGTATAGTATGTGGTTCGGGATATTTGTACTTTAACGACACTTCTATATGGTTAATCGTTGATACGAGGGCACAAATGGGCAAGTTTTTGTCGCGCGACTAAAAAGGCACTAATTACGGTTTCCTGCTGGCCACGGGGCATGTTAGACGCGCGGCTAAAAAGTCGCAGAGGTGTGCGCCCGCGCCGCGCCGCGCCGTGCGCTGAGCCGCGCGACGGTATTTTAGAACTGAGATACTTTAGTATAGGGTTGGTATCTTGTACTTTATGTTCGCCTGCTTTACTGTTATTGATCAGTTATAACGGTTTTTTGTGTGTTATTAAGACATTGTTAGTGGTCGTGTCTTATTTTTTTTTTTGTTGTTGTTTAAGCTACCTATTAAATATACATTTTCAGCCGGTTTCTAGTACAATTTCTAGTTAAAATACGGAAGTCCGTATGAAAATGGCAAGAATGGCCAACTTATATCTCTGTATTAGTTAGTAAAATTACTTCGATAAAAACAAGACGTGTAAAAGAATCTGAATATCTAATAAAAATCAGTAAACATCTATCCACCATACCCATCGAGCATATTATTTGAACCATTTACACGAAAAATAGGCACCAGTTAAAGTTTCAAAAGTTGTAAATTGCTACATATGTCAACTCAAACATTAACATTTTCCATCGAAATCAAAACGAACAGAACTATTTAAATGATTGTAAATTGCCGTCATCGTACATAACAAGCCAATTTAGTTTACTTCTGTGGGCATATTTAATAGGAAAATGGTCGAGTGTCAGCCCTGAATAAATAGGCAATAAATAACTCGCTCTCATTGGCTGCCTTGTCACGTAGCCGAGAGCAGAGTAGGGAGTGTTAGGGGTGAGAAATAGTCAAAGATTGTTTGTTTGTTGACCTTCGTTTATCAATCGTTGTACATTTTTTTATCATGTCTTTTCTTTTTCTGCGGAAATGACCTTCATTATGCTAGATATGGCGCATCACGTAGGTAACATTTCGCAAAATTTATTATCTTGAAGAAAGTAGGTACATGTTTAGGCATGCGAAATATTTTTTTTGTCTCTACGTTGCGATGATTTTAAATAAGTTAGGTACTAATGAAACTAGTAGATAAAAATACCTCGTGATAGTATAAGATATAATAAGATATATACCTCGTGATATATTAATAATAGCAGTCAGTACACCTAACTGGAGACAATATATCTGTAATACTTACCATCAATCCTACTCTGTGCATAAAGATGTTACACAAAACCATTTATGCTTATCTGTTCATCTATCCCTTAGAAAGATTTCAACCAAAAATGAACACTATAAGTATTAAAATAAAGTTTATTTCAGTATATTCTTGCGAGAGTTTGATTTTTAAATCGAGTTGCGAATAATTCGAACACTGACGATTCGATTTAAATCGATACTCAGAAGGAAATCAACTTCCGTTATGTCTATAATTGACATATTTATAATGTTTTCTAGTTAGATTTACATAATATTAACATGTGTTGAATGTATGGTGCAAAAAATGTATTAGGTAACTTATTTATAAAAACTCTGTACTTTTAATTGAGCGGATAATTTATTTTGCGTTAATTAGCTACGTGATAAGCATCGCGTAATTAGTATGTTTATAAGATTAAACTACTTTCTTGTCTATATCGTCAAAGACAGTTAAAAAATTGTCAAGCGTTTATTTCAGTGGGTTTCTATAATACAAAGGAAAAAACTAAACGTAGGTACTAATTTTAACAGCGACAAAATAAAAACAGCAATTAGGAAATCTATCTTTAGAAAAGCCTAAACATGGTATATTGCCCAGCATGCTAGCCGCATTACCTCGCTCGATGGCAATGCTAATGCTAATACTTTTTCAAAATAATCTACATAATTATGTACCTATTTATAAAGCAACGCAAGTAGTCTAATCTCAAAATGGTGTTGCATCTCTCACTAGTCTTATCACTATATTGATAAACGAAAGTTATTTTTAAAAGTCCAACGTATAAAATTGACAATATGCACAATCTTGTAGACAAGCACAGCGAGTCATCATCTGGTTCAAATGGACAATGTTACTATTTCGAAGACATCCATAGAAAGGTCGCCAATAAATTGTAAGAGAAGGGATTTCCATAAAAAGGTATTCAGGAATATGTATGAGATGCCAAATCGAGTTTGGGTTTATATCGGACATGCTGAAAATTCTTTTAAGGGCATAGAAGTGTATGTTTAAAACGGTAACTATTCTATAAATGTTTGTATACTAGTAGATGCGCGGTTTCGCTCGCAATATTTCGGAATGAACAGTAGCCTATGTTACACCCAGGACTATATATTAGTCCTGGGTGTAACATAGGCTACTGTTCATTCCGAAATATTGCGATATACTAAAAATCATGATGATCTGTTCAGCTGTTTTAGCGTGATGCGCTTTTTAATAAATACAAAAGTTCTATAAATTGATGGAATGAGTTTTGCTAATCTCTAGTATCTTTAAAAAGACCTTTCAATTTTTTTTTAGTTTAGTCTTTTTTTATTGTCATTTCTTTACACTTAATAACTAGTTACAGTCATTACAATCTTAATGCTATGTACTTGTAAATGTAGGTACCTGCTTAAAGTAGGATACAATATTTGACAAGATTGTGACGTGAAATGTAGGCTCTTTCCATTGATTCAAAGATGAATATGAAATAAAATAATAGTCAAGTGTTGTGCTATCTCATCTCAATAAACTCAGAAGACTCAAACCGTCTTCTGAACATAGATCTATTGTTTCCTAACAAAGGTTCAAATTTTTTTTTCAGAACAAAGTATCTGTACTAATATTATAAAGCTGAAGAGTTTGTTTGTTTGTATGTTTGTTTGTTTGTTTGAACGCGCTAATCTCAGGAACTACTGGTGGGAATTGAAAAATTATTTTTGTGTTGGATAGACCATTTATCGAGAAAGGCTTAAGGTTATATAACATCACGCTGCAACTAACATGAGCGAAGAAACAATGGAAAATGTGAAAAAAACGGGGAAAAATATTCATCTTTGAGAGATTCCGTTGCGTGTGCTGCGAAAACGGTTCAAGATATCAAAAAAATATGTACGAAATAATTATTTCTCTTGAAATGATCTAACAAAAGATCTGCAACAGAATATGTCTATCTTTTAAGGTTAACTCACTAGAATCGTTTTTATGGTAATAACTATTCCATGCGGATGAAGTCGCTGGCACAGCTAGTATATTATATTTGTTATCAATGCAGAAGCGATTCCCTTACTTAAACGCTTGCTATAAGCAATTTACCCACGTTATAATTACATCAAGGTACCTACAAGCTAAAGCTCCGTGTATCATTACCGATCACCTCTAAAGCCTGACCTTTGGTAATGTTACCTACACGATCTCTCTATACTTATCTAGGTCACCTAGTATTTGACCTTAGAGCTCTAACCATCTTAATGCCGAGTATCAATTTACAAGCTTGCGATTATATTTAGGTCATCAAGGAAAGGGACATGCAAATTATTGTGACAAAAGTTCTTAAAAGGTCTGCAATTTAATTTTACACATTAAGCAGCCAGGCATTTTGACCGTCCTGTTAGCTCAGTCCAGTTCTGCCTTCAGTGCCATGGGTTGTTGGTTCGATTCTCGCACAACCCAAGGTGTCAACTTTCAATATGCAATCATATTATATGCGCTGTTGAGTTTGGTCGTTTCTATGTATAATATGTATGTGTTTACAATAAAGTGTAGGTATACATACGTATTATATCCATCACTTGTTAATTACCTATAGTATGGGCATTGGGGTTATATAGCGCTTTATGCTTTGCCCGGAATATTTATTTATTTTACCATCAGATCACCTGAAACAACATTCACAAAAAACAAGGTGCATACCTGTCCTAAAATGAAACTGGCCCCCAAACGAGGCTGCTAGAACATACCGTACATATGACGAGAATGGAACTTATATACTTTCAGATTGAGGTGCAAGTTCTACTTTAATACTAATGCAGTATTTTTTAGCGCCCGACAGTATTTTCAGGACTTTGTAAGCTATATTTGATCGTTTAAATAGCTTCATGTCTTTATTTCTGATGTAGGTGTAGGTACATGAAAATAAATAATATTGAGTATTGTGCATTCAAGTTCGATCCAAAGAGGTGGTCTAGACCCTCAGTAAAGAGGAATACATAGCAAGGAGGAGGGATACATGAAAAACAATTGTCCTCATTTTCATTTTGTGCTAAATTTAGTATACTCCACCATTGCTAAAATTATTTCCATTCATACAAAATTCTTATAAAAATAACCTTCCATCTAGAAGCAATTTTATTGAAAAACCTTAAACACATGTTCAATCAATCTAAACCGTACTCTTCTATTGGTGGATTGACGTAAGTTGTACACCAATGAGTACTGATGACCTACAAACAGACATACCTATACCTACTCACCTACATAATATACGGTTTAAGGCAATTATTGTGTGAACTGTGTTGAAATGTGTATGGATGTGTTAATAGCCCTTTAGGCTAATGTTAGTGTAAATGTGCCTATACCTACTTGATTAAATCAAGTAGGTATAAAACTATTGAAACTAAAACTCGTAAAAAACAACACAGTAAGATAGAGTCTCGAGAAATCTTGGTATTTGGAATTACGTTTTGTTTACTAATTTCTCACTTTTTAATGTTACTTTTTGATAAACAACAAGGATTTGCTTTATGAAAATCAGACTAATTATATTTTGACTTCATTTGAACTATATATTTTTATATATTTTGATTATAACGTTGCCTAACTTCAACTAATTTTATTCCTCTTATATATATAAAAAATATATAAATAGCAAAGTGTCACGCTATAGTTTGTCACTTTTACTTTCAGCTATTCAGAATCGGAACCGAATCGAACTCAAATTGGAGCAATAGAATTATACAATAGATGACACATACGATGACATTCGCCAATTTCATGGCCACAATGTGCTTTCTACCCCAATAAGGTCATATGCCTAAATTTGGTACAGATAAAAAAAATATTTAAAATCCGTATTTAAACTTAACGATGTTTTGGTTATTAAAACTTGGATTTTATTGATCTTAATTCCTTTTCAAACTCCTTAATTGGTTGTTTTAACCCAGATTACAATTTAACGGCGATAATAATGTTCAGTTTTAAGTAATAGTTTAATAATTATTGAAGGCTTCTTGAAAGCTTCCGAATTAATTAATGTTACCTACATATAGGATAGGATGGTCAAATATTTTTAAAAATAATTGAGATCCTCTTTATGTCCTGTTCAGTTTTTTAACAATATACAATGTAGGAAAGTAAAAGAAATCTATGTCTATGCATAGAAATTGTTAACTTAACTACGAAAACATATGACATAGTAGTGTCGAAAAGATTTTAGTTCTAGCTAAGCCTAATACCAGAATGGTTTAGATCCTATTTATAAACTATAAACGTTCAGAGTAACTACAAACGATAAATAACTCAATAATATATTAAGACAAGACAGAAATTAAGTGTTTTTATAATATTTGATTAAAAACTATGAACTATGGCAACAGCAAAAACAACTCACCTGATCTTGAAATGTCTTGTGTAGCGACTCTTTAGTATATCGCTGGTCACCCTGTTTCAAGATGGCGGAGCATTGCTTCAAAAGTGTCAAACGCAATTTTTCCTTTGCACTCTCTTCTTCCATAAAAGACATTCGGTGACCACCATTTTTCGGCAGCGGTATTGCTAAAAGATCACTAGATATTTTAGAAACATTATTTTTTCCACTTTCATTGTTCGCCACACCATTTTCGGGTAAAACTTTTATTGCACTGTCACTTTCAGTTTTATAATCGCCACTTTCACAGTTGTCATTATTGTTGACATTTATAACGATGTTGCCATTTTGTGGCTCAGTTTTTGAGCTATTGTGCTCATTTTTGCTATCTAACTTTGCTTCATTTTTGTCACTTATTTCACAGTCTATTGTAGCCATTTTTGTTTAGTTTCTGCACATGGTTTGTTGAACTGTAATAATAAAACATATGCCTATTGTTATGTAACATGTACATAATGCAAAATAACAAATGACTTTTAAAGGCCAAAACCATTATTACGAGAAATTATGTCACAACTCTCATTACAAAAGGGACGACATATGTGCAAATGTAAAAAAAAATCTGTCCTTTTTTTATTTTCCGGGACATTGCATACAGCGCCATCTACCCCCACACTTAGCAAACGGTTGTATCGTGGGTATTAGATAACAGATATAACACTTACATACCATTCTTTTGTAAATGCATACTTATGTATTATAAAAAGAAACGACCAGACTCAACACAAGTAATTACACATTTAAAATTCATAACTACATGTGTCATGCAGGAATCGAACCTGCAACCCTAGACTAGAAGGCAAAGCTAAGCAACTAAGCTAACAGGCCAGTCTCATTCTTCTTGTTAAGTCAGATGTTAATAGCTTACAATACAATACAACGTAATACCCCCAAATCATCAGAAATTCAAACTCAAATATCCTTGTCAAAAATAATAATTAACCTTGCAATATCCTAAAGTCTAAAAATTTCATCACATCTCTAATTTACAACTAGTCAAGTGTGTTACGATCGTGTTCTCTTTCAAGAATCTTGTAATCTTGATTGATTTCTTTATGATAAATGCAATCAAAATAATGCCCAGCGTGGGTGTTGGACTACTTATTCAAATTGACCATGTACTGGTTCTGTACAAAATTATAATAATTTGTATGATAATGAAAGAGATAATGGATGACTGTGTTAAGTAGGCTTGACTGGTTCTGATACAATCGGAATAAATATCTAGCGGTACTGTATCTGTTTGATAAATAAGAATCATCATCATCATCTTCCACAGCCTTCTCTATCCAACTGCTGGGCATACGCCTCTCTTTGAGTATGCCAGCTGCGCCGATCTTGCGCAGACCTCATCCATAAAGAACCATATCCATGTATAAGAATGATCAATTCAAAATAAAAATGACAATAGTTTTTAAACCGCTTTTAGGGTCTCTGACATGAACTAACAATTCTCTTTCTAATATCTACTTTATTTATTTCCTCATACATTTCAAAACCTCCCGGAAAGTGGAAACTTATTAGTTATTTTAATAACAATACACTATCAAAGCTAATACCGACAGTCTATTGTGGTTAACCACATTACTACATACTGTTTATATCCTTAAACTCAATAACATCAACAAAATAAACCTCAGTTTACTTGAAAGGAATGCCAATATATGTTTTTAAACTATTCTAGTGCTACGCTTAAAGAAAGATGCAATCGCTGTTAGCGTAAAGGCCGCCAGTTGTGGCACTATTTTTAAGTCTTTTGTGTTTCTGTTCGTCTTTTTTTCTGTATGTGTGTTATATTAAAGATATATAGGTATACATATATATATCTATCTTAGATATGAATTTCTATTGTTTGGTGAGAATGAAACTTTATGGAAATTCGAGTTTTAAACGGACAAATACAAGTTTTTAAAACACTTTCTCTGAACGCATTCCACAAAATCTGTCTTTCTATGCAAAATCGCGATTCATTTTAATGCCAAATTACGAAATATTTCAAAAGCGGAAACCCAATAAATTTGATTCGTTTTATACGTTTTAGAAAGTTGTAAGTTTGTATGATTCCGCTCCCATTTGCACGTAATAGTTTGTGTAATTTGATAATTTATGTGGTTTCGACTATAAAACTTGTATGGAAAGTAATATCACAGAAAAGAAATTGCCAGATGTACAAGTCAAGTCCTAAATACAGGCGCGGCTGCGAGCGCGAGAGCGGTCATACTTTTTGAGAACCTAAAGTATTAGAGATGCATGTGTAATGTAATGTGACATATTTATTGTTTAATTATTGAATTGAATTACTTATTATCAATTTTTATTGATCTTTTATTATTTTGTATAAAGACAAATTGAAATGTAATGACATGTAATTCTAACAAATTATGAATAAAAATGTTTATCTGTTTATCTGTTTATCTGTGAAATGTTGTACACTTTTCAATGTATTTAATACATTGCTCAACTCGCCAGTACGCCTGTCAACAACATTTTTGATAAAAGAGAGATTTAGTTAGTTATGTAGGTAAATTTATTTAAGTTATATTTATATTTTTTGTGATACTGCAGGGTACCGATGTCACACACTCGCTCCATACAATTTACAATCAAATTTAAACGGGTTCAATAGAACTTGTTCATCAACACACAACACATTTGGATTCAGTTGTCGTTCTGTGTTTTCATATTCTGTAAAGAAGCTAGGTTTTATTGGTGAGTAAAGTTTATTCAATTACAATTATTATATCTTAATTAGCCTACAGGCAAACTTGATAAATTATTGTATTTGGAAAGTTTAATTTCACGATATTCTCTCTCGTACTTTAGACTTTAAAATTCATTCAACTTTAACATCAAAAACTTATTAAAATTCCATAATTTTCAGTGTTTGATAGCGTTCATAATCAAAAATAAGCGATGTTTCTTTTTAATATTTATAATTTTATAAATAATAATCAAACTGCGAAGCACTTACAGATGTTTTACAACATTGAAATATGGTAAGTATATCTTAATATAATAAGGAAGATATTTATACTGTGTAAAAATATATCCACGTGCGTCTTATTAAATCAATTTATTGATTTATTATAATATATGGAAATGGAGACGTTTCGGTACTTTGTCATCTCTAAACAGGTTTTAGTGGAATAGATAAATATTAATAAAGCATGGTTATGATATTTTTTTTATATAGTGATAGTTCATGTTCAGGGATATTTTAGGTAGGTATTGTATTTTATAGTTTAACATGAGATTGCCGCCAGCATTTTGGGGACCTTTCCTTCTGCTACAGGCATTTTAGTTTTAGAAGAAGTTTAATTTTTTTATTCTATTGTTAGTATTTAGTTTTTTAAATTAGTTTTTAACAACATGAGATAAAAAAATGTTATCAGATAATAATGTTATATTTTTTATATTTCAATTAATCAATAAAATAATATTTAAGGTCTAGGGTAGCAAAAATATCTTGTCAATTTAAATAAACACACAATGTCGTTCGTTTTTTTAAATTTGCCAGATTAGCGTGCTATAAAATAGAACCGTTATGATTTTTGCTATCTGAGTTTAAATTAAAAATAAGTATGGCTTATTATCAACTATTTCCTATTATTTCATTGTTTTGGTCAATATCTTCAGTTTTTTCTCGTTTAGAAGGTAGTTGCAATATTTTGTTACCGCAAATGACTACGATATTTTTTCACCCAATTAACAATGTTTAACGTCACTTATCAATTCCAATTTACATAAACTGTTCAATATCACAATCACATACACAACAGTTTCACTTGTTTGGTAACTTAGTTCACACTTAGCCCTTACTTGGTTGTAACTTAGCTATTGTACACACACGATCGGCCCGTGTGTGTGTGAAGGAACGACTAAGTTAGAGCTTTGCGTATGTGAAGCTACGCGTAACTTAAGCGTAACTTACATAGATGGTGATACGGCCAGTGATAGGAGATAAGGTGGAGATTTTAAGTTAGATTAGATGATTGTGGATAGTAGAAAGTGTTACTTAAAATATTGTCTAGTGTCTACTGTTCTTTAAATTATAGTAACGGAAGAAATTAAATTATATTTTTTGAGTAAATTACATTGAGTTGCGTTTCAATTTTGCATTTCCTAAGAAGGCAAGTATTTTCTCATTCTGAACTAAGTAAGCCAATTTTACAAAAAAAAGTTTATTCTAAAGATATCAGAACACGTATTTGTTAGTACGTTATTTTTAAGTTAAGTTTATTTTTAAGACCATGACGGTGTATTTATGGATTATTTATTTTGTTTATCTGTCTAATTTAAAGAAGTAGCAGTACACAAATAAGTTTAATCAAGTAAGTAGTCATTCACTTAATTAAGTTTCCAAATACTGCACCATTCACAATGAACTCGTGTTTACTTAACTGCGTAAGACAAACTAAGCAAAGGTTAAGTTTAACCTCTTGACATACTGATTTTCTTCGTTTCTACATAGAAGCAATAGAAGTAAGGTTTTTACAACACATCGGAGGCATTTCAAACCATTTGTCTTTTCTTATTTCATTATATACTATTTGTAACGCCGGCGCCGTGTGTTTATGGAATCAGGACAAAAAAAGTAGAATATTTTTACAACTGTGGAAGGATCTAGGTATCCACCAAGACGTACTTGCCTAAGAAAACGTCCCCAATGAGCAAAATTTGCAGGGGAATCATAACCCTCCGTAATGAGACATTGCTCAACTCACCAGTACTGATCAGGACGCAAGGAGGATCACGTTATATTAAAATTGTTTTAAATATGTATATCTGTTCCCTTTTTATATGGCTTAGGTACATATACAATTTTGGCAGTAAATGTCCGCTTGCAATGTCACAGATTAACGCAAGTTACACCGTGCAAAAGGGATTCAAGGGCCATTTCATATCATGTCATCATCATCATCCGCAGCCTTCTCTATCCCACTGCTGGGCATAGCCGCTGGCACATTCGAAGAGGGGCCTATGCCGCATAGGCCTCTCTTCGAATGTGCCAGCTGCGTCGATCTTGTGTAAATCTTTATACTAAATAATTATGTTATCATCAAAGTAAAACACTATATTATTTTTTATACAAACTTGCATCTAAAAACTTTGAATCTTTCGCTGCAGACAACATTGACATTCCAAAACAAAGTTAGACCAAATTTTGCCTCCACATTATTTATTTGTGTAATGCAACTTTTACAATTTATTTACATTTACACAGACATCTGTCGCCCGCGGCGTCGTCCGTAATTAGCTCATTATTTATTAATCTAGTGAAGAAATAAGTTAATTACTACAAGGTCAAGCGTCTAGTCTACTTAGTTTATAAAATAAGCTATCGTGTTTACACATGCCAAATCACCTTAGCGTTAGATATGCGAAAGTATTTTTTTTTATAATTGAAGTTCGTTATAGACTTCGTGACATACAGTTTTAACGTAACCATATTCATGTTATTTATTTTGTCATGAATTGTACATAGGTATTATGTTTATATGTTTACTTCAGAACTGGCACAGTACAAAGTTATGGCTAAACAAGAAATAAGAAATTTACCTAATTTCAAAATTGTAGTTTACGTAATAATGTAAAATGATTTTTATAAAAAAAAAACATAAATTTATACGTGCCGTCCTCGATTCAAGTTATTATTTAATTTATTTTATTTGCTATGTTGTTCAGTATTGGTCAGTTACAGATGTAAATGATAACAAAAAAATAAATGAGACGTTGTTAAGTAAGAACTTTTTCTGCACTGTATTTTTATATCCAAAAGTGTTAACATTTCGATAATGTCTCAAAAATATCAACAAACACAATCAAATTAATAATACCTTGACTTTATTAAAAAAAATAACAGTTTACTAGCTTTGGCCCCTGGTTTTGCTTGCGTTATTATGCATATAAACCTTCCTCTTGAAACACTCTATCTACTTTAAATAACTGCATCAAAACCGTTGTAAAGTTAGATCTAAGCATTTAATCATACCGATTTAGGAAAAGACACGAAATGCGACTTTGCTTTATAATCTGTAGTGAAGCTAAGTTGAAGTGGTAATAAAATCATACAAAAGGTATATATATGGGTAGATATATCAAATATTATCAAATTATTTTTATAGCCCTTTTGAAGGTTCCAATACGGATGTGGTTTAGTTAAATCCGGTTCAAACTGTCAACAAACAATAATATATGATATCAACGGAAGTAAATAGAAGGAAGCATATATAATGTACTTGATTGCAATTATATTTAATTACAGTCAAACAAATATCAAGAAATACGTTTATCATAATTTGAATATGTTTTTGGACTTATTTTTTATTGATATCACACATAGTATTATAAAAAGTTGTAGAGTACGGTACTACTTCTCTCTTACTAAGAATCATCACTGGAATACAATATACACTGATACCATAGCATATGAATAAATAAGATGAGTAAAAAAAATGTGATGACTCAGAAATTTATATGTAGGTACATATGAAAAAAAATGTGTATGGTTAACGTATACTATTCAATATATATTAATATATAATAATATATATATATATATTAATTAATATATATATTAATTGATTTATTTGAAATCCTGACCAAATCATGGAATAGGTACTTTATATACTGAACCAACTCAAGTGGCATCGGAAGACATCACTAGTTTATTGACAAAAGACGATATCGAGACAAAATAAAAACTTTTTCATTTACACAATCACTGCGTTATAGTCACTTAGCTGTAAAGAGGTTTTAAAATCCGTTTTTATTGAAACTGGTCCCATTTTAAAAGCACTTGCCCTTCTGTTTATGTTTTGGGATTCCCTTGTTACTGAAACGTCTGCATATTATTTACAAGGCTAGGGTTAATTATCAATGCCAGAAAATTACCAAACATAAATAAATAAATATTCCGGGACATTGCACACAGTGCCATCTAGCCCACACTAAGCAAACGCTAACAATATTAACGAAAAAATATCAAAAATTTATAATAAATGAAATACTAATTAATTGTGGTTTCGACTTGACTTTTAATACCGGCTATGTATTAAAAGTCAAGTCGAAACCACAATTGAAATCTTAGGAGCGCGTTGAAGTCTTTTGTTAGTACATTTTTAAGGCATAAAAATTCCATCTAGGTATATGGTTTGGTACTTATATTTAGAGATGTCCCTGTTTGAAAATTTAATAATAAATTTAGTTCCTATTTAGTTTAAATTTAGTTTTCTTGTTAGTAGTTTCTGATAGTACTATAGGACGTTTGAAGCTTGAAGTAATAATAAATAAATCAATCCTACCACTTATTTAAGTGCCTACTCTTGGGACCGCTTTGACAATATACTTAAATCGGTTGCAAAGGTACTTAAAAAATTATGCAAATCTCATAGTATCGTAAAAGCGTACTTGCACTTGCATAATTTATGTAAATGTAATGTTTTAATTAACAAAATAAGAGGATTACGATTTTATCGATACTGACATGTCACTGGTTTTCAGATCAAATAGGCCGCTAGTGATATCGATATGCGATTTTAGTGATGGGGTAAATGGTATTCTATATGTGGGTCATTGTGTTCAATTTAAAAATTCCATATTAAATGTATACTATGTAAGTGATAATTTCTGTAAGATCTAACTAATTAAAAGAGATTAATGGCATACACTTAGTCTTACACACATAGCGTACATTGTTACCCTAGGGGTGAAAGTAACTTATTTAGTCCCGAGACGGGGTTCGAGGGACTAAATAAGTCTTTAACCCGAGGTAAACACTGTGCTTTTCATTACAAATACAAGGAAAGTAAAAATAAAAACATGAATTAGCTAAAGAAAATATGAGTAAATTTTATTTTACCACCCAAATCAAAACAAATATACCTAAAATCGTATGACGATTTTCCACTGCCTCTTCTCTTATAAAATAAAGCGTAAAATTTATATCAGAATCAGATGAACTCATTTTATAGGTACAAATCTCTGCTATACGTATAAACAAAAGTCTTCAAATCGAAAAAATTAATGAAGATCGAATTACCTTTTTACTTGAGAACTGGCACAATACAAAGTTATGGCCAAAGAAAAAAAAACGAACTACCGCTTTCCCGCCTATTTTTTTTTCTGTGGCCGGCCAGCTAATCATTTTTTTAGCCATTATTTTTTATTTTCATCATTGAAATATGGTAAATATTTTACCGAAATCTAAGTTATTTTAAAGAAATTGTTGAAACTAAATTATAATAAAGTTATTTAAAAAATATATATTCAGTAATCAATAGGTACTTAACTTTAAGTTATTTCAACTTTACATCGTGGCTGTATAGAAAGTTGGAACATGGTTCAATAGATAATATATGTGAAAATGAACTATTTTTTTTAATAATTTGACAGCTGTCAGTTGAA
The DNA here is from genome assembly GCA_964023185.1 of Macaria liturata. Lineage (NCBI taxonomy): Eukaryota > Metazoa > Arthropoda > Insecta > Lepidoptera > Geometridae > Macaria > Macaria liturata. The sequence goes on from OZ026822.1 coordinate 6,490,742, forward strand.
AGCGATTCACCCTAGGGATGAAAAGTATTACTTTCAACCCGCTCCTCAGGCAACTTCAGACCTACTTTCAGAGTATGAGTAATGAAAATTTGTTTATAACGGTTAACATTTGTCGGTCTTCAAGTCGAGAGTAAACCGGTTTCTTCTAGGCAAGCGCGCTACATCGTAGACTATAACGTTGCTTACCATCAGGCAAGTTGTAGTCAAGCGTAAGCCTATATCATGTAAAAAAAAAAAAAAAAAAAACATTTCTAAAAATATGTAGCTCTGACGCTAAGGCTCTGACCAATCGAAGCTAAAATAGCACTTTTTATTGTATACATACGAGTATTTTTAAAGACATAATATTATTTCATAGAAACTCAGTATTCATAGGAATATAAAACAGATATTGTACAAAGAATTTTCATGCCTCTCTTTTTGTGATATTTTATCCATCCATATTTTATCCAGTGTCACATCCCTATTACGTCAGATCTGTCAAACTGGCGAGCAATCCGTTGCTATTTGTCACCTGTCACGTTGGTAATTATAAAGTCGGCTTCACACGAGATCTCTTATTGACGCGTATGCGATCACAATAATGTTGCATAACGTTGTATATCTTGCACTACGATCTTACGAAAGTTATTTTTGTCTAAGTGTCAATGATTTAGCAGCCACGAAGATATTTTGTGTACCGATGATTTAAGCATAACGTTTTCAAAGTGGCTTTGTTGCGTAAAAAAAATGCTTTTTTTATTCTACGACTCAAATTTCCGATAGGTAATAAGAAGTATTTATTTTGTGTGTATATGAACGATTACTCTGCTATTTATGAATCGATTTTAATTACTCTTTGTCGTCTATGAAGAGTAATAATTACGTTAATTACGGACTTACATTTATCGTTATCAATGTTATTATAAAAATCCCAGGTAAAGCGTCAAGCGTGAGCTATATGTGTTGGTAATTAATTGTATCGTTTCGTGATAGGTCCCGCGAGCTCGTGACGGGACTGACAGATTGGGACGCGGACTGTCACTCACATAAGTGGTAAGTTACATAAAAAAACCTATAATAATATTGACTGGCCTGTGCTTGGTTGGTAGTGGCTTTGCTACTAATCTAAGGGTTGCGGGTTCCCGCATAACACAAGTATTTATGAATTTTAAAATCAATAATTGCTTGTGTTGACTCGTTTCTATGTATATATTATAATACTAGCTGGTGCCCGCGACTTCGTCCGCGTGGAATATTTATTACCATAAAAATGGTTCTAGTGAGGTCACCTTAAAAGATAGACATATATTGTTCGACACTTTGTTAGATTATTTTAAGAGTAATAATTATTTTAAGAGTAATAATTATTTTAAGAGTAATAATTATTTTATACATATTTTTGTAAATTTGAATCAGGCGTTACTTTGCGGAAATCTATTGTAACTGAAACTCTGGGGAAATGTGTAGTGTTTTTCCGCTGCGACTGCTCCTTAACCGACATCAAACAACAGACTTGATGGTTTTTACGTGTGTTCCTCCATATACCACCGCCACACCTCACCTCTTAACCAATGTGGCCTCCGTGGATCTCAAGATCTTACTTACACCGCACCTTGTGTCTTGAAGCTTTGTTGTTCTCCTTCGGCAAGATGTTTTCGTCGACACGTGTTTCGCCTCTCCACGAGGCATCCTCAGGACGTGTTGACTCCTCGAACGTCGGTCCGAAAGTGAGCTCGGCGAGCAACGACCGCTCCTTATATAACGTAATATGATGTCATACGATGTGTCATTGCCTGACCGTTACTATTCAAACTCACTAACGTAACCGTCGTTGCGTCATCGCTCGCGTGTTTACCAAATTAGGTGGTGTTTGTTCCATTACTAATGAAAGTTCGTAGCAATGGTGATGATACCAAGTTTGTTTGGTCGTTCAGCAACGTAAAAGGTTGACCCTGGTGTTTCAGTATTTCCAGCTGCTCCCACACGCACAAACGGAATCCTTTATCGCATATTTGCTTAATCTGGTACGTGTGGTTATTTTGCAAAGTATGTCCGGTGTCTAATAAATGTTTCGCAAAGTGTGATCTTTCTGGGTGCTCGTTCCTATGGGCTGCCATATGTTCTTTTTATCTGGTCTCGAAATTTCTTCCTGTCTGACCTACATATACAGCATTGCACTCGTCACACACCAATTAGTATACCCCAGACTTCCTGGCATCTTCCAACCGTTCTTTACCATTACACAGGTGACGTAAATTATCCGTTGTTTTATAAGCTGTATTGACTTCTGCTTTCCGCAATATTTTAGCGACCCGTTCTGACACTGGCCCCATGTAAGTAAGGCTACCCACATATCTGTTCGGCCTGTCAGGTGGTATCGCATATAACAATTGCGAACCTGCTGCCTTGTCTTACTTCTTACCAACCCGTCCACCATGTGTTTTCCGTATCCGTTGGCAGTTGCGATTTGATATATAGTGCTCAACTCTTCTTGGTAACCTTCTCTTGTCAATGGCACCGTTAATAGTCTATGAACATATTTTTGTGATATCTTTAACCGTTTTCGAAGCGCACGCAACGGAAGCCCTCAAAGATGAATAATTTTCCCCGCTTTTTCCACATTTTCCATTATTTCTTCGCTCCTATTAGTTGCAGCGTAATGTTATATAGCCTAAGACCTTCCTCGATAAATGATCTATTAAACACAAAAATAATTTTTCTATTCGCACCAGTACATAGTTCCTGAGATTAGCGCGTTCAAACAAACAAACAAACTCTTCAGCTTTATAATATTAGTAAAGATAAAAACGGTTCTAGTGAGTTAACCTTAAAAGAAAGACATATATTGTTGAAGACATTTTGTTAGATTATTTTAAGAGAAATAATTCTTTTTACATATTTTTGTGATATCTTGATCCGTTTTCTCAGCGCATGCAACGGAAGCCCTCAAAGATGAATATTTTTTCCCGTTTTTTCCACATTTTCCATTATTTCTTCGCTCCTATTAGTTGCAGCGTGATGTTATATAGCCTATAGCCTTCCTCGATAAATGGTCTATTAAACACAAAAAGAATTTTTCAATTCGCACCAGTAGTTCCTGAGATAAGCGCGTTCAAACAAACAAACAAACAAACTCTTCAGCTTTATAATATTAGTATAGATAAGTATGTATTTTCAAAAGAAAAGTATATAAGTATTATATCTGTTATCTAGTACCCACGACACAAGCGTTTGCTTAGTGTGGGGCTAGATGGCGCTGTGTGCAATGTCCTGAAAAATTTATTTATTTAATATTGTACGTAAAGTTGTGGAACTCCCTGTCCGAGTTTCTGTTCCGCACAAACTACAATGACACCCGTCGTCTCTCGTCAGATTTTTAGTTTTTTTACTAATATTGGTTTGCATATGACCATAGTTTACCTGATTGTAAGCAAAGGCTATGGCCTAAGATGGAGCGTGCTTACCCGATAAGAACCGATTCACTCTCGCTTTGAAGATCGCTGGATTATAGTAGGTAGTCAGGCACTATTATATTGTAGCTGACTTGCTCTAGATCTTATTGTGTACCTATAGTGAAAAAGTTTAAGCGCTGATAATGAAAGAATGTCGTACATACATAATCGTTTATGGAAGGCCACGATAACCTCGCTCTAAGAGAATCAAATCCAAGGAAACTCGAGCAGTCTCAGCTAGGTTGTGGCGATAGTTCACCGAAACTCATATCTGAAGGACCTGCGAGCACAGGAAAAAAATATGCCAGGTATTTACAACTTTTATGATGTGAAAAAATCTGAGTATAGAGTAGGTACTTATAGTAGTTAGTGGTAAGTTTTATTTAAACGTTGGGATTCGTAAAATTGAATATCATATTTATTTCAGGTGTGGAATAACTTTGTAGTGCAAAAATTTGTTGGAAGAAAGATTAACCAGCTTATAACTGGCGGTGGAACCAGTGGACTGGGTTGGCAAAATTAAAGACATGGACATTGGGCCCCCTACCTAATGTGAGGCAAGATCATTTTGCTTGGAATGATATAGGTAGGTAAGTGTCACAAGTTTAAAAATATGTATGATTAATTTTTCCAAAGTATTGATGTATTAATATTTATACAACATTTTATTTATAATGCAATAGACTAGTAGTAAGCAACATTGAGAACATTATGAAAAAGCTCATTCAGAAACAATGTAATTCAGCCTTCATCTAGCGTAGGGAAGAAAGAAGAAACTGATTACAATTAATAAAATGCATAACATTACATTAATGTCCGGTCTGAAAATAATGTATAAATGTCCTTTTATATTATACATTTTACTCAGATTATTGTCATACTTTTGGTGTACCTACCTATTCAACATAATTAATACAACATTTTCACTTATTATTTCAGTTTAATTGACTGATGCTCCCGCTCTATACTGATGTCCCTGAGCAACACAACCATCAGTTCACATATAGGTTGAACTAGCACCACCTGCATCTCCATGCCATGCAGGTAGTGGCATCAGATGTGCAAGAGGAAGTCAGAGAACAAACCAAACTCACTATACACCATGTATACACATGTATTACATCCACATGTACCCATCACAGCACCTGCATGAACACAATGTAAGATATGAACCTACTGTTAGTTGAGTTTTGCTTGTTAATTTTTTAGGTAAATCCTTCAAGTTTTTATAATCCTGTTGGCTGATAATATTACCAATATGCTGGATATACCTATCACATAACATTACAAATCCCAGCAAGCATGCTATGGGAAGGTGAAACTAATTATCTTCCTATTCTTTTGCATTACCCAAGTAATTGCCTACCTACAGAAAAAAGCTGTCATAGGTACTTCCATAATGTTTGTCAGCTTACTACCAAAAGCTGTGAGACATCTCTATGTGTTAACTTACCATGCATGGCCAATGATATTTACTTTTTGTTTCAGTATTTCCAGACACCAACCCCACAAAATGGCATGCCACCGTGAAGCAGGAATAATTAAATTAAATTTTATTAACATTATTGTAAGCTTTTTGTTGTTTTACTTACTAATGTTATTGTTGTCTTACTAGTAAATTATGTTTGTATCTCTAAGCTAACAATAATAATATGTTCTCTACATGAATTCCACGGAGATATTTAAACTTGTTCTTTAATTCCTATGATTCTTGCTATCTTTGTAAAGTACATATTTATGTTAAAATTTGTTATAAATTCTATGATGTTTATGTATCTATATCTATATAATCTAGTTAAAATTTGATTGTATCTAGCTTTAATAAGACTTAAAGTTCAGTGTTAATTTTACTAAAATTGTGTAATGGTCTTATTGTATAGTAGGCAGCAGCTACATTTATTTATAAAAAGGTCAATTAATAAAATTGTTTATAACTAATGTTGAGACACTGTGTTATGGGTTTTTTATTCACATATTGCATCAATTTCCTATTCATACAACTTATATAAAGTTGGCAAACCTAATTGAGAGCCTATGTAAACTAAAACTAGGTATATATAAATAAAAATATATGTATAGTATATAATTGATTGAATAAGATTACTTGTATGTTAGTATATATAGGTAAGTAGATATATCATCTTGTTGACAAGTCAAGTAAATATTCTATCAAATAGGCTATGGTAAATGAAAGCTGTAATGACTGGCTCCGTGCGACTTCACCCCAGCTCTAGCTGGGTGGGGGTGGTGGCCGGCCGGGCTGCTCCCGCTCGGTGCCAGCCAAACCGCTGCTGCTCCGGCGCAGCGCCTCCAGTGCCGTGTAAGGGAAGTGTTCTCTGTGAGCTACATACTCGTATGTCATGTATCATGCTATTCTTTTTTTTTTTTTTTTTATATATACTTTATTTACAATAATAAAATAAAAAAACAAGGGAAGAAAAACTAAACATACTACCTACTGCTATTCTTGATGTAGCTTGAGGTGTATAATGCAACCTTATCTCCACTAAAATACAAATATATCAAGTAAATATGAGGTTATGAATACAAAAGAGATACAATCTTTTTCATTGCACACAACTCCTAGGTATTACCTTGGTTTCAACATCCAAACCATCGGAACGACGTATGACTGGTCAGTGAAGAGTCAAATCAGCTATTAGTTGGTAAAATTTCTTTGTCAGCCTACTCGTATAGGTATCGTTTGATAAAGCTTATGTCGGTCATATCAAAAGCTCCAGACATTACTCTTGCACTTCTATTTTTATTGTTTGCTTGGTTGGGCTCGTGCAAAACATATAGATAGATAGATAGATAGATTTTATTGACATACAGAATTACCACTAACTTATTACAATGATAATAGGTGTTGGCATCAGTAATGTCTCGTCAAAAAAAATTACTAATTAAAATAACATTGAAATAAAATTAAACTTATAGTTATTTTAGCTGTATAGGGGCTAGATTAGATACCTAGTCAATTTAAAATATGAATCAAAATGTATAAAATTAAATGTCCTTAATTAATTAATTTAGAATTATTATGACAACAGCAATCAACATTTTTAATATGACTGTAGTCATATGAAAAATATTCCTTAATTGTGTATATAGTTCTGTCTAGTAATAGCTTTTTAACATATTTTAGGAATTGGACTTCATTGGTCATTGTTTTTATACATTCCGGAAGTTTGTTAAACAACATTTGGCCCATTCGCAGTGGCAATTTCTCTGTCATTTTAAGCCTTGGAATAGCTGTCTCTAGCACTGTTCCTATATTTCTTGTGCTTCTTTTGCTCTGTACTGTTTTCAGTTTATATTTATGCATGTTCTTCTTCACATACTTTAATATTTCAAGATATAGGTATTCACTCCATGATATAGGTCCAATACCTAAATCCACGTACCTAAGCGTTTATATTTACGAGATTTTTCAGTAAAAATATTAAAAGAATGACTAACGTTTCAGCAACGTTCCATTATCGATCCAAAAAAGTCGTGTTGGTAGTAACTGAAGCAGAAACGGCGTGAACAGTTCAGTTACGATCCATAAACGGTTGAACTTTGGTCCGGACTGTTAGCGCGATACGAAATTTGACCAACGTATTCAGTCATTAACGTTCAGTTGTGGCCCAGTTGCGCTTCGTTTGTGATTCATTAGCGCGATCGGCCTGCAGACCAATAAACACGCTTTCGATCCAATTTTATCAACATAGTGTCATAGATTTTGAAGGTCAATAACGATTTATGTTAACTTTAACCATTATATCATAGGTACTGTTAAGTTGAAATTTAGATGACTTGGTACATAAATGATTGAGTAATTGCATTAAAACCTTCCTCGTTTGATAATTCATCTCATGAACAACTTACTTCTATTCATTGCTCAAAAAAAAAAAAAAAAAACTATTCAATACTGTGATTATTACTGCTTTTAATTCTACTTTTCTCTAAACCTGTACTTATCTCGTGACCACAGTTCCACGACCCCAAATGGTACGAGATATTGTTCCCTACAAACTGATATTTAATCTGTGGCCTATATTAGTACCAGTAATTGGTATGATTAGATAATCTAATCTAACTGCGCTATTAATATCTGCTTGATAGTGAAATGCACTTTGGTTTGTATTAGATACCAGCAGGTATAAGTTATGTAACAGTTAAATGCTTGAAATGAGCTAAGATTTATGTTAAAGTAATGCCAATATAAATGTGATTTTATTTGGATTCATATTATTACATCTATTATAACACATTTATAGATTAAATAATCTAAGTGTGTTTGCAGTGTCTTCTCGATAAAATTGACAGGTATATGAGGAAAATATTCACAAAGATAAATGAGATTCTCAATTAACCGTGTCTAACTTCTGTGTTTCTTTTTGACCTATGTCCAGAAGTTGGTAGTTTGTGATTATCTAAAGAATTTTTTAAAACTCTTAGCACCAGAGTCTACCACTCTCATACAAAACTTGAATAACATATACTGAAAAAGCAATACTTCCGCAATAACATCATCAAAATACCACTACATTGTCTTATCAACCTTCAAAAATTCTCAACTTACCGAAATACAAAATCTTCAATTTGCAAATCGTGAAGTTTTTGCCCGTCCTCAACCATATCCTGGTATAAATGACATACCATTAATGCATAGAATCACAACCGGAATCGTATTATACCTACATTATTATAAATAAAATATCATATGTACTTAGATAAAGTATTGGGTTTCCCGAGGCATAGGTTTTATATGAGAACACAAAAGGTTTTCTTATTAAAAGACGAAAATGTCATATCTTGTGTAGCTGAAGGTTGTTGAACTCATTTAAGAAGTGGAAAAATTAAACTTAATTGCCTAGTCACACATATTTAGCGATACCTGAAAAACTACTGAACTGATTTTTATGAAACTTGTACTGTTCCCTAAGTTGAAACGTACCATATCAGATTTTTATAGATTAGTTTTCAAGTAAGCCACAGTGATTCAGTGATTACAACCCTCTTTAATGAGGAATACGACGCGAAGAGAACTAGTTTCCAAGACTCTTCCAAGAGTTTTCGAGAAATGCTTGCCCTATCTGGTCCCTATTTGATTTTCAGCTATTAGCTCATTCGCGTCATTTTAGACGCTTCTTTCAATTAATTTTGATAAGCTATATACACACCAGAACAAGTTCAAAGTAGCAGTAACAGCTGTTATAACAAATGTTTTGTTATAATCAGTGGCCGGCCGCCTGACCGCCTGTCGCCATTGTATGGTAATGCGCATGTACGCACAAGCTTGAAAATACTCTGCTATAAAAAAAGAAAAAGGTACCTACATATGCTATTAGTTCGTGACACTCTGCTTTTAAAAAAAGTTTAAAAGCATATTTAATTTTAATGATGATCATTTTTTTTATCTATGCCACCCCGGTTAGGTTGCAGCCATGCACCAATAAATTTTTCTTTTTTTAATTTTGTTTGAGGGCTACAAAATAAATGTCTTTAGAAGCAGGACTAGAGCGCACATTACGATAATGTATAAAAGTATCTACATATGACAACTTTCCCAATGAATAAATTCTGCAGGACAGGTGCGATACTCAACGAGGATAAGCCAAAAAACATGATGTCATTTTCACAGTTATAAAAGTATCTAAATTATACTTCGGGACAACCGAAGACGATTATATTGTTTACTAAGCAGCAGTCTGTGGAATTGTGCAGCCACTGTCACACATTTAGATAGTTAACTACTTTAAAAAAGCAAAATTCAAATTCACTCGTTTCCGTATCCGCTCCACTCGGCTCACCACGTGGGAAGGCGCCTGCAACTCGCCAGTACGTGATTTTGTGTCGCCGCTGTCGCACGCCTTAAACAATTTGTTTAAAAATCTATTTAATTTTTAATATTCTTTACGTGTTGTGTCCAGTGATTATTAAAGAACATTGCGAACCGTTCCAAATACCTATAACGTTCAAATTTATCAATTCGAAATGTGTTAATAACAAAAACTAAATTAAACAAAAATAGCGGTTATTTAACGTTGTGAAATCATTTAACCAAACATTACGACAAAACCAGTGAATATTAATTGCTTTTGTGAGACCAAGTTACTGGAATTCTGTCTATGACGGAATTTTATGGATAAATTATCTTTGGTGAGTGACTTATTTTATTAACGACCCTATCACTTTCAGCCAAAGAGAGATACGTTAAAAAAATAATTTTGAGATTTTCAAACAGTCCATTGAGGGTTAAGAAGGTCGTTAGCCAGGTTCTGATGGTACTCATTCGATGCGCTAGACATCTAGGTATGCATTTCATGCAGTAAAGATGCAGATTTCAGAGGATTAGAGGTCCAAATTCACTAGCAGCCAAAGATAAATTTGTAAAAAAATAATTTTGAGATTTTCAAACAGTCCGTTGAGGGATAAGAAGGTCGATAGCCAGGTTTTGATGGTACTCATTCGATGCGCTAGACATCTAGGTATGCATTTAATGCAGTTTAAATGCAGATTTCAGAGGATTAGGGATCCAAATTCACTAGCAGCCAAAGAGAGATACGTTAAAAAAATAATTTTGAGATTCTGATGGCACTCATTCGATGCGCTAGACATTTAGGTATGCATTTCATGCAGTTTAGATGCAGATTTCAGAGGATTAGAGGTCCAAATTCACTAGCAGCCAAAGAGAGATATGTTAAAAATATAATTTAGAGATTTTCAAAAAGTCCGTTGAGGGTTAAGAAGCTCGATAGCCAGGTTCTGATGGTACACATTTTATGCGCTAGACATCTAGGTATGCATTTCATGCAGTTTAAATGCAGATATCAGAGGATTAGGGGTCTAAATTCACTAGCAGCCAAAGATATGTAGATATGTAAAAAATATTTTTGAGATTTTCAAACAGTCCGTTGAGAGTTAAGAAGGTCGTTAGCCAGGTTCTGATGGTACTCATTCGATGCGCTAGACATCTAGGTATGCATTTCATGCAGTTAAGATGCAGATTTCAGAGGTTTAGAGGTCCAAATTCACTAGCAGCCAAAGATAGAATTAGAAAAAAATATTTTTGAGATTTTCAAACAGTCCGATGAGGGTTAGGAAGGTCGATAGCCAGGTTCTGATGGTACTCATTTGATGCGCTAGACATCTTGGTATGCATTTCATGCAGTTTAAATGCAGATTTCAGAGGATTAGGGGTCTAAATTCACTAGAAGCCAAAGATATGTAGAAATGTAAAAATATTTTTGAGATTTTCAGACAGTCCGTTGAGGGTTAAGAAGGTTGTTAGCCAGGTTCTGATGGTACTCATTCGATGCGCTAGACATCTTGGTATGCATTTCGTGCAGTTCAGATGCAGATTTCAGAGGATTAGGGGTCCAAATTCACTAGCAGCCAAAGATAGATTTAGAAAAAATAATTTTGAGATTTTCAAACAGTCCGATGAGGGTTAAGAAGGTCGATAGCCAGGTTCTGATGGCACTCATTCGATGCGCTAGACATCTAGGTATGCATTTCATGCAGTCTAGATGGAGGTTGCGGGTTCGATTCCCGCATGACACAAATATTTATGAACTTTAAAATTAATAATTACTTGTGTTGTTGAGTCTGGTCGTTTGTATGTATAATATATTAACAAAAAAAAGAAAAGAATACAAGTATTATATCCGTTATTTAGTACCCACGACAAAAGCGCTTGTTTAGTGTGGGGCTAGATGGCGAGGTGTGCAATGTCCCGGAATATTTATTTATTATTTATTTATTTACTTGTGCCATGCGGGGGAATCGAACCCGCGACCCCTAGATCAGAAGGCAGAGCCACTACCAACTAAGCTAACAGGCCAGTCAATAATACAGTCATACTGTACCTAAATTTTTTTGTTGTGCTTTCCTAGCAATAATTTAGTGTTTTTTGGTAGGTATGTTTGTTTGTTAAGGTATCTGTCATGTTGTTGATTGTACGCCAACGACTTTTGACATGTTTCTTTCCTAGCGATCTTTAGTAAGGTTGCCTGGAATAGATCGCTCTACGCGATAAGGCCGCCCAATGTACCTATGTTACGTAATATTTCTGTAAATTGTTTTGTATTTTTGTTTTCTGGGGTACAATAAAGCCATATTGATTAATTTGAAAACCCCTGATTTTTTACAAGGAATGGGTTTGCTCTTGACCGTTATTCGTCTGATGGTAAGCAATCATTACGATCTAGGATGGAACGTGCTTACCCAGTAAGAACCGATTCACTTTCGCTTTGAAGATCGCAAGGTTATATTCCGCGGATAACAGGGAGTCAGGCAGGGAGTTCCACAGTTTAGCAGTTCGCACTATAAAAGTGGAAGCAAAACGCTTAGTGCGAGTCTTGTAATTCGCAGGAATCACAGCTTATTTAACATTGTTCCAGACACTGGCCACGAGCTCCGCTGCCTCCGACGCTGGCTGCACTGCATGGAGGGCCACCTGCCGCCGCCCTCGCTCGCCGCCGCGCGTGCTGCCACCTACCACGAGCTTATCACTAAACTACGCGAGCATAAGGTAAGGTTTTTCATATATTCTCATAAAAAAACGGAGGACTTTCAATTACCCTGTATGATTTGAGAATTACCCACCTACGCGTGGCGGTTGCGCGAAAAACGTGGGTTCGATTCGGTATCTATATACATACGAGTATAATACTAGCTGGTGCCCGCGACTTCTTCCGCGTGGAATAGTTATTACCATAAAAACGGTTCTAGTGAGTTAATATTAAAATATAGACATATGTTTACTTTCGCGGACATTTTGTCAGATCATTTTATAATCATTTAATAATCATTTATTTAAAAACACATTTCATGAACACAGTATTCTAATTATGTTACAGTATGGCATACAATGTTGCTATTAACAATTTACATGTATACAATTTATTTTTTTATTTTTATTTTATTTTATACATATTTTTTTGATATTTTGAACCGTTTTCGCTGCGCACGCAACGGAAGCTTCAAAGATGAATATTTTTGCCCGTTTTTTCCACATTTTTCATTGTTTCTACGCTCCTATTAGTTGACAATTGTATGTCTCTTATGGTGGCAGTGGCAAATTTAAGCAATAAATAAACGCGTACTGTGCGCACATATCAAGGCACCATTGTCATAAATAAAGTGTATAGCAAGTGGTCTGCTTTTGATGAGGACAGTAAAATAATGAAGGTAGATTGTATACATAACAAAAATAAATATTATTAGGCATGTGACGATGCCCAGCATAAACAATGAGAGATGCGTTGTCAACTTCTCGCGAGTCTCGTCCTATCAGAGCCCAGGATACCGTATCAACCAATCAGAGCACCTGTTACCTACTTCACCATTTGGTCACCAGAGCGGGTGGTGGATCACCTTCCGTCATTGCGTCGTTACTTCTCGAACTGAGCACACGTTCTTCGAATTAACGCTTATTCAAGCATTCTCAATTGTTAGTGATAGTTTTTAAATGCAACGGTTTTTTCAAAAACCCAATGGACTATTAAAGTGTGTGATTTAGTGCTATTCTGAAATATTTAAATCTAACGGTTTTCCGTAAAAACCTTATGGACTATTTCGTGCGTGAAAAGTGCAAAATTGAGTCATTTAAACCTAACGGTTTTTCAGAAAACCTATTGGACTGTTATAGTGTGTGAATTAGTGCTATTCTGAAATATTTAATTTATTCCAACGGTTTTTTTCGGGTAACTGTCATAGTGCGTGAATAAGTAGGTACTATTTGCCAATAGCATACGGGTGTACAATGTTTTGTGTTTTTGACTTAAGAATCTAAGTTCATAATTCATTTTAGACTCACGCAGATACTTATTATAAGGAATTTCAACTAGTATTACATTGGTATGAGAAGTCCTAGTAAGCCAAATATTCAAATTTAATGTAAACTCAAAAGGATTCTTATTGTTCGTGCCACCAACTATAATTACATAATCATTTTTCGTAAATGTCGTTATATCGTAGCCAGGAGAGAAAACTATTTCGCTGAGGGGTGCACTGGATTTCCAATAACTGGATACATCGAATTCGTCCCCTGTAAGCTTTTGAAGAGCAGCTCGTAGTCCAGCTCCTTGTTGATCAGCCAAGATAAGGATACGTTTTTGAACACGATGTACATTATTACATAACCTAGAAGATTCTTAATTCTTAATATTCGTATCTTCTATTACCACCGGACTCGTGTTTCCAGGCGCCGTGGTAGATAGGCCCAAAATGTTTGAGTGGCCTTCTCCGATTTGATTAGATTTTGGATTAGGTCTCACATACTGATCATCATTTTTAAGTTGTTGGGTAGGTGAGCAATTTTCACGAGATACGTCATTGTTTTGAGTCAATCGCAGCGTAGGAATAACTTCGCTTTCTAAAAGAGTGTCAGCAATAACATTATCTTGATGTTCTGTACTAGGCTGTCTTGGTTCTGGATCTATTTTACTCGCAGCTAGACGCCGTTGTCATTTCTATTGGATTTTGGCGTACTTCTCATCTCTTTGCGCGTGGGTGTGTGTTTTTTAGACGTGTCAGAAAATCCTAGTTTTTTATATCTCTCTACAAGTTCTTTGAGCTGACCGTTTTCTTTTTTCAAAGCACAATTTTCAGAACATAAGTTGTCTATCTCTTGATGGGGGGATTGTAGTTCAATAGACAGTTGTTCTATTTTCTTGTTCTGTAATTGGTCATCACAGCTGTCGTCGAAAGTATTACTATGTAGGCTTAGCCTAGTGGCTTTCAGTATAGTTTGACTCGACAGATTAGTTAAAGACAAGGATTTTCTCAGGATACCATGGGGCCTAGCTGAAAGATCTTTCTCTGTATTTGTTGAGCAGTTGTCATCTGGGAGACTGATGGAACTTATATTCACCAAACTTGAATGAGAGTCCTCGATGTGCAAGTCGTTGGTCGATGCGCTTTTATGTAGCAGCGGATCACTTTGTTCCTGATATTTTCCAGCAATATTTACAACAGGTGCTATGTCAGATCTCGTAGATGCCACTGTTGTGATATTATTTTCCTTCGATGTTGCCGGTGTACTGCTCGATTTGCTAGCGCATCCTTCACACTTCCAAAGTTTTTTTCTTTTCATTAGATTGTACAGTTTTTGGGAGACATCAGTACATTCTAGGTGATATTTTTGTTTACATTTATTACGTTCTGTTCCGTTCTATTCTGTTCTGTTCTGGTCTGGTCTGGTCTGGTCTGTTCTGTTCTGTTCTGTTCTGTTCTGTTCTGTTCTGTTCTGTTCTGTTCTGTTCTGTTCTGTTCTGTTCTGTTCTGTTCTGTTCTGTTCTGTTCTGTTCTGTTCTGTTCTGTTCTGTTCTGTTCTGTTCTGTTCTGTTCTGTTCTGTTCTGTGTTCTGTTCTGTTCTGTTCTGTTCTGTTCTGTTCTGTTCTGTTCTGTTCTGTTCTGTTCTGTTCTGTTCTGTTCTGTTCTGTTCTGTTCTGTTCTGTTCTGTTCTGTTCTGTTGTATTCTATTGTATTCTATTGTATTCTATTGTATTCTATTGTATTCTATTGTATTCTATTGTATTCTATTGTATTCTATTGTATTCTATTGTATTCTATTGTATTCTATTGTATTCTATTGTATTCTATTGTATTCTATTGTATTCTATTGTATTCTATTGTATTCTATTGTATTCTATTGTATTCTATTGTATTCTATTGTATTCTATTGTATTCTATTGTATTCTATTGTATTCTATTGTATTCTATTGTATTCTATTGTATTCTATTGTATTCTATTGTATTCTATTGTATTCTATTGTATTCTATTGTATTCTATTGTATTCTATTGTATTCTATTGTATTCTATTGTATTCTATTGTATTCTATTGTATTCTATTGTATTCTATTGTATTCTATTGTATTCTATTGTATTCTATTGTATTCTATTGTATTCTATTGTATTCTATTGTATTCTATTGTATTCTATTGTATTCTATTGTATTCTATTGTATTCTATTGTATTCTATTGTATTCTATTGTATTCTATTGTATTCTATTGTATTCTATTGTATTCTATTGTATTCTATTGTATTCTATTGTATTCTATTGTATTCTATTGTATTCTATTATATTCTATTGTATTCTATTGTATTCTATTGTATTCTATTGTATTCTATTGTATTCTATTGTATTCTATTGTATTCTATTGTATTCTATTGTATTCTATTGTATTCTATTGTATTCTATTGTATTCTATTGTATTCTATTGTATTCTATTGTATTCTATTGTATTCTATTGTATTCTATTGTATTCTATTGTATTCTATTGTATTCTATTGTATTCTGTTGTATTCTGTTGTATTCTGTTGTATTCTGTTGTATTCTGTTGTATTCTGTTGTATTCTGTTGTATTCTGTTGTATTCTGTTGTATTATGTTGTATTCTGTTGTATTCTGTTGTATTCTGTTGTATTCTGTTGTATTCTGTTGTATTCTGTTGTATTCTATTGTATTCTATTGTATTCTATTGTATTCTATTGTATTCTATTGTATTCTATTGTATTCTATTGTATTCTATTGTATTCTATTGTATTCTATTGTATTCTATTGTATTCTATTGTATTCTATTCTATTCATTCA